>JAJOZX010000856.1:695000-1120091 GCA_023014485.1 Bathynomus jamesi | reverse complement strand
ATTTATATTATATTTATTTATATATATTTATTTATATATATTTATTTATATATATTTATTTATATATATATATATATATTTATATAATATATATTTTATTTAATATATATTTATATATATTTATATATATATATATATTATTTATATATATATATATTTATTATATATATATATATTTATTTATATATTTATTATATATATATTTATATATATATTATATATATATATATTATTTATATATATTATATTTATTTATATTATATATATATTTATTTATATATATTATATATATATATATATATATATATTATATATATATATAGATATATATATTTATTTATATATATAAATATATTTATTTATATATATATATATATTTATTTATATATATATATATTTATTTATTTTATATATATATATATATTTATTTATATATATATAATATTAATTTATTATATATATTTATTAATTATATATATATATTTATTAATTTATTATATATTATTTATTTATTATTTATATATATACTGTATATTTATTTATTTATATATATATTATTTATTTATATATTTATATATATATATATATATATAATGTTATAATGTTATAATGTTTCAGACCAACAAAGACCCTAGGATCCACTCATGGCTGGTCTACCTAACTGTGTTCGTGTATTGTGTATGTCTCCGTGGTGGCGGAGGGGACCTACAATTTTACGTGGGTTCCGAACCACAAGAACATAAGAAATTTATGTAAAAACTGCCGGTAATTGGGAACGACCAATTTTTACGAAACTAAATAATTATCAATTAAAAACTAATTAATTATCGATTTAAAACTAAAGATAGAATCTCTGATCCAGAGGATCAAGTCATAATAGACTACTATCCACAAATATGTTACACTCTATATCTATTTATAAAGGACATGCAAATATATCGGATCCAAAGAATCCAGTCAATTTCATTACGGTATCCATCAAGTCACGGTCCATATCGATAGCGGACCAAGTCAAAATTTACAATCATATACATTACAATATATACACTTACGAGAAAAAGAGTAGGTGTGGCTGTAAAGACTGTACAGTAATGTAGAAATGTGTGTGCACCCATTTGGGGTCTCCCATTTAAAGGTGTTTGTGGGGCAAGTGAAGATCATGAGTTTTTCAATACCTCACAGTACTAGGGGGGCACCGCTCGGCAGAGGAATCTCTTTAAATGGGGTGTGTAAGGACAGAGAGTATCCCCTAACCCAAGACGCTGCCTCCCTATATCCCACAACACTTGTGTTGAGCTGTGGATCTATCCCCACAAAGCCTTAATTTTACTACCTTAAACTATACCCTTTCTATCAACATATGCGTCTAATCGATTTTTAAACATGTTTATAGACGTGCTACTAATTACTTCTACCGGCAAACTATTCCAGCTATTTACTATTCTATGCGTAAAAAAGTTTTTCTCAACTGCTGTCTCGAACCTTCTACTTGTCAACTTACACCCGTTATTTCTAGTCCTATTATATTGAGATATTTCGAAAAAGCTATCTCTATTTACGTTATCGAACCCATTCATAATTTTGAAAACCTGGATTAGATCACCCCTTAACCTCCTGGTCTCGATTGTTGTCAATTTTAAGTCCTTAAGCCTATCCTCGTACGACTTTGACCTAAGCGACGGAATCATCTTAGTTGCTCGTCTTTGAACTCTTTCGATTTTGTCTATATCTTTGCGCATATACGGATTCCAAAATTGGACCGCGTACTCCAAATGGGGTCTAACTAATGATTTATAAAGTGGAACTATAATATCGCGCGATTTGTACTCAAAATTTCGAGCTATAAAACCTAACACTTTGTTCGCCTTATTGACCGCTGCTGTACTTTGTTTCGCTACTTTTAAATCACCAGTGACTATAACTCCTAAATCTTTTTCCTGCTCTACGCTTGTTAAATCTTTCCCTGACATACTATACGCAAATTTACCGTTACGCGAACCTATATGCAAAATTTTGCACTTATCAACGTTAAATCTCATTTGCCATGTGACTGACCAATCAACGATTTTATTCAGATCTTCCTGAATTTTACCTCTATCTTCGTCATTAATCGCCCTACCACCAGCTTCGTGTCATCCGCAAACTTTGAAACTGTACTGACTAGGCCGACATCTAAATCGTTAATATATATAAGAAAAAGCAAGGGGCCCAATACAGAACCCTGAGGAACGCCACTCGCTACATTAGCCCAGCACGACTCCGCTCCATCAACGACCACCCTCTGTTTCCTGCCTCGCAACCACTCTTCAAGCCAATTTATTACTACACCCCTGATTCCATGAGCCTTAGTTTTTTCAATGAGTCTTTTGTGCGGCACGGTGTCAAACGCTTTTTGAAAATCTAAATACACTCCATCAACCGCTCGATGTCTATCGTAAACGTCAACCACGCTTTGGAAAAATTCTAAAAGATTAGTTAAGCAAGATTTGTTTCGCCTAAATCCGTGCTGCGTATTTCTAACAAGTTTATGGTATTCTAAGTGTTCGACTATACGATCCCTAATTATTGATTCCAAAAGCTTACCTACAACAGACGTTAAACTGATAGGCCTATAATTTCCCGCCGCACCTTTATCGCCTTTCTTAAAGATAGGTGTTACGTTTGCTAACTTGAAATTATCTGGTACGCACCCCTCAGAAATAGACGCATTAAAAATCTTTGTTAGCGGCACAACAATGCTATCTTTTAATTCTTTTAGTTGTATGGGATATATGGAATCCGGACCCGGTGATTTACGCGTTTTCATTTTATCAATATAGCGCATTACTTCCCCTTCACTAACGACAATATTATCCAAAATATTACCATTATCAAAAGGTATGTCTATGACCGTAGGGATATTCGTTACATCTTCTATATATTTTATTTATTTATATATATACATATATATACAGGGTGGTGCAAAAGTCTGGACCCATAGGCAATTTACTATATAACAAATCTTTCGATTTTTATAATCAGTGGTTTACGTTAACAAACCAAGAACAATACAGGCGCTAAAGGATAACATCACAACAGAAATTGAAGCCATAAGAACGAATATTACTATGCTTACAAATGTGCAAAGGTCTTGTGTCAACCGAGTAGAAAAGTGTTTGGAAGAAGATGGACATCAATTCGAACACTTATTGTAAATTTTGAACTAGAACGTTAAATTTAACATAATTTAGTCACTGGTGTATGGTTAATTAAACTTCATTTCATAATAAACTTCCTGCAGGCCACACTGTTTTCCATATAAACCGCCTATGGGTCCAGACTTTTGCACCACCCTGTGTATATATATATATATATATATATATATATATATATATATATATATATATATAAAACTTGACTTGACTTAAATCCCGTCTGATGCCTCTGTAGCGTTTCCATGCTTTTCGATCTCTCGCCAATTCTACTCTCCACTTTCGAGTTCCACTGTACTCAACCATTTAGTTCTAAGTCTTTCCCTTGGACTTATTCCACGTATCCTTGCATACATTATTCTTTTGGGCAGTCTGTCATCATCCATGCGTTCCACATGACCGAACCATCTTCGTTGGGCATCAATAATTCTATCCTACAGTATTGATCTTCATATATGTGAGGTCTCTTACGTATTCATTAGTCAACCTGTGGTCCCACCTGATATTGCATATTCGTCTAAGGCAGGGGTGGGCAACCTTTTTAAGTGAGCGTGCCAAAATCGTCAAATCTTTGATGCAAAAGTTAATCTTTACCATTTTTTAGCAGAAAACATTAAGTTAAAATATAAAACTCAGCGACGAATTTGGATATTTATTTATTTTCATTTTTTTTAAGGTGAGCCCGGGGAATCGCGTGCCGGAAAAAAGTCGTTGGCGTGCCACGTTTGGCACGCGTGCCAAGGGTTGCCCACCCCCGGTCTAAGGCAATGCACTTCAAAAGCTAGTACTTTTCTCTCCTTTAGCTTTAGAACCCAACTCTCTGCTCCGTAGACAGTTGTTGGTATACCTAATTTTAGTGTGCAGTGATAATTTCAATTTGTGTAGTGATAAATTGAAAATCTGTGCAGTGATAAATTAGATTCTCTATCGGATATAGAGCCTAATTTATCACTGCACAGATTTTCAATTTATTACTACACAGATTGAAATTATTAATGCGCAAATTGGTTTTCACTGCACACTAAAATTAGGTATGGTTGTTGGTAAGATTATTAATTTGTATAATCTCACATTTAGGTCTTTGATATGTTTCGGTCTTTCCATATTTTTCTCAATCTGTGCATTGCTGCATAGCCTAGCCGTATTCTCTCTAGCACTGCTCGGTTTATGTCTGTTAGAAAATCTAATAGAGGAAGAAC
Source organism: Bathynomus jamesi (assembly GCA_023014485.1). Taxonomy (NCBI): domain Eukaryota; kingdom Metazoa; phylum Arthropoda; class Malacostraca; order Isopoda; family Cirolanidae; genus Bathynomus; species Bathynomus jamesi. Next base: position 1,115,701 of record JAJOZX010000856.1, on the reverse strand, counting down.
CATAGTTGTCCCAAGGCGATATGATGTCTAAGCTGATTGATGCAGCATTACTTGTATATATTAAGTTAAGGTGTATATATATCCATCTCATAATTGTAAGGTTAGTGAAAAATTCATTTAATTTAGAGCTAGCATTTTTGGGCTTTTGTGGCATCATTTTTTGGGGGCGCTGCGCGTCCTTGCTACTCGTTTTGTAGAATGCGACACTTACAGGGTGTGGTCTTATCGAGAACTCTTGCAATTCAGTTTGGTTGTTTAGATACAAGATTGTTGCATCGTGCAATAGTGCAGGTTGTGTTGTTGCAAGGTTTAGAAAGACCATAAATAGTGCCCCTTTTGTTTTTATCCTAATTTCATGCAACTGAGGCCTAAGGTAGGCCCACATCGAGTCAGCAACCCTGAGATAGGACCTAATAGGACCTCCAAGTCAGTAAGTTTTTAGTCTAGCTTAACTTGGGCTGTAGGTTGAACTGGCCCTTCAGAGCTTGGCCGTTCACGGCTCAGCTGGGATTCTGAACCCAATAAAAAAAATGAATAACAGTCCTTCGAAATCTGATTTTAGCCCAAAACTGAGTCAGTAACTATTTTTTTCGGCAAAGTTCTGATTGTGCAAATTGTAGCCGAAGTTAGGCCTAGACGGGTTGAACATAATTGAGTTAAGGTCCCAGGGTAGAAAGTTTGGTCGCCCAATTGCGAAACTTGGCCACTCGTCTGTCGTTGCTGGCCTACATTTTTACCAGTTTGGTTAAATTTGGATTATTATTGGGTTTAGGTCCCAGGGTAGAAAGTTTGGTCGCCCAATTGCGAAATTTGGCCACTCGTCTGTCGTTGTTTTGGGCCTACATTTTTATCGGTTTGGTTAATTTTGATTTATTATTCGTAGGCGAAGGTTGCAGACTTCAGTGCGCCAGTTACTTGGGTGGAAAATTTGGGATTCCATACTGGGTGTGGTCAATCCCCCAACCAAGCAATTCAGTTTATTTGAAAAAAGCAAAATTTGAGTTTGATCAGTTTGGTTAAGTATTTTTGTCAATTCAGCTTATTTGGCATTGAGTCCAATTGTTGTTTGCATTGAAGATGAGTGCAGCTGAATTGAACAAGTTTAAAAAAAGCAGAAGCGCCTACAAAGGTCTAATTACAAAGGTCATTGCCACTATAGATTCTGCCATAGAACAAGAGGATTTAAACTTAGTGACTGCACAGCTTTCCATATTAGAAACTAAAAAGGTTGCTCTAAGCGAAGTAAATGTTAAAATTGAGGCTCTTATAGAAGAGGATGAAACAGAAATAACATAATTTACTTTGAAGAGATTATTGATGATATAATTAAGGTATGCCACAGAGCAAAAGAGTTTAGCAGCTCAGTACAGTTAGAGACCAGGTCTAATAATAAAACACAACCCTTAACAAATGGTGTTTGTGAAGTTAAGGTTTACAGATCTGCAGTTCAATTACCGAGGCTTGTACTCAAAACATTTTCTGGGAGTATTCAGGAATGGCAAAGATGGGCAGACAGTTTTCAATCAGCAGTTCATTCTAGTCAAGTGTTAAGTGCGGTGGAGAAGTTTAATTATTTGCAGTCCCTCTTAGAAGGGGAGGCAGCAAAGACAATAGCAGGATTAGCATTAACCAGTGGCGGCTCGTCGCTAGGCACTGCGGAACTGCAGTACCCCTAAATTTTTTATTTACAATTGAAATAATCAAGAACAATATAAGTATGAGCTCACTGAATAACTTTTTCAATAACTTTTGAAACTTTTATTCATTGCTCAATGCTCATCCTTTTATTTCACTAATTATTTCAACCCATTCTTAGAGACAGCACCCCTAGAATTTTTAGTCACGAGCCGCCACTGGATTAACAGAGGCTAATTATAATGTGGCTTGGGATATAAAGAAACGGTTTGGTAAGCCAGAGATCTTAATTAAAAGCCACCTCCGCGAACTTTTAGCTATACCTCCTGTTAATAATCCCAATAGTGTCAAGGAGTTACGGCAGTTATATGATGAATTTGAAGTTAGAACTAGGTCCGTGGACAACTCGGGTGTAAGAATGGAAAGGTATGGTATAATGTTGGTCACTATACTGGAGTCTAAATTGCCTAGCTCAATTTTGCTTGAATTAAGTAGGGGACACTCTGCAGAACATGTGTACATTCCCCTTCAGCAGATGTTAAGTCTTTTAAGCACAGAATTAGCAAGACGAGAGGGAACTGAGTTTGCACAGTGGGATGTTAAACAAGGGGACAAAGGCAGGCACAGCACCAAAGTTTCTAAAAGAGGAATAGCCCAGGTACAATGTCAGCTCTACATGCATCCTCTGAGAATAAATTAAAGGGAATCAAGGAATGCATATTTTGCGAAGGCAACCACAAGTCATATAAATGTGAGGTGGCTGAGGCTTTACCTGTTGAGGAGAGAAAGGACAGGGTAACTAAGTCCACAGCATGTTTTAAATGTTTTTTGAAAGGTCACAGAGCAAGGTTCTGTAAGTTTAAAATTTTGTGCATAAAATGCCATGGCCAGCATCAACCATTATTGTGTGAAAACACTCCTAGTAGGCCTACCCCAGAAGTAGAGACATCAGTGGCACATACCACTGCTATGAAAGGGAGTAAAAGTAAAGGAGGATTATTGCAAACAGCTGCAGCATTATTAATTGGGAATGATGGAGAAGCTACTGTAAGAGTGTTGTTTGATAGTGGTGTAGTGCCTTGCACCACAAGATTATTCTTTATTAGTGAAAACTGCCACAAATTGGCACGAGTGAAATATTTAAATCTAAATAAATAAATAAATAAATAAATAAAAGTTAAACATGTCCAGTGATCAAATTTAATTCTTAAGCATTCAGTGTGGTGTGACTAGACATGAATGGGCTTTTAAGGATTATTTTGGCTTGTTGGTAAAATTGTGGAGTAAACACAAACTTATGTGAAACGACAACACAAAGGACGCCGTTCACACATCGTATTATTTGAAAGCACGGCACCAGCAAGCAAAGTTCCTTTTTGGTATGTTTCTTATTTATAATGTTTATATTCTTTACTATTGCATATCTGTATGCAATACTGCATATTGCAGAGATTAACAAGCCTTATAGTGTTCGTGATTAGTACTGTAAGATTAATACTATAAATAATACTGTACGATTCATACAATAAATTACTTTAGGCTAAGTTAGGTCTATCTAGGCAAAAGCCAAATAGTAACTCTAGCCTAGCTGAGGCCTACCGTAGCCTTTGTTTTAGATTAACCTCAGCTCGATATATTGAAGAGGCATAGGCCTGCCTATTAATTTTCTTAGTATATTTTACTTTATAATATAAGCCTATTATGTCATGTATTTTCTTAGCAGATGGCCTACTAGTCATTTGTGGCCTACATACTTCCTTAGTTCTCCCATTCAACTTAACACAATCCCATAATGAGAATTAACTGTAATTTATCATCCACAGGTTACTGGGCCTATATAGCATATGTATTTTAATTATTAATTATTACCATTTTTATTATTCTTTTTCTCTGAAATATCACTTACAGTATTCTTGTCTGTCTCTTTGCAGACAAGGTTGTCATTGTGGCTATTATTATTATTAGTTATATTATTAGTGTTACATATCATTTGTACTATTATTATTTGTTTTATTACATATTTATTATTATTATCAGTATTATTTGCAGACTGTATATATTAGCTAAACGGGCCATTATTTAATCTCGCATTTATATGTCCATCAAAGTTGTTACGGGTAAAAATCCCCTTTGCATTTATAAATAATTGTTGCATATAGTTATTAATTGTTGTCAATAAAATACAAAATTCATATTGATGATTTTATAATCAGTCCTTCCCTTCTTTTATTAAAATTAATGTTGCGCCGCAGTGCTGGATGCCAATCTAACATTTGGGCGCTGGTGACCCTGGCATTTAGTTAATTATCTACGTAAACTTGTAAAGGTCTGTAATAATCAATTAGACTCTTACAATTGGTGACACTCCTGGAGTGACCAAACACCGTAATTTATGCAAAAAAAATTCTAAAAGTTTTTTTTCTCAATTTTTGTCAATATATTCAGTCTGCATCTATAATTTTATTAAATTCATTAGTACTAAGCACTCACCTGTACTGGAAGTGTATTCTATTGCAAAATATATTCCTTTTATTTTGCCTTTTTATAAAATCAGCGTTTTCTAAAGTTTTTTTTGTGCAAATTTACTTATATTTTGCAAATAGCCTATACGCAGACTATTTTTCTGCTAATATTGGGCTACATCATAAAAAAAAATTTTACGTAACTTTTTGTTATTGGCATTCATAACTCCAATTGAGTCTCATACTCAACCAAGCTTACCTGAAGCCATTATTTGCATTCAACAACATTTGTTGAAATCTTGTCAGTTTTTGACACATTTTTAATTTTTTTAGTACCTTGTAACAAAATAATAGCCACAATGACCCACAACAACAACCTAGGATCATCCAACGGTGGTACTCCAAATTCACCACCTATAACAGACCTTCTAACAATGTATCAGCCTACCACTCCACAATTCACCGCTGAAGAGCCTGGAATCTTTGTGAGTCAACTGCGGGATTATTTCGCGATAAAAGGAATTACGGACCCACGAACCAAGTTCCTAATCACAAAGAACCTCCTGCCTACACTAGTATACAAAGTAGTGCGGGATGTGACTCTATTGCCTCCGTCTGACCAAGCTTTTGAGAGCCTCCTCAGCGAGTTAGTCAGGAGACTCGGCCAATCAGAAGAAAAGCGACTCAATGCTCTACTCAAGGACCAAGTTCTTGGGGATCAAACGCCAACAGCCTTCCTGAGACATCTGCAAGACCTGGCTGGACAGACCAATGAAGACGATAAAAACTCACCCTTAATGCGACGCCGCCTCCTCAATGGTCTCCCCACTGCCCTATGACCAATGCTTTTTCACAAGCAAAAGAGGCTATAGCACAAGCTACATGCCTTGTTCACCCTCAACCAGACGCTTCTCTGAACTTAGCCACTGATGCCTCTGACGTTGCCGTGTCAGGAGTGCTCCAGCAGCTTGTTTCAGGCGTTTGGGAACCTCTCGCATTCTTTTCACGCAAGCTTTCGCCTTCACAAATGAGGTACAGCACTTTCGGTCGAGAGTTGCTGGCGATATACCTCTATCCGTCATTTCAGGCCATTCCTGGAAGGTCGTGACTTCAGCATTTTTACGGATCATCGTCCGTTAATATTTGCTCTCCATTCTCAATCAGACTCTCATGCTCCTACTGAGAGAAGACACCTTGATTTAATTCTCCAATTTACTTCAGACATTCGACACATTTCAGGTTCTTTGAATGTTGTGCCGGATGCTCTATCTCGCATCTCAGCAATTTCTGATCCTGGACTCTCACACATCAACCTTTCAGAGATGGCTGAGGCTCAGTCCACGGATACAGACCTCCAAGCTCTTATTAATTCACCCACTTCATTGCAAGTCCGCTCTTTACCGGTTGAACCCAAGTCAGACTTACAAATTTTGTGTGACGTCTCGACTGAGCATATTCGACCGTTGGTCCCACAAGGGCTGCGAAGAGCTGTTTTTGCTAAATTTCAACCCAAAACTTTCATCATCGACAAGGTGGGCAAGCGTGAAACCATTTCTGTGGACCGCTTGAAACCAGCATACCTTGATTTTGCTCCAACAAAAGATACTATCCCTCCTCAATCTTCTGTACCTCCATCTCAAATACAGGTACAGCAACCTATCCCTCCTCAATCTTCTGTACCTTCATCACAAATACAGGTACAGCAACCTATTCCTCCTCAATCTTCTGTACCTTCATCTCATATACAGGTACAGCAATTTACCCTTCCTAAATCCTATGTACCACCACCTCATCCGAGGGTACAACAATCTATCATCCCTCTTCCAATTCTCCTTCATTATCGCAACCAACTGTCTTTGAACCAGCCAGTGGCCCCATTGCACAGGCACCAAGAACCCCCTTCCCCCAATGTCCCTACTGCACCTGTAGCACCATCCATGCCTTCAGAACCAGTGCTGCAGGATATTGCCGTCCAAAAGCAAACAATGACTCGTTCTGGAAGAGTCATTCGTAAGCCAGTGCGCTTTGACATTTAAGTGTTTTTTTTTTTTTTTACCCCTGACAACCATGTTTTTGGGGGGCAGTACTTGTAGTGCCTTGCACCACAAGATTATTCTTTATTAGTGAAAACTGCCACAAATTGGCACGAGTGAAATATTTAAATCTAAATAAATAAATAAATAAATACATACAAGTTAAACATGTCCAGTGATCAAATTTAATTCTTAAGCATTCAGTGTGGTGTGACTAGACATGAATGGGCTTTTAAGGATTATTTTGGCTTGTTGGTAAAATTGTGGAGTAAACACAAACTTATGTGAAACGACAACACAAAGGACGCCGTTCACACATCGTATTATTTGAAAGCACGGCACCAGCAAGCAAAGTTCCTTTTTGGTATGTTTCTTATTTATAATGTTTATATTCTTTACTATTGCATATCTGTATGCAATACTGCATATTGCAGAGATTAACAAGCCTTATAGTGTTTGTGATTAGTACTGTAAGATTAATACTATAAATAATACTGTACGATTCATACAATAAATTACTTTAGGCTAAGTTAGGTCTATCTAGGCAAAAGCCAAAAGTAACTCTAGCCTAGCTGAGGCCTACCGTAGCCTTTGTCTTAGATTAACCTCAGCTCGATATATTGAAGAGGCATAGGCCTGCCTATTAATTTTCTTAGTATATTTTACTTTATAATATAAGCCTATTATGTCATGTATTTTCTTAGCAGATGGCCTACTAGTCATTTGTGGCCTACATACTTCCTTAGTTCTCCCATTCAACTTAACACAATCCCATAATGAGAATTAACTGTAATTTATCATCCACAGGTTACTGGGCCTATATAGCATATGTATTTTAATTATTAATTATTGCCATTTTTATTATTCTTTTTCTCTGAAATATCACTTACAGTATTCTTGTCTGTCTCTTTGCAGACAAGGTTGTCATTGTGGCTATTATTATTATTAGTTATATTATTAGTGTTACATATCATTTGTACTATTATTATTTGTTTTATTACATATTTATTATTATTATCAGTATTATTTGCAGACTGTTATATATTAGCTAAACGGGCCATTATTTAATCTCGCATTTATATGTCCATCAAAGTTGTTACGGGTAAAAATCCCCTTTGCATTTATAAATAATTGTTGCATATAGTTATTAATTGTTGTCAATAAAATACAAAATTCATATTGATGATTTTATAATCAGTCCTTCCCTTCTTTTATTAAAATTAATGTTGCGCCGCAGTGCTGGATGCCAATCTAGCATTTGGGCGCTGGTGACCCTGGCATTTAGTTAATTATCTACGTAAACTTGTAAAGGTCTCTAATAATCAATTAGACTCTTACAGTGGTAGCCAGTGTAGCTTTATTAAGACCAGAATTTCCAGAAAATTGAAGTTTAAAGAACTTAAAAAGGAAAATTTAAGAATTCCTGGGTTTGGGGGTTCCGTTCAAAACCGAACCAAAGTTAAGAAGGTAGAAGTTCTGGTTAAGCGGTTGTTACCACAAAGTCCCACTATCAAGGTCCAAGCTGTAGAGATTGAGGAACTTTGTGCTCCAGTCACTACTTGTTTAGATATGGCATGTGTCCAAGAATTGCAACTTAAAGGAATTAATTTGGGCAATAATAAGTTTGAAGGAACAGAAGATATTAGTCTTTTGATTGGAGCTGACTATTACTGGGACTTCATCACTGGTAATATTGTCCGGACATCTCGAGGTCCGGTAGCTATTGAAAGTAAGCTAGGGTAGATGCTACATGGTAGCTATTGCAATGAAATGGAGGTTAAAGCTCTTTTTGTTAAGATTGAGGAGAACACCCATGGTTTGGAAAGGCATTTGAAAGTCTTTTGGGAACTTTAATCCATTGGCATAAAGGACAAACAGGAGAAGCAGGCGAGTCCAGTGAACAGTGATGTTTTAGAGCAATTTGAAAAAAGGATTGGGTTTAGAGATGGTTGCTATGAAGTTGGCCTCCCTTGGAAGGATTCTTGCAAACCCAGTTCAAACCTTCAGCTAGCTAATAGGAGGTTAGAGACTTCATTGTACAGGCTAAGAAAAAATGAGGAGTTGTTAAATGAATACAATGAGGCCATCCTAAGCTATGTAAAGGAGGGCTATGCTGAAGGGATGCAAGGTGAGCTGGTGAGCCAGGAGGCACATTATCTGCCACACCATGCAGTGGTACGGCGAGACAAAACTACCACCAAACTGAGGGTAGTTTTTGATGGCTCAGCCAAACACAAAGGTGGTGTGTCCTTGAATGACTGTTTGGATGCTGGGTCAAATTTAAATGCAGATTTATTTTCCTTGTTACTGAGATTCAGGTTTGGTAGAGTAGCATTGACTGCAGATGTGAAGCAAGCCTTTTTGCGGATAAAGTTAAAACCAGAGGACAGAGATGCAGTAAGGTATCTGTGGGTGGATACGAAAGACTTTTTGGAAAATGAACCTAAGGTTCAAGCATATAGAATGAAGTCAGTGCTGTTTGGCCTCAGCTCTAGTCCATTTCTGTTGGCAGCTACTATGCAGTACCATTTTAAGAAATACTCTGAAGTCTATCCTAACACTATTCAACACATAAGGAAAATTTTTTATGTTGATGATTTGCTGTGTTCCGTGGGTAACACAGAAATGGCTAAACAGATATTCATGGAGGCTAGAGCTATAATGAGGGAGGCTGGCATGGAGCTTAGAAAATGGCAGACCAATCATTCTCAGTTACAGCAGTTTATGAGTCAGTCCTGTGTAGTACCTGATGCAGCAGAAAGTATTGAGAATTCTGGTATTAAGGAGTTGTGGGCAATGGACACAAAGGTGCTAGGCATTGTTTGGCAGCAAGGAGAGGATTTGTTTACCTTCAATGGGAAATCTTTAGTAGAGCTCGCTGAGAATGAGACAAGGTGGACAAAACGTACAGCTCTTAGTTTGGCTTCAAAGGTCTTTGATCCTCTTGGATTCCTTGCTCCATTTGTGATAAAGTAAAAAATTTGGTTTCCGAGCCTCTGGGAAATTGGACTTGGTTGGGACCAAGAGTTATCTGATCATACGGTGGTAAGGTGGGAAATATTGGTTCAAAGAATTGGTACATCTTGGAGACATTGAAATCCCAAGATGGTACTTTGGAGAGTTGAACAATGGTCCAGACAATTTGGAGCTGCACGTCTTTTGTGATGCAAGTAAGGAAGCCTATGCAACTTGTATTTATATAAGAGGCACAATCAAAGAGGAAGTAAGTTGCAGGTTGGTTGCTGCAAAGAGCATAGTAGTACCTTTGAAAAGGCTTTCTATTCCAAGGTTGGAATTGATGGGTGCAGTTATTGCTAGTCGGCTTGCAGTTACAGTGCAAAAGTCTTTGGCCCTCTATGAAATTCCAAGCTATTATTGGACAGACTCCACTATTAGTCCAGGCAATTTGTAGTTAGACCTGGGCAAAATTGCTTCAGAAGCTTTCTAAACTGTTTCCAGCTCAGGAACCATTGCCGAATAACATATCCAAAATCCGACAAAATTGGACCCCGGGAACACCCCCAAAAATGAAATTCAAAATGGCGGACTGAATGTTTCCTCCGAAAAAAAAATATATATAATTTACGCTTTTATTTATAGAGATACATTTGATGCTTTTTCTTTCAGTTGTAATGTTTTAAATAATTCAACAATATACAACACAACCAGTTATTACGCAAATATAATGTTATATAGCTTTTTACAGATTTTTATAATCAATAATACAACAATTATTTTTTTCCCAGTTTCAAGTTATGTTCATTACAGAAGAAGTGATACCTGGTCACAAACATACAGAAATTAATCCTCTTCATCACTATCATCGGATAGATTACCGGTACTTGGGTTGTTATCGCAACCACTGATTTGGCACTCGCCACAAGCGGCTGAACAGGGCATTCCATTACGCTTGCATCCACATCTTGAAGTAGCACATTTCGTCTTGCAGGAGCAGCGGATCATGTTGAGTAGATAATTTTGAGCTGGTGGCTTGTCGCAGGCTGTAGGGTAGTAGGAATTATTCTTTACATACCAACCCCACTGTTCTGCATCGATCTTCTCTTCTGTAGACTTCCAGATTAGTATTTGAAAGTATGTGCGAAAGCTGTGGTACTTTGTGGACGCATCGGTAGGTGGCAAACGTTCGGGTGTAACAAAAGATTTAGCTGTAGCTACCTTTTCAACTAACATTCGATGACGTAGTGCGTTAGTGGATTCAAGTGTTTTGCAGCCATACAACAGAAGCATTGCCTTTCTTCCAGCGGCTTCAATGTCAGAGTGTTGGCAACAATCAAAACAGAATGTATTTGCAACTGAACGGAGTTCAGCCACCTTCATCAGTGTGTCGAATGCTTTGGCTTTACCGATCGAAAAAATTCTGGATGTGCTATCACAGCCCGTGAAAGTATGCACAAACAGGAGATACTTGCAGATGTCATTGCCTAACAATGATTGAATGCTGAGAATATCATACACAGGATTAGGAGATGGTCCCCGTCTTATATCGCTGCGATAGTACAACTTGAAACCACTGTCCTTGGCATGGTACAGAAGGAGAATCAGCAAGTCGGTGTCTTCCCCTATTACTGTTGTAGTTGCATTTTCTGATGAGGAAACTGCTGCACGAACGATGTCCACATCAGCATCCCCATCTGCGTTGTGAACAGTACACCCGTGCTTCTTCAACATCTCACCTACGAGGGAAATAAATGCTTGCTTGTTGTTTTCATTAGCCAAGAAGTGTTCCTTCTGGCCAACAAACTTCATGCTTGGACTGAGATTCACATTTCTGCTTGTCTTGGTGCTGCGTCTTCTGTGGGTCATGTCCTTGATCGTAGGAGAGCTGCTGTAGCCATCAAAAACAATGATTGCTTTTCCATATGTTTTCAGAGTGAAATCGGCATATGAGTTGGCGATGCTGTCATATGTTTCATCTTGACGCCAGGAAACACGATGTAGTAGAGATCCACCATCCAATACGTACTGGTCTGTGCACTGAATTTCTTGAACTTCTTCCATGCGTAAAGTGTCAGTGTATTTGATTATTACACGAGCTAGCTGAGACTTATCGGGTTTCCTCAAGATACTTCGTGATTCGAACAATGCAGGAGGATATGCACACAGTTCGTAACACATGACATCTTCAAGATTCATGTCTCCGCCAGTGGCAACAGTCATCATTCTCTGAAACAGTAGTGCAGGATCTACTTCTATATCTGAAGCATCAGTGATCACAACGGCAGAAGCAGATCCTAGTGTTTTCACTTTGTCAGATCTTTTGGCAGAATATGTAAAGGCTTGTTTCCCAATCATTTTTACGACAATGTTCGTACCGATTGAATGCAATTGATGAACGTTAACTCCAGGATCAGCAGTTAGCCCTGTTACAATGTTGCAGAGACCCGAGGTAGAATGGAATGGGGATAAGGATTCCAGACGTTCAAGTACTTTCTTCATGTCATTACTGTCCCTGATTTGTCTACTTCCCCTCATTTCCTTGTGCTGTTCACTACTTCCCAACAAAACTCTGGTGTATTCCTGCATTGCTAAGTTATAAGTGGAACACAGAGGCATAGAAAAGAGCCACGTTGTGCTTTGGATGTCTGTAAATCCACTTCCGCGTGTCAGTCCGCCTCTGCTTTTCAGGGAACGCATTAGTACTTGTTCTATCACCAGGTCTGTGCCGAGTCCGGCCCATAATCTGTCGCTTCTTCTTACCACAAACTTACCTTCCTGGAACATTTTGTTAACGGCTGGATTTTCAGAAGGCAAACTTAACATTTTCTGCAGGTACAGGTATATCGATTTCAGGTAATTGTGATGTCCGGCTGCTGCAATTATGGGGATGGTCTCCAGCATAGCTTGCAAGTGCAAATCCCACGAGCCGGTTCTGTCTGCTGTTATCAAGGAACGTGCAATGTTGATCATTCGCTGATATTCCAACCAGAGTTGACTTGTTTGCGAAGTAGATTGTAGGTCAGTTTTCTTCGCATCCAAGTGGTAGCAATCTGAGACAATGCATTCGAAGATTCCACATCCTCAACTGATTGTTTGGCGGTCATAACATCGTCGAGCAGGTCACAAGCTTCCTTATGGAGGTCATGAGGAGTTCCATCTTCATTACGAGGAAAACGTCTGCGACTAGTAAGGTACTAAGAGCTGCATCTACTATCATATGACCACGTATCGCTCTTGAAACAGCTTTTCCAGACATCATGTGTTGCACGGCATTTGGTCCGTATATTTCTTGAAGTACTTCAGACAATTCTGAACCATTCATAAGAGTACCGACTGCTCCCAAAAGATTCATCAGAGTGTGAAATGATCCCAGCATTAAAACAATGTCCTGCAGGTCTCTCTGTTCATTGATGATTTGGGAAGCTTTCCAGAACAAAGGCTGATCAAAGGTAATAATGCATGGGACTTTTTGATCGCGTGCTATCTTGCTCAAATATAGTAATGTCGAAAATATGCAGGTCATGTCAGTTGGCGACATATCTATGATGGGAAGGAACGTGATCGACGCCACACCTGGATGTGAGACACTTGATCCACCGTGAATTGCATGCATTGTTCCGGACCAACTTGGACCTGATCTTTCTGCTGAAGATATCTGCCAGAGAAGACTAAGTCGACTTATGGTGGCAGTGGGTACTGGAAGTTCGCGGAATGAGATGTCCCTCAACATGCTTCTCGCGTGTCTATATTCCCTAATGTCAACGGTTGCAATCTTCTTAATGTCATTGTCACCAACATTACGCCTGTGAATAGAAGGGTGGATCTTGATCTTCGGAGTTATTGCGGCAATCATACCCATTCCATGAAAGGTATTCTTCCCATCCAAAGTGCAGACATCATGATCGACGTTATCTGCTGCTAGAAGGACTGCATTGTTTTCATCAACAGTAAAAGAGCCAGACCCACTTGCCAGCGCCGCGTTTCTTTCGAATCTTGTTACTTCTGCATACGACGAACAGTAACCCAGCTGATGGAGAACGTCAATAAGGTACCTTGACCTAAAGTTGTGGTGTAGCTGAACCGACAAACCGATCTGTAGTGGACATAGTAATCCTCTAGGACGGGTTGCTTGCATAATGCTCTGCCCAATTGCACCTATTTTTCTTGAAGCATCCTGTCCCGCAAATGCTTTTGATAATAGCAATTTCAGACTGTTGGGAATGTAATCAAGAGCACTTTCTGCAGTGATGTCATTTGGAGATGGATACACATCTTTTCTAGGCGAATCGACAGATTTGATATCACTTCTGATTATTTTTGCAGCAGCTTCTACTAGGTAAATCTTCTGTAGCTCTATATCTATATCACATTCTTTCGACTTTTTGTGATAATCTTTAAGAATTTCATTAGCTGTCTCTCGTAGTGTTACTACATCTACCTTCCCACTTTCACCTGATATTATGGTCTTGTCTCCGTAACGTTCTAAAAGCTTTCTCTTCATGTGCCTGCGTTCGTAGACAGAGCTCTGACTTCCTTGAAGATATTCCTCCATTTTGGAAATTAGGTCTCCAATCAACAGTTGTTCATCATCATTCTCTTCCAGGTAAGCACAGGTCTGAAGGAATGCTTGGTGTTGCTCTTCATTAGTTGGTCTCCCTTTCTTCGAATCATGATCGTCGGAGGAGTATGCGCGAGGAATGTTTTTTCCACTTCGAAAATTTACGCTGCAGGTGTGATGGTAGACACAATCTGCAGCAGGAAGATCACGAAGATAATACTCCAGACGGCCTTTTACATTAAACGACCATTCATCGCAGCGGCTTTCACAGCACCTTTTTATGGTTTCGGAGAACTCTGTAGTTCTTATTTTGACATGCTCTGATTTTGGTTTGTGTTTGGGAAAAAAGTCCACAAAGGTATCACAAAACAAATAGTGAGTAGCACTGGAAAATGCGTATTCATGAAAACGAGCACTTTTCCTTGGTATTGCCTCGGCTGCGGTCTGTCGCTTCTTTATTTCAATGGTCTTTTTATCCGTAAACCTTTTCCTACATACAACGTGAACACTTATTCCAGCTGTTGCAACAACATCGCTTCCACGGCTGCGGCTGGATGCATTTATACCATCTGCTCCTTTTTGCGAGATGTGAACCACTTCCTGTCCGCTGTCCAATTTCTCCTTACAAATCACACACAATTCTTCAGGGGTCTGCATTCTTGAAGGCGGACGCACACCGAGTCAGCCGTACACCGAGTCAGTCTGAAACAGAAAACACAAATTAATAAACTGTGTTGCAGTATTTAAAAGGAGTACATAATAACAGTTTTAAAGAAAATGACTAGCACAAATACGCAGATTTGATAGTGGGTAGTAGGAATTAAAGAGTTGTATATAATATAAGTTTATAAAGATGTAGCAATGTCCATTCTCACATACACTCCATACAGTATATTTTAGTTACATTACGTGACGTCATAGTTTAATACTAGCCGCCTAATACAATTTTTAGTGTCATATAGGTTAATTTAGAAACGAAAATGTGTTTTAAAACATTTTACTGATCAAGAAAAACGTCATAACTCTCTCTACAAAGCGAAATTAAAATTTATTGTATTTCGTAGGAAACTGCCAGTCCGCCATTTTGAATTTCATTTTTGGGGGTGTTCCCGGGGTCCAATTTTGTCGGATTTTGGATATGTTATTCTGCAATGGTTCCTGAGCTGGAAACAGTTTAGAAAGCTTCTGAAGCAATTTTGCCCAGGTTGAAGCTATTTTTGCTCTAGATTGCCTGGACTATATAGTTTGGCACTGGTTAAGAAGTCAGGCAAGGAAATGGAAACCATTTGCTGCCAATACGGTGGAGGAAATTCAAGTACACACACATCCCAAGCAATGGAAGCATTGTCCAGGCACCCAAAACCCAGCTGATTTACCAACACGAGGAATTTCAGTGAAAGATCTTGCACAGTCAAATTTGTGGTAGAATGGGCCAGAGTGGCTAAAACTTGGAAGTGAAAACTGGCCTAATCAGCCTATTGTAGGAGAATACCAGGTTCAAGAAGAATGGGTGAGTGAAATGAGAAAATGCACTGTGAACTTATGCAGCAGGACCCCATATTGAGGCTTGAGGACATTAACAGTCTGAAAAGGTTGTTAAGAGTGACAGCATGGGTATATAGATTTACAAACAATATTAAGGGAGAAACAAGAAGGGAAGGAATTCTGAACAGTAAGGAGATTCAGCAAGCCAGGCAATACTGGGTGATATATGTGCAGAAAGAAAAATTTGGTGAGAGAGGGAATTGCTCACCGGCCGTCCATTACAGGTTCTACCAACACATTCTGCTCTCAAGGGTTTGGATGTGTTTTTGGATCAGGATTTATTGAAAGTAGGAGGTAGACTACAGTTTTCTGGGCTTCCAGAGGAGAAAAGACATCCAATTTTGCTACCTTCTGGGGTGCACTTTGTGGAACTTTTGATCCTGGATACTCATCATAAGTTGTTACATGCTGGAGTTAGAGAAGTGGTAATAGAGATCAGACGACAGTTTTGGATTCCCAAAATTAGACAAGTAGTAAAAAGGTCTTGCATAAATGTGTGGTTTGCAAGCGTTGGAGTGCAAAGCCTTATTATGAAAAGGTGGCTCCACTTCCAAGAGAACGCAGGTCCAGTCTATGTGTATGAGCAAGGGGAGTCTAACAAAGGTTATATATGTCTTTTCACATGTGCTACCACCAGGGCAATCCATTTGGAGTTGGTAAGCAACTTAAGTAGTGATGTATTTCTTTTGGCCTTTAAAAGGTTTGTGAACAGAAGGGGTTTCCCAAATAAAATCATATCGGATAATGCAAAAACCTTCAAAAAGGCTGCAAAGGAACTCCAAGAAGTTTGGTCCTTGCTAAAAGAGGAAGGATTCCAATCCTACTTTTCACACTAAGGGGTACAGTGGGAGTTTATTGTTGAGAGAGCACCATGGTAGGGAGGATTTTGGTAAAGGCTAGTGAGAAGTGTAAAGTGTCCATTAAAGAAACTTTTAGCTAATGCTCATTTGAACAAAGAAGAATTCTGCACTGTTTTGTGTGAAGTAGAAGCAATGGTGAGCAGTAGGCCTATCACTTTTGTTTATAACAGTATGCAGGATGCAGAGCCATTGACACCAAATTATTTTCTTTGTGGTAAACGATTAACATCAAGTCCCAGTTTGCCAGAAGACTTGCAGCCTATCCAGAGCACCCAAGGAGAGTTAACCAGAAGGTTCAAGTACCTTGAAGAGCTACAAGATCAGTTATGGAAGAGGTGGTAAATGGAATACTTGCCAGAACTCAATTATTACCCATCAGGCAATGTAAAGGGCTCCAATGCAAATTGCATCAAGGTGGGAGAAGTGGTAATGATTGGAGATAAAAGACCAAGGCAATGCTGGAAGCTTGGCATAATTGAAGAGTTGTTTGTTGGCAAAGACAATTTAGTTAGGTCTGCACTGGTAAAGACTTCAGGAGGAAAATTAGAGAGACCTATACAAAAACTCTATGCTTTAGAAATCAGCAAAAACACGGAGAGTCAAGATGAAACATTTGAGTTACAGCCTCATGGAGAAAGTTTGGCTAAACTTGCAGAAGGTAATGACAACAATGCCTCTTCGGTGGGGTGTGTTAGAAAATATAGAAGAGGAAGAACCATTGTTGTCCCAAGGCGATATGATGACTAAGCTGATTGATGCAGCATTGCTTGTATATATTAAGTTAAGGTGTATATATATCCATCTCATAATTGTAAGGTTAGTGAAAAATTCACTTAATTTAGAGCTAGCATTTTTGGCTCTTGTGGCATCATTGTTTGGGCACTCTTGTGGCATCATTTTTTTGGGGCGCTGCGCGTCCTTCCTACTCGTTTTGTGGAATGCGGCACTTACAGGGTGTGGTCTTATAGAGAGCTCTCTTGCAATTCAGTTTGGTTGTTTAGATACAATATTGTTGCATCGTGCAGGTTGTGTTGTTGTTGCAAGGTTTAGAAAAAAGACCATAAATAGTGCCCCTTTTGTTTTTTATCTTAATTTCATGCAACTGAGACCTAAGGTAGGCCCACATCGAGTCAGCAACCCTGAGGGTAGGACCTAATAGGACCTCCAAGTCAGTAAGTTTTTAGTCTAGCTTAACTTCGGCTGTAGGTTAAACTGGCCCTTCAGAGCTTGGCCGTTCACGGCTCAGCTGGGATTCTGAACCAATAAAAAAAAAAATAGTGTCACCATACTGTGTGAACCAGACCCTCAAGTACTTAAATTCCTCTACTTATTCGATTCTCCCTGATGATAAACTACCTACAGCTTC
Source organism: Bathynomus jamesi (assembly GCA_023014485.1). Classification (NCBI taxonomy): domain Eukaryota; kingdom Metazoa; phylum Arthropoda; class Malacostraca; order Isopoda; family Cirolanidae; genus Bathynomus; species Bathynomus jamesi. Next base: position 1,098,284 of record JAJOZX010000856.1, on the reverse strand, counting down.
TTTTGTTATTCTAATTTTCATGACTCGTTTTATTTAAATTTATATTTACAGTACTTTGTATTTTATGCGCGTTTCTTCTAATAATTTAATTATGTGTTGCAGTTCCTCCACTGTATCCGCTATCAGCATAATATCATCAGAGTATCTTAGATTATTTATATCTTATCCCCTAATTGCCACTCGTCCCTCGTACTTCCCAAGTGTGAAAAATGCTCTGTATGAATTGGTCCCCAATTAACCCACCCCTAGTATCTCCAGTCTAACTGTAGAGTAGGTTAAGCCTAGCCTTGTAGGGGTCAGCCAAGAGATTCCGGAAATGATCCAGAGCGGGCAGAGTAAATTGAGGTCCACAGTCGGATTCCTCACCAAATTAGGTTAGGGTAATTTACCTTAGCCTTTGTTAAGCTACGAGTTGATGCTAGGTCTTAGACCACAATTTAGGCCTAATTTAACTGGACCTAGTTTATGTTATGACGTATGACTAAACTGAGGCTTATGAAGCACAATGGTTCACTTACTGAGTATTATTGTATAACCACTGGAGTCCCTCTTCTCTCTGCTCTTGTTTTTGAGAGCGTACTTGCTGGAGATAATTTTTTGTCTTCAAACCCCTTCGTCCGCCATGCCGTTCTTCCCACAAAGTTTCTCTCTCTTTTCCCAGCTTTTTTCCACCAGCGTCCTTTTTAATTGTTGGTTGATTGGTAGTGTGTACCAGTACCAATACTACCAAGCACGCTCTATCACACAGTATATAAATACAGTAGTGTGGAAAATAACTATGGTGAGCAACCAATTGGTTTCATCCACCCAGTTATTGACATAAAGGGAGTTTAATTGTTAGATTAACTACCGACCTACTCAGCGGACCATTTTCATTATCTCCTAACTACCCACATGTATCAGATTTCCATACCAAGTGCCTCTGTCATCACCATTTCCAAGAATAAATTAAAAAGATGGAGTGACAATGGGCAGCCTTGGATGACCCCACTATTAGTTCTGAAGGTTTCCGCTGTTACTTTTCCTTTCTGATATATATATATATATATATATATACACCTTTCAAATGTTCCGTGCGATGATTCCCCATTTCACGAAGGTCAAGCTTGTCGTACCTCCTCTCGAGTTGGCCTGGTGAAGTAGAGAGTTGGTTTCTTGTACTCTCCACCTCACATAGCCAGGTACGCTTGGCTCATCTGGGATTGTAGAAAATAAAATAGAAATATCATTATTTCAGCAAATTAGCTAGGAATGAATGAATGAATGAATAGCAGTGCTTCACCGGCGCTTCAACTACTAAGGTCATATCGCGCCGAAACTAAAGTAAGGAGAGAGCACAAGAAGATGGGGTAAAGGAGAACTTGAAGGAGTAACAGTTAAGGAAAAGTCGTGAGAGAGAAAAGTAAAGACACCATGACCAGCAAAGGGAAGAAGAAATTACACCCAAGTCATATTAAATAGAGAGTAGAAGGCCAGTTTGACGGAGAAAAGAGAAGTGTCCTTTGGTACTGACGTAATCACCCAACAATATAGTAAGAGTAAGAGTGGAGCCTGAAGGGCAAAAAGTGAGGAACTGGGAGCGAGCAACGGCAAAGGCAGGACAAACCAAAAGCAAATGTAAAACAGAGAGAAGAATGCCGCATGGGCAGGAGGGGGCAACATCTCCCGTCATAAGATGCCTATGCGTAGGCGCATCAGAGCGGTTTCTAACCGTCGCGCGGTCACGCTGACAGGAGGAAGGCCACCGTCGAATCTTCGGCTTCAACACTCTCAAGGAATTCCCGGACACATCGTCCCACTGATGCTGCCACCGCCGAAGCAGTGCCTCCCGAAAAACCCTGGCAAAGTCCGACGTCGGGAGAGGCGTGTTAGGGTCGAAAGGCAGGGAGGACATCTACCTCGACGCGGCGTCCGCGTGTTCTTTGCCCGGAACACCAACGTGGGGAGGTACCCAACAGAAGGCGACTACCTTACGGCGTGATGAAAGGACCAGCCAGTCCTGGATCTGTCGCACCGGCGGGTGCGGAGAAACAAGAGAGGATAGGGTCTCAAGAACGCTACGGGAGTCAGAATAAATAATAAACGATGTAGAGGGGAACTGAGAAAGGAACCGAAGGGCCAAAAGAATAGTCGATAGTTCCGCTGTAAAGATGGAAGCCGCTGAGGGGTAGGGATAACGATTTAATTTTCGATGGGAACACGGCCGCGCAGCCCACTCCAAGTGGAGAGCGAAAGCCGTCAATGAACACTGGGATAGACAAAACAAATCACCTTTATTGCAGATCATTCACAATCCATAGCCACTTTACTAAACATACAAGTACAATCTTACGCATACACTGAACTTAATACAAAAATAAGTCCAACATAGTCACTTAACCTAGCATACTGGCATACTGTTTGATTGATTATCTGACAATTTTATGTATGTTGTTATTGCACGAGACATCATTAACTGAAAAAACTCATTTGTATACGTAAGAGAATATAATTGTAGCTTAATGAAAAAATCAGAGATATTATGAAAATAAAAAAAAAAAGGTTAATAAAAATTCTGATGAATTATGGGAACCTGAGTTCGGGTATGATTTTGTGGAAACTATATTTTAAATTATTAATTATACAACAACCAAAACATCTTTGTTACGGATAATTCACAATCCATAGCCACTTACCCTAACATACAAGTACAATCTTACGTATTACACACTGAACGTAATACAAAAATAGGGCCAACATAGCCACTTAACCTAACATACAAGTACTAAAATAAGGCCAGCATAGCCATTTAACCCAACATACAAATACAATCTTATTATAACACAACTTAATATGCATATAAAATCTTTGCTATATTACAAAAATAAAGTATTGTAAACCAGCAGTTGTCTGAACCAAGACTGCCATATAGGTGAGAGGTACACAGTATCTGAAGACAGGACATTGTACAATAACACATCAGAGCTGTTTTGGACCCTAGTAATGAAATTATATATATTCTTTCGGATTAACATTTGGCTGGTAGGTAGGTTACGCGTAGTAAACATAAAACTGGCACTGCACCAGTTTGGTTCCCTATATAGCATATGTAAAATATTACCCTGCCCAACAAAAAAAAAAGGTTTTGCTGGTGATTTAATTCTAAGACCTGTTTCTGGATAATATTGATGTGCTGATTTAAAAAATCATCTTAGATTTTGTCCATCACATCAGGTTTTCGTGCAATGTGCATTGCAATATCCCTATTTTGGGTGATCCATGAAGGGCACTTATCAAAATTGATAGAATAGAATAGAATAACCTTTATTAATAATAAAATAAATACAGTAGTCTTTTTACAATTTACAATTTTTACAATGACATAAATAATTGTGAAGCTCGACTATTTATTTTATTTATTTATTTTTTTTAATTTGGCCCTTAAGCTTTAGGCTTTACTGGGCTCTTATTGATGATTTTTGAGACCTGTTAACAGCTGTTTTGCTGTTAAAATTTTATCTGTGGAATACGCAAATCTGTGCATTAAATCTAAAGGTCATGTACAACATATTAAAATCTTGGGTATCTGTGATTTCCCCAGATGTGAGCGTGACGTCATGATCATGGATTCATTTTTTGCTTATTTAAACACTTTTAATCACTTTATGTGTCAATATTACCATTGTATATTAAAGTTCACTCCCTGCACAATTGCTTACTTTTCCATGCTGATTCTGAGTATGTAAAAACTTATTTTTTGAAAAGAAAAAAAATTGGGCATAACCCTGCCAAAATGCGATATCTCCGTATTTGATTGCTCGAAAACCTGACGTGATAGGCAAAAACTAAGGTGATTTTTGAAATCAGCACACCAAAGTTACCTAAAAACAGGTGTTAGAATTAAATCAGCAAAATTGGTGTTGGGCAGTGTTATTATAAGCAACAGAGTTTATTCATAGCAGTTTTTTTATAGTTCCACCACAAATGGGATGTATACAATCAGTGGCGTACATAAGGAGGGGGGCATACGTCCCCCCTTGGTAAAAATTATTGCTACTCTCATTAAAGATATTTGAAAAAGAAAGTTTCAAAAATCGATAACTTTGCAAGATTCACCACAAAAAAATCTTGATGTCATGGAATTTCAGTTATTTTATAGTTACCAGGACATGTTATTAACCCGAAACTCAAAAGCAATTTTAGCTGGCTTAGGAACGTTTATATGTCTTTATACGTACGATTAATTTGTGTAAATTTACTTCTTTGCCTATAAATTGTAAATAAAATACAACTGAAGCGTTCCAAGATGCAATTCATTTTGATTCCAAATCAATCATCATCAATTTTGAGCTGACACACAAACACAATATATATATATATATATCATACAAAGGTGGGCACCCGGGCCTCAAAAAGGACCGACGGTCCCGGTCCCGGTCACGGTCCTTTCTGAAGATAGGACCTAGGAACGACTCGGTCCTCGGTCCTTATATATAATATAAGTGAAAAATTTGATTAAAATGAAAAATTAAATTAAAGACACCCGAAATCTTTAATTTTATTAACGTAAATTATAATTAATACAATACATAAATGATGAAAAAAAGTTATTAAGTTAAATGCTTGAGTTTCCCTTCAAGAAGACTAGCATTTCAAAATGGCTGTCACTGGGCCCTGACCTTTTCGGCTTGAGGACGTCCTTCCCCAAAGAGAAGAGCCTCTCCACGGCGGCACTGGATGGGATAGGCGTGTTAAACTTGATGAACAAGTCCTTCAACGCCGGGCTGGGGAACGAGTCCTTGTTGAAGATGAAGGGTTTCACAGGCCTCTCGCTGAGAAATGTATCCACCAACTTGGTCCCGGTCTCCTTCGTCTTCTCCCCGCCCTCGTAGAGAGCCTCAAAGAAGTCGTCATTGTCCTGGTCATTCTCACCCTCGCTGCTGCTGGTGTCCTTGCCTGAGTCCGCTCTTGCCAGAATCCTCTCCACCATAGACATCATCTGCTTCTTCACCTTGGCCTTGATCTCCTCGACGTCATACATGACGAGAGGATGTTCTTGTTCGGCAGGCACAGCAAGCACTTGTACTCCAGGTTCTGCTCACCCTTGGGGCCCAGGTATTCAAAGTATTTGTCCAGGTACGGCCAGGGATTGCCGGGTTTAGTTCTTCCGCTAGGAGCTCCAGTTGCTTGACTTGAAGTTGAAGCACCAACATCAGTAGATTCTTCGTCTCCTCCAGGTGTTGAAACAAGTTTCAGTTCAGTCTGTCTCTTTCTGAGTCTTCTGGAGGAAACGATCCATCTTCTTTAGAACTTCAAATAATCACTAAACACACTAAAATCACTAAAAAAGACCGTCCGGAATTGCTTAAAAATGGACCGTCGCTCCTCATTTCGGTCCTCACTGAGAAAAGGATCGACTTTCCCGCTCACGGTCCTTAAAAAGGACCGAGTTCCTGGAGTTCGGTCCTTTTGGAACTCGGTCCTGCCCACCTTTGTATATATATATATATATATATATATATATATATATATATATATAGTTTGTGTGTGTCTGTATGCCCCCCTCCTATAAAAATGCTGTGTACGCCCCTGTATAAAATGCAGTACAGTAAGTTCTAAAAAGATAAGTTTTAACTGATTCTGAACACATACCAAATTTCCTTACTAACATGTTACCCTGTACATACAGCTTTTTACGTTGCCTCTCAAATTCGAGGTCAGCTCGTGAGTAATTACATGACCCAAGTATTTACATGTGTCTTTGACAGGTATTGGGTAATTATATGTCGCAAATGACATGGCCTGAAGTTGAAATAAAAAATGCATTTTTCTAGTGTATTTTGGTGTGCTCTGTTCAAATATAACCTTCATTTCTTGTGCAAATGAACAGAAATACGTGTTTGGGCCATGCAATGACAACTGTATTTCTGTTCATTTGCACAAGAAATGAAGGTCATATTCGAAAAAAGCACACGAAAATACACTTGAAAAATGTATTTTTGACCACATTTTATACAATAAAGCATAACCTAACATGTTCATGTTACGAGATCTCGTAAACGACGCGCAATACCACAGGAAACGTGCAAAACACCAAAATTAACCAGAAAAATTTGCTCTCGTCATTTTTGTTTAAACTAACGGAAATATCACGACTTAACCTAACCAATCATCAAGGGCGTACAGTTGACCTAACCGGGCATTCAGTTAACCTACCCGGACATTCAATTAACCTACCCGGGCATTCAATTAATCATTTAATTAATCATCTAGGGCACATAACGAATCAAGTTCTCAAAGTCGAAACCACACGAACGGCACGTCATAATTCTATCACAAACGCCACCAAACTGAATCCAATTAGAAAAAAAAATAGCCAGAACAGAAAACAACAAACTAATTAAGTCGCAGAGTAACATGACGTCATACCACCCCCAACTACAAATACACACTATATATATATATATATATATATATATATATATATATATAATATATATTATTATAATTATTTTCTACAATAGTTTCCACAAAAAATGAGTGAAAAATTTGAATAAAGCGAGTAAAACTACCTCATAAAAGGTTATTTTGATTTACAGGTCTAGCCCATGTCATTTAAAACATATTAACCAGGTATTGTCTGACCATTCATTTCAAAAGACTCACATGATACATGTTTCAGTAGATTACACCTAAAAATCAAAATACAACTCTTTGCCCCATTATTGGTGATGTCATTTTCTATACCATATTGTTCACATATCTCTAATAGTCTCAGCCCATGGGGAGAGAGTGACAGAAGAACAAGGTCATCAGCATACATTGAATGATTAATTTTTTCCAATGACAGCCAGTACGTGCAGTTTTTAGTTCATTGGTAAGGTCATCCATGTATATACAGAAAAGATAGGGTGATAATTTACCCCCTTGCCTAATATCATTTGTTACCTTAAAACCTGGTAATACAGTGCTTTTCCATCTTACAAACCATGGTCTGCTCTGTATACCAGAATGCAAGTATCCTATGTATATATTTAGGTACCCCTCGATACAAGAGTTTCTTGAAAAGTTTGTGATGGTTAACTCTATCAAATGCTTTTGATGCATCCAAACAACAGGAATATACATTGCTGCTTGACATCTTGTACTTTAGGACGGCTTCCTTTAGCATATAAATACACATGTCAGTACCATGTTTCACTCTAAAGCCAAACTGGTTGTCATAAGTCTGCAAGTTAGTACTTATCCTATTATAAATGACATATTCTAACACCTTAGAAAGTATACTGGCAAGTGCTATTGGCCTGTAATTATTCTTATTACAGATACTAGCACCCTTATTTTTAACAACTGGCAACAATACAACTAACAAAATGGACTGTGGCAAGTACCCATGTATTATACAGCTTGTGAAATACATTGCAAGCATAGGTATTATACAAGGGCTACAACATTTTAAATGTTCTGCTTGTATGCCATCTAGGCAACAACTTTTGTTATAATCTAACTTATAAATAGCCTGCCAGATTTCTGAGTCGGAACGTTCGACATTTAAGCATATATTTAGTCTATCTCCCCCCCCCCCCCGAGACGATTAAATAGGGTTTCATAAAGTCAGCATGGAAAGAGGAATGGGATAAGAATAGTTGCCGAAGGGCGGATGGATAGAACTGGGACTTTGGTACAGTAAAAAGGAGGGAGCAGATACGGAGAGGAGAAATGGCCCATGGGGGGGTAGTTGGAGGGGGCAGAGGAGAGCACTCTCCCCTCCACCCCGAGAAGACAGGACGGGAGCCATTCGGAGACCAAACGGTCGGATCAAGTGGGGATGACGGTCAAAGCATGCTAACAGTGGAAGCGCCGAAGAGGGATTGGAAGACCGGGGTGGGAGAGAACTGCCGAACACGAAGGTATTTGAGACTCTCCAAGGTACGATGGGCATCCAATGGGAGATGGCCACTCTCTACGTACAGGATAACGATTGGAGAAGAGCGGAATGTGCCAGTGCTGAAGCGCACACCTAAGGAGCGAATCGGGTCCAGCATGCGCAGAGCGGAGGCAGGAGCGGAGGAATAGGCCTGACAGCCATAATCCAACTTACTTTGGACCAGGGAGTGGTAGAGCCGCCAAAGAGTATGGCGGTCAGTACCCTAGTCAGTATGAGAGAGGAACTTGAGAAGGGTACAAGTCTGAAGGCACGAAGCCTTCAGAGACATCAAGTGGGGGATCCAGGAGAGACGGGAATCAAGAAGGAGACCCAGACATCTAGTTTCGGGCACAACGGGGACTGGTGATCCATAGAGAGAGAAGGAACGGCAGTGCAACGGCGGCTCGGCAAAAGTGCATTACCACCATTTTCGAAGGGGAAAATCGGAACCCGTTGTCTGTGGCCCATTTGGAAACCGAATCCAGGGTCGCTGGAGGATACGTTCAAGGAAGGTAGATCGGGAGCCGGAGCAATATATGGCAAGGTCGTCTATATACGTACAGGGTGGCCGTAATCCCCGTGGCAGAGTCGTCACCACGTCGTCGATCGCCAAAGCGAAGCAAACGACGCTCAGGACGCTGCCCTGGGGAACTCCCTCCTCCTGCGAATGCACAGAAGGGAGGGAGGCACCCACCTGAACTCGAAAGAAACGGGAAGTCAGAAAGTTGGAGATAAAGGAAGGGAGAAAACTTCGGAAGCCCAAACGGTAAAGTTTTCGGCAGATCCACCACCGCCAGGTGGTGTCATACGCTTTCTCTAAGTCAAAAAAGACTGCGTAAAGATGACGTCGCTCTGCAAATGACACACGGATGCAGTTTCCAAATGAACTAATATGTCAGTGGTGCTATGGCCCCTGCGAAAACCGGTCTGTGTAGGGGAAAGTAAATTGTGGCGTTCCAGCTGTCACATCAGTCGCCAGGAAACCATCTTCTCTAAAAGTTTGGAGAGCAGTTAGTGAGGGCTATTGGGCGGTAATTGAGAGATGTAGGGTCCTTACTGGATTTAGGAAAGGGGAGCATCACTGCTTCCCTCCAACAGGAGGGGAAGGTGCCCCCTACCCAGATCCAATTATAGAATGTGTGGAGAAAGAAATAAACCGAAGGTGTAGGTGGCGAAGCATTTCGAAATGAATGCCGTTAGGGCTGGGAGCAGAGTTGCCGCAAGAAGCTAACACTGATCTCAGCTCCGACATAGAAAAAAGGCGGTTTTGGGGGAACTATTGGGAGTCTGAAAAAGGTGAGGGGAGCGGACAAGCAAAGCCTTACGGCGGGGGAAGGCAAGATCACGGTGGTCGTGTCGGGAGATGGAGGCTATGGTCGAGGCCAAGGTCTCGGCCACTGCAGTAGGAGAGGACACTGGGCGTCCGTCGATCGTGAGGACAGGAGGAGAAGTGGATTTTCTGGAAATTTTCCGAATCTTATTCCAGGTTCGGGAGGAAGGGGTGCGGGAGGTGAGATAGGAGACGTAAGCTCGCCAAGAAAAACGGCGGGCTTCACGAACTGTGTGACGGGCCTGAGCTCGCGCACGTTTAAAGGGATGGATTGCGTTGAAGACGGCGAAAGGTTGACTTCTTAGCCTGAACAGCCAGAGTGCATGACGGGGTCCACCATGAAATCGAAGGGGCAGAAGTGCAGGGAAATGTAGATTTAGGAATGGAGGACAGAGCAGCACAGGTGATATGATCTGTGATGTAGGTGGAGGCAGCATCGACAGTCGGGAAGTTACTCAGAGCTGCAGAGGTTTGACTTTTGGAGTAGAAAAGAGGCCAGTCAGCTTTAGCGAGAGCCCATTGGGTAGGAAGAGCGGAGGAGCTGGGAGTCCGGGACGTACGGAGGAGGAGGGGGAAATGATCGCTACCGTAAAGGTCTGGAATGACAGACCAAGAGAAGTCAAGGAAGGCGGAAGGAGAAGTAAGCGAAAGATCTATGGAGGAAAATGTACGGGTCTGGAGGTGAAAAGCTGTGGGATGGCCGGTGTTGAGAAGACAGACAGAAGTAGTTGAAAGAAGGGAGACCACAACGGCATCCCGCTGATTGGTGACACAGGCGCGGATCCAGGGGGGGGGTCGAGGGGGTCCGGACCCCCCCCTGCTCACGGTGACCAACGATTTTTCTTACAGATTGCATGCATCATTCCAGTGACAAGCTGTGAAGCAGAGAGGTCATTTTCTGCAGTGAGGAGACATAAAACTTCACTTCGATCAACAATGGGCGAGGAGCGTCTCACTTCACTGGTGCTCATGAACATGTACTATGACACTCCGATTGAGACTGACAAAGTGGTCCGAATGTTCATACAGAAACATCCGCGGCGTTTGTTTGCTCCTATATATGAAAAATAAGACCTGAAGACTTAAAATGGCTTAAGGTACATGTATCCCGGTTGCCACAAAATTAATTTCCTTAAAAAGAATAAAGAAAAAAAAGTTTGTCCGATCCTGAGACATTTCAGACCTGGCCTGGGTGTGTGAACAAGCAGGATTTTGATAACGGGAATATACTTCAAATCCATCTAAAGCTATCTTCAAATATGAAAATTTCCTACCGAGGGGGGATACCCCCCCTCAGAAACCCCCCTGGCTCGCTTCGCTCGCGCGTCCTCGGCCAAAGGCCGAGGACATATCAGTAACGAGCTCCACCAAGACTGGACCCCCCCTCTGCTTAAATTCCTGGATCCACCTCTGTGACAGTATCACCTCACAGAGGATGATGCGCGTTGAAGTCTCCCAGAAGGAGGAAAGAGGGAGGAAGCTGCAGGAGGAGAGCGGAAAAATCGTCAACAGAAAGTTCTTGTGACGAGGGGATATATAAAGAGCAAACTGAAGATAAATTGTTTAGGAAAATCTGGGCCGCTACTGCCTTGAGATGGGTGTTGAGGGGAAGGGGAGTAGATGACACGTCAGAGCGGATGAAAACGGCTGTGACCCCACGTGGGGCTGTATTAGACGGAGGTGGGTAGAGCTATAATGAAAACATTCGGAGAGGGCGCAAGGGGCGAACCCCAAGTTTGGTTTTCTGAAGGCAGACGCATACTGGGTCAAAATCCTGGATAAGGAGGAGGAAGTCCTCCCAATTAGGGAGAAGGCTTCAGCAATTCCATTGAAGGATAGCTGCCATCAAGAGCGGAATACAGGGGGAGCGAGATGTAATCGGGAAGATTTAGGGACATGACCAGAAGGATGAACTGACGAAGCTAAGGGGTTGGTTGAAGAAGGGGTGATTGAGGAACGGATGAAAGGAGACGGACGGGGTTTAGTTTTCGCGAGGGGGTATGCGAAAATGAGGGGAGGAAGCTGGGCGGGGTGAATCTAACTTCTGAGATGGGTGGAGAGCAATATGCCGGGGGGCATCGGAAGGTCAAGGAGGGAGCGAGGCGGAAGAGAAGAGGTGTTCAAAGCGGGCCGGGGTAAATCCGCTTTCCGGGGTGGAGGTGAAGATGCCAAGGGCATCGGGAGGTTAACGAGGGAGCGGGGGTGGTGAAGGAGGGGAAGGGTGGATGTCGGCTTGAATTTGAATTTCAGAGGCCGCATGACCACCATCAGGAATAGAGGAAGGAAGGGGACCGTCGCGAAGGGAAACAGGGGAACTTAGAGGAGCTGGCAAAACGAAAGGGATCTCTGAAGGCGGAAAGAATATGAGGGTAGGAGGAAGAGAACTAGTGGAAGAGGGAGCAAGAGGACGAAGAGACTGGGGTACCTGAGTAGGGAAGCTTGGCAGAGGGACCCAGACACCGGAGACTGGCGATGGGTCGTTTAACGGAAGAGCGCGGAGGGGAGGAAAGACCAGAAGAGGGAGCGGTTTTCGATATGTATGCTGTAATTTCAGCAATGGTTTCAGGAGGGTGAGTAAGCGGGTTAGTTGCAACTGAGGTGGAGCAGATGGGAACAGTGGAATTGGAAGTTCTGGGGAGACGGATTGGAGGAATAGTGAACACATGGGGTGAAGACGACGAGGAGGTGGAGGATGGAATAGGGGGACGGATGGATGAGGCCTAATCAGGCCTAGGATGATAGGGTGTGGAAGAGGACAGTACAGAGGTGGTCGAAGTCCGGGGCGAACGGAAGGTTGTCGTGCAGGAAGAGCGCAGTGTTTGGGCAAAGGAGAGGCCTGGGCGTGTGAATCGGGACCTGACGCGGGCACTCGCTTCCAGAAAACTGACCTTGTCAGATTTCCGGATCGACAGGACCTCACGCTCGAATAGGTAAGTCTGACAGGAAGAGAAGAGGCGGCGTGGTCTTCTCCAGTTGGCGCGGCAGGGAGAATTTGAACAGGAGGAACCATGTGTTGGGACGCGCAGTTGACACAAATACCAGGGGAACTTCGTCATGTTTAACTGACATGTCCGAACCTCTGGCGTGGTCTGGGGATGTAACGACGGACAGGAAATTGAAGATAACCTGCCCTAATTTTCTCGGGTAACTGGGAACGAGCAAAAGTCAAGAGCAATAAGGCAGATAGAATCTTTGCCCCCTGAACCATACGGGGTGGGCGGTAAACACGAGTCACCTGAGAGGAGATGCGGGTGAGAAGATCCGATTCTGAGTATTCCAAAAGGCGAGGAGCAGGTACTACACCCTTACAAGTGTTAAAGGAAGAGTGCGGGAGACAATCCAGGAGAGCAGAAGCCAGGGTCGAGAGGGACGAAACCTTCTGGTGTTGGGCTCTGGAGGAGACTTCCACCAGAAGAGAACCAACATTCTGGGGCCGCATCTGTCTGGGATCGCCACAACGGGAAGTAAAATAATCGTAGACCTCAAAAACATCCCCTTGTGATAGGGGGGGGGGAGAGGCGGAAGAACTGAGGACTAGAAACCGAGGGTAATCAGGGTCAGAGTCAGAGAAGTAGAAGCCATAGCAAACAAAAAGGAAGTTTCATTCCCCGCGCGCATCCAGCCACCACCGACTCCAACAAGGGAAAGGTTAATCGTGGGCACGCTCGGTCCCACCGCCAATACTGTAGATGTCATGTAGGGGAGATACATCCATACCCAGTCCCCATGCCTAAATGAAATGGCGGCCACTCTCATCCAACACGCGGTGAAAGATGGCAGGGACAAGGCTTGGGTTTGGTTTCAGGGCGACAAGAGTGAAGGACAACCACCTCACTCACCCAAGGTCCAAGGAAAGAATCAAGTCAAGGTCCAAAACAAAGCCAAATGCGGAAAACCCACCAGAAGGATTAGGGAAAAGGGGGAGAAAGAAAGAAATATAAGCAGGAGATCAGCTGGGTCCAATGGTCCAGGAAGGCAGAGAGCCCTTACATCGAAGGAAGATGCATTCCCACATTGGGCACAGAGGGACGCGCCCAAAAACTCCGGACAAAGCAAAGGGCAAAATAGCTAGGGACTTTTGGACCACCCTGTATATATATATATATATATACATATACCCTCTGTCTATTGCCTTGGTGGATCAAGTTTAACGGGAGTTCTGGTTAGGTGAAAACAACAGATTTTTCACTCTCGGGTAGCTAGTACCGTGCAGGAATCGCAGTAGTTTCTTTTATACTACACTCCGGTTCTTCTTGTCATGGATCGGAGGATTCTGTGAAAACTTATTAAATTATCTAATGGTTCCCCGATTCTTCTTGTAGCGTATCGGGAAATTATTTATTCTCTTTTAAAATTAAGTTCTCTGGAGAAAGTAGGGTTCAAAGGAAAAGACAGAGAGATCCTCTCACTGAATTTTACTGCTTCTAAAATATTACGTTTAATACTTCGGCCTCTAGGTCAGATCAGAATAATCAGAATGATAATTTGAAAAATTACAAGCGTTTATATACTAATAATTTGGTGACAATTTTTATTTAATGCTGACCTGTTTTGTTTTTTATCCTCAATAGGCTTAATTTTTTGGAAAAATATTTGAGGATAAAGGTAAATTTTTCCTGTAACAGCATACTAGCAGATAAGTAAGATATTTGAAGATGAAATCATATTTTTCTTTTAAGCCGTATATTAACAGATCTGATTTTATTATGATTTGCCCAGTCAACTAAAAATGGAAATTGAAATATGGATTTTATTATGGATTAAAATTGAACATTCATATGAACCAAAATTAAATGCTTAAAATTTAAAAGTAAGTGTTAAGGGAGCGTCCATAAATGATGTCACGCTTTTAGGAGGAGGGGGTCTGTAATTTTGTGACCTTTTGTGACAAAGAGGAGGGGGGGGGGGTCTAAAATTTGTGACATCACAAATTTTTTTTTGCGTTATGTTGACATTTTGAAAAGTTTAATGTAAAAACTAAAATATTGATAGGATTCTTTTTGTCGACAAGTGTAATATTATGTAGCTGAAAAACGTAAATTCTCATACATCTGGCTGTTTGCATTGCTAGATATAAACAAAAAGCTACTATTTAAATGATGTATTGATCTATAAACATGATAATTACAAAGAATTATTTTAATAATTCATTATAGAAATACGAGTCTTTATTCAGAAATGTATTCTTAGAAATGCCTAATGAGGTGGCGCAGTTAGCTTATGCAAATAGGTAGTGGAGGAATTTATGATATGTGGTGGTCACATGAACTAATGTATGTGCTAGTCACGTTAAAAGGAAGGAACCTACAAGTTCAAGAGATGACGTAAGTTTCGAACAAAAAGAACGCTTATTGCTGATGTCATGAACGAACACATTTCTAACATGGAATTTATGACCATATCACACACACACACACAAATAAATAAATAAATAAATATATATATATATATAAATATATACAGGGTGGGCGGAAAGTAGCTCCCTATTTTGGATTGGTAAAGAAATACGTATATTATCCATTTATTTCAGAAGAAATAATATGAAAAGGTAGGCATACATGGTAGGTTTTCTCTAAAATTCAATGTGGGCTCCAACTCTTTCCACCAGCTTCTGGAGCCGCCCAGGAATGGCGTCCACTGACTTTAGCAGGAACTCCGGCGGGATGGAGGACATGACTTCCCGAATTCGGTCCTCCAGTTCTTCCAATGTCCTCGGTTTGGTGCGGTAGACTTCTTCCTTTACCCACCCCCAAAGAAAGAAGTCGCACGGTGTCAAGTCGGGGCTCCTGGCTGGCCATTGATGTGGACCACGACGACCCATCCAACGCCCAGGGAAGTGGGCATCCAGCCACTCACGGACAACAAGAGCGAAGTGCGGAGGGCGCCATCTTGCATAAATATCAGATCGTCGATGTTCTCCCATGTGCTGACAACCTGCCAGACCTCGTTTCGCAACATAGCAAGGTACCGCTCAGCATTCATGGTGTTGCGCAGAAGGAACGGGCCCACAACCTGATCTGAGGTCATACCACACCACACCGTTACACTGAACCGATTCTGCCGTTTTTCAGCGGTAACCGTGCGACTTCTTTCTTTGGGGGTGGGTAAAGGAAGAAGTCTACCGCACCAAACCGAGGACATTGGAAGAACTGGAGGACCGAATTCGGGAAGTCATGTCCTCCATCCCGCCGGAGTTCCTGCTAAAGTCAGTGGACGCCATTCCTGGGCGGCTCCAGAAGCTGGTGGAAAGAGTTGGAGCCCACATTGAATTTTAGAGAAAACCTACCATGTATGCCTACCTTTTCATATTATTTTTTCTGAAATAAATGGATAATATACGTATTTTTTTACCAATCCAAAATAGGGAGCTACTTTCCGCCCACCCTGTATATAAATATATATATAAATTATATAATATAATATATATTAAATATATATAAATATAAATATATATATAAATATATATATATATAAATATATATATAAATATATAAATAAATATATATATATAAATATATATATATATATATAAATATATATATATATATATAAATAAATATATAATATATATATATATATATAATAATTATATATATATATATATATAAATATATATATAAATATATATATATATATATATATATAAATATATATATAATATATAATATATATATATAATAAATATATTATATAATATATAATATATATATATATAAATAAATATATATATATATATATTAATATATATATAAATATATATAATATAAATATATATATATATAAATGTATATATATATATAAATATATATATATATATAAATATATATATATATATAAATATATATATATATAATATATATATATATAAATATATATAATATATAATATATTATATATATATAAATATATATATATATATATATATATATATATAAATATATAAATATATATATATATATAGTATATATATATATATATATGTATATATATATATAAATATATATATGTATATATAAATATATATTATATATATATATATATAATATATATATATATATGTATATATATATATAAATAATATATGTATATATATATATATATATATATGTATATATATATATATGTATATGTAATATATATATGTATATATATATATATGTATATATATATGTATATTATATATATATATTATATATATATGTATATATATATATGTATATAATATATATATATATATATATGTATATATATATATATATATATATATATGTTATATATTATAAATATATATATGTATATATATATATATATATATATATGTATATATATATATATATATGTATATGTATAATATATATGTATATATATATATATATGTATATATATATGTATATATATCTATATGTATATATCTATATATAAATATATATTGTATATATATATTATATAAATATATATATGTATATATATATATATATATAATATATATATGTATATATATATATATATATATATATGTATTATATATTATATAATATATATATGTAATATATATATATATATAAATATATATATGTATATATATATATATATAATAAATATATATAGTATATATTATATATATATATATATATGCATATATATATATATAAATATATATGTATATATATATATATAAATATATTATGTATATATATATATATATATCTAATATATATATATAACCCCTTTGCTTTGTCCGGAGCGATAGGGCGCGTCCCTCTGTGGCGAATGTGGGAATGCACCTTTCTTTGGTGTAAGAGCTTTCTCTGCCCTCGTGGTCCGTTTGGGGACCCGACTGATCTTCTGCTTCTCTTTCTTTCTTTCTCCTTTCACCCATTCTTTCTGGCTTCTCTCTCCCTTTTGGACCTTGATTTTGACCCCTTCCTAGGCCCTTGGGTGCGGGAGGTGGTTGCCCTGCACCCTTGTCGCTTTTCAATCAAACCCAAGTCCTGTACCTGCCACCTTTCACCGCCCGTTGGATGAGAGTGGCCGCCTTTCAGGCACGGGGACTGGGTACGGGTGTATCTCCACTGCGTGACATCTATTGGCGGTGGGACCCAGTGTGCCCACGATTCGCCTTTCCCTTGTTGCAGTCGGTGGTGGCTGGATGCGCGGGGGATGAAGTTCTCTTTTTGTTTGCTATGGATACTTCTCCCCCTCGGCTTACGACTACTGCTTCTCATTCTCGGACTACTACTTCTCTCAACACTCGGGTGGTGGGCAACCAGGCCCTCGAGTCCTCTACTACTGGAAGACCGCAACCTGATGGGGTTGACCTCCCTGTGGAAGCGGAACGCTTGCACTCTCCTTCTCCGTTGCCGATCCCAGTCCGTTCCTCGAATATGCCCTTGGACCTACACTCTCTGGAGCAGGGGTCTCACCCCAGCCCACCTCAACCGCCTTCGGGCAAGTCAAGTTCCACCCAGGACTTGCCCCCAAAACCCGGCTTCTTGCTCTCCCCATATGCCCCTCACCCGCCGTCAGCCCACCTCCCAACGGAGAGAGCCCCGCGGCGGACGGGGAAGCCGGCATTCATGGCCATCCTATCGACCGTTGAATATCCCAGTCCACTTCGACTCTATAGCCTCCCTCTCCCTTCCAAGTATCCACAAATTCCTGGTGATCCGGCCTACATCTGGGTCCCTTCCGACCAACTCTGAACGGACGTTCCAGGCGATCCGAACCCACAGCAACTCCAGCCGCTATGATATCCGCCCACAGAGGGATGACTCCCTCCTCATAAAATCACGCTCAGCCGCAGAGACAAAAGCCCTACTCTCCGTCACTGAGGTCCTTGGATGCTCGGTGTCCGTTTCCCCACACCCTCGCCTGAACCAGAGTCAGAGCACTATTTACGCCAACCGCCTATTGTCGATCGCAGTGAACGAGCTCCTGCAGGACCTCGCACCCCAGGGAGTCACTAAGATCTATCGCTTCACATCCCGACAGGAAGGCACCCACTCCCCCACCCCGCGTCTGCTCCTTACTTTCAATACCTTAATCCCTCCCGACCGAATTGTATTGGGTATGGGAGACCGCGCGTCATGCAAGTTTTCTGTCCGCTCATACATCCCAGACCCGACCCGTTGCTTTAAATGCAACAAGTTTGGACACGTTAGTTCCGTTTGTCGGCAGCCGCATCAACTGTGTTCATTGTGGACAAATCGCTCACCCTGACAGGTGACCCAACACACCCAAATGCTCCAATTGTGAAGGCGCACACCCCTCTTCATCCCGCGAGGTCCAAGGCCTGCAGGTAACGGACTTCCTTAGCCCCGTGAGGCACGAGACAGGGTGCGGAGCCGGGAGGTGAGGCCGGGGGTGTCTTACGCCGCTGCTCTCGGCACGCCGCGGAAACCCCCCTTGACCACTGCTCCATATCCCTCCCAAAGGAAATCCTCGCAGGACCCGACGGTCTCCTGTCCCCCGACCATCCCTCCTCTTCACGAACCTCACCTGCGACAAACCCCCCAAGAGTCTGGGACCAGGACACCCAGGCCCCATCCACCTCAAACCGTGCCCTCCCAGTACTCTCTGCACACGCCCGAACTTACCGCCCGGAGCAAGCTGACGAGGCGGAGACGCCGGAGCGAGTCGCCACACCCTCCGGCCTTTCAACGTCTCTCTCCCTCTTCCCCTAGAACCAAGAAGACGGCTCGGACCCTCACACCGACCTCTACGTCTACAATGTCCATCTCTCCACACCGCGGAAGTCCCACCACTCTACCCACACAGACTTTGACAATAGTTGCCGAAATCCATGACCCGGCCCCGACGACGAGACCTAATTTGAACAATATCCTCTCCCCCGAGGATCCAGTGGATGCGGCCCTGGCGCAGCTACACGGTGTGACCGAGGGGAGCTCGGCCGCGCCCATGAGTCTCATGGATCTGCCCTTGCCTCCTGGTGCCATTTTTTCCACCCATCCACGAGACCACTCTGGTTCACCTCCTTCCACCCCCACAGTACCTTCCCCCTCCTTGTCAGCCACCCTGAGTACGCCCTCCCTCCCACCCACCCGGTCCTTCTGGTACCCCCTATCGCCACCTAGGGTCCGCCGTGAGACCCCGGACAGGCGGGGAGGCGCCACTTTGGGAAGTAAAGTGCCCCCTCCTGGCCCGACCACAGAAGCCCGCCAAAACACTTCTGACCTTCTCAGCCCACGACGTTCCTCTGACTGCCGTGATCCACGCCTCCGGTCTCGCTCGGCCGACTCGACCCCGCAACCTCCGCGGGGATCGACTGGCCGACCGATTCCTTCCCTGATGAACGGTAGATAGCCAGCCCTGCTCCTGACCCATCCTTCACCTTCGCGAACTCCAGATCTCCCTTCACACTCCAACCTCCTAGCACCTACACCTTTACCCATCCCCCGAAAACCACAATAGTGCACTGGAACTGCAGAGGAATATTCGCGAACTATGAAGGCCTTAACTCCTTGATTGCCACTTCCCGTCCGGTGTGTGTGTGTCTCCATGAGCTAATCCTGGGGACTAGCATGCCCTGCCCTACTGGATATTCCTGCATCGCCACCCCGCCTCCTACCTACACTCGAAGGGGGGCTGCCATTCTCATATACCACGCAGTCCCCTTCCACAATCTCTCTATCCGGTCCCCGCTACAGGTGATTGCCGCCCGGCTCTCCCTGGATAGACAGTACACCGTCTGCTCAATCTACCTCCCTCCTTACGCTCAAGTCTTCCGCGATGACCTGGTGGAAGTCGTACAACAACTCCCCAGGCCCTTTCTACTACTGGGCGACTTCAATAGTCGCCACCCCCTGTGGGGCGACACACACTCCACCTATATGGCCCCAACCCTGATTACTGTCATGACCGAGCTCTCCTTCGAGTGCCTCAATGATGGCTCTCCTACGTTCTACCATGCCACCACCTGCACTCCATCCTGTATAGATCTGTTCCTTGTTTCGACTGATGCCCTCCTAGATTTCACATGGCAAGTCCTCCAAGAGGAATATGGAAGTGACCATTTCCCCATTCAACTCACGCTCAATCGGCCCGACCAGACTGTTCGGGTACCGGTAAGGTGGATTACTACCAACGCGAATTGGGCCCGCTTCCGCGACAATACATATACAACCCTTACAACTGCCCACTTCCCATCCATCGACAAGTGCATCGCATATTTCGAGTCTGTCGTTATAGCGGCTACAAGCACTAGCATCCCACGATCCTCCACCTACTCCCGCGCCCGACGGGTGCCTTGGTGGACCCCGGAGTGCGCGGAGGCCATGCGCGCCAAGAAGAAGGCTACTCGGCGCTTCTACCGGACGCGACTCCCCATCCATCACACGGAGATGCAGCGGGCCAGGGCCATCGCCCGCCGCACAATGAAGACAGCGCGCCGAGCCTCTTGGTGTGCCTTTGTGTCCGGCATCACCGCCACCACACCTTCGGCTACCATCTGGAAAAAGGTACGGGGTGTCGAGAGGCCACATGTCCCCTCCCGACCCCCGGTCCTCCGGACTAACGATGGACTCATATACGAGCCGAAGTCGGTGGCAAACCACCTCGCTTCTACCTTCGCCGCCGTTTCTTCCTCTGCAGTCGATTCCGTACCCGCCCCTAACGACAGCCCCTCTCCACCGTCCACAGACGGCACCTACAACCGATTGTTTACCATGCGTGAACTACAGGCGGCACTATCCTCTCGACGATCCCCTTGTCCCGGTCCGGACGGTATTCCGTACGGTATGATCCAGCACATCCACACTACCTTACAAATTTTCCTGCTAGACCTATACAATCGCATATGGATAGAGGGCGCCTTCCCCTCCAAGTGGAAGGAGGCCCACGTCATCCCTATCCCCAAACCCGGCAAAGATTCCCTGGACGCCACAAACTAGACCAATCGCCCTGACGTGTTGTGCCTGCAAAATCCTCGAAAAAATGGTCGCTACGCGATTATCGTTCGTCCTTGAAAATAGCAATTCCTTCCCAGCTACCCAGTCCGGCTTCAGACAATTCCGCTCCACTACTGATCCCCTCCTGCTCCTCAGCCGAGACATACAGGATGCCTTCGGCAATGGACAGTTCGTACTGTCAATTTTTTTTCGACATTCAGAAGGCCTATGACACCACCCGTCGAGCAATGATCCTCAGTCAGCTCCGACATCTAGGCCTCGTCGGAGCCATACCGACCTTCATCAGGGTTTCCTTTCCTTCCGAACCTTTAAAGTCCAGGGAAGCATCCTGTGTTCTCTGCTTCTCCGTCGTCAAAATGCCTTCCATCCACCATCCGCTCTTCCATCTACGCGGATGACCTTGCGATCTTCTTCGCAGGGCGAGAACCGTCCGTCGTTCAACGGCAAATGCAGCTCGCCATCCACCGAGTGGAAAGGTGGGCGACGTCGGTGGGTTTCCACCTCTCCATCCCCAAGTCCAAGTGTATGCTCTTCAGTAGACGAAGACCCACAACCCTTCCTCTTCCCTCTGTCACATTATACGGCAGTCCTCTTGAGGTTGTACCCTCCACGCGTTTTCTGGGCATGACCCTAGACCGACGGCTCAACTGGTTTCCCCATCTCAAGCACCTAAAGTAATCCCTTCGACGCCCCCTCGCTCTCCTGGATCACCTCTCCCACATCACATGGGGTGCAGATCGACGCTCTCTTCTTCGCCTTTACACTTCCATGGTAAAGTCGAAGCTGGACTATGGTAGTGCAGTTTACGGTTCAGCCTCCAACGCCCGCCTCCGTATCTTGGACCCGGTACTTACAAGTGGCCTCCGCCTCGCCACCGGTGCTTTCCGCTCCTCTCCAGCCTCCACGTGGACTGAGATTATCTCCCTCTCGCCCTCCGACGGGGTCTATTCCTCATGAGGACATACCTCCGTGCACAGAGGCTACCTTATTCGCTTCTGGGCACGGCGGTTTCTGAACTACCACCCCAGGGACGGAGCTGGCACTTCACTGAAGTGGTCCGCTCTTTCCTTGACCTTTTCAACATGCCCGCCCCCTCAGTTATCCCCATTTCATACAGCATCTACCCCCCCTGGCTCCTCACCCCTATCAAGTTTTGCAGGGATCTGTGTGTCCTACCGAAGAATACCACGAGCGCCACGGTATACAGGTCACTCTTCCGCGAACACGCAACCCAACACCCGGACGCAATCGCCATTTATACAGATGGTTCCTGCTCGGAAGCTGGTGCGGCCTCCTCAGCGGTGATTCTGTCCCAGCCGCTTTCCCGGGGCGTCAGCCTGCCCCGCGAGGCCTCCGTTTTTTCGGCGGAACTTTTCGCGATTACGGAGACCCTTGACATTTGCGTACCCACTCTGCCAGCTCCTTCGTCATTTATTCAGATTCCCAAAGCGCACTTCTCTCCCAAGAAAGATTTAACCCTTCTCACCCGCTCGTCCGTACCATCCAGCAAACTTTCCACTTTATAACGGCCTTCTAACGCAAGACAGTCGCCTTCTGCTGGGTCCCGGCTCATGTCGGCATCCAGAGTAACGAGGAGGCGGACCGCACGGCAAAGACGGCCTCCTCCCGACCCCTCCCCTTCTCTGACTTCTTCCCGACTCTCCGCTCCATATGGCAGCAGGAATGGGACCAGGCCACACAAAATAAACTCCACATGATCAAGCCACAAATAGGATACTGGGCCTCCTCATTCCACCGGTCCCGCCATAAAGAAGTAATTCTAGCCCGTCTCCGCCTAGGCCACACCCGCATCACCCATGGACACCTTATGGCGAAATCGCCAGCCCCGCTTTGCCTTACCTGCCATGCCCCTATCACTGTCATACACCTGGTGGCATGCCCAAACTTGTCCGCTCTTCGTCGCAGGTGTTTCCCTCTCGGCCGAAATCCCCATACCCGACCGTCTACGATCCATACTCACCAAAGGCCCCCCACTTTTCAACAGAAGCGATTTTCTTCTTCCTCACTCACTCCCATCTGCTCCATCGCATCTAAAACCATACCCCTCCTACCCACTATCCAGCAACTAACCCTTACTCATCCCCAACACAGTAACACCACCCACCCACTGCCTCGCCATGTACCGCTTTCTATAGGTACGAATCGTCGGTAAATTAGAGAAAGAAATATATATATATATATATATAGGGTGTCCCATAAGTCCGGCATCATAGGAAAAATAATAAAAAAAGTCAAAACAAAAGCTTTTATTTACAGAACGTGCTCAATATGTCCACCATTGTTTTCAATACACAATGAATGATGTCAGGAGTAATGATGTTGTATGCCCCAATAATGCGCTGCCGCAAATGTTCAACACTCCTAATTTTCTCTGCGTATACCAGCGCTTTCAAGTGGCCCCAGAGATAAAAATCTAGTGGCGTGGGATCCGGGCTTCTAGCTGGCCATTCCACAGGCCCTCGACGTCCTATCCAATGACCAGGGAATTGTTGGTACAGGTATTCCCTTACTTGGGTGCTGTAATGTGCAGGAGCGCCGTCTTGCTGAAACCATGTTGGGAAATTTCCTTCTTCGTTCAAGACACTGGGAAATGCTTCTTCCTTGAGCATACGTAGGTAGGTGCCTCCAGTGACATGTTCATCGAAATAGAAGGGGCCTATGATGCGATCCTTCCAAATGCCACACCATACCATCACCCGAGATGCACTTTCTTCCTTTGAAGAGGTATACCAGTGAGGGTTGTTTTGAGACCAGTAGCGGGTGTTCTGTCGATTTACCTCACCATTTCCATAAAAAACAGCCTTGTCACTGAATACAGTAGAATGGTGGACGGGAAATTGGCATCCCGAGCATAAATTATGGTTTGTAGAAATAGAAAAATATGAATATATCCTCCCCGCAAGGGGGTTCTAAGCTCGTGCTCTTGAGTGCTCTTTGTGCTCGTTTGTACGTGCTTGTTCCTGGAGGTTTCACGTGCGCCCTCCCGGCCCTAGCACCCAAGGATGATGGGGCTCGACCCTGCAGTCCTTGTCATCCTTGGTCTTTTTCCACTTCGACTGTCCCCTCCACCCTTTCTTTTTCCTCTGTCTTTCCTCTCACTTTTTCTTTGTTTTTCCGCTGAGATATGCCCTTTAAATAGAGGCGAATCAGTTCTTCCTGAACTAAAAAAAAAAAAAAAAAAAAAAAAAAATGAATATATCCTATGATGCCGGACTTATGGGACACCCTGTATATTACAAGGTATTTCATAACATGTGGGACGCACTTTCAGGATGGATTCAGGACCTGAAAACAATGAAAAAAGTTTATATAAAAATATGCCTCAAATCGCTGTTTCCGAGTTACAGCCTGTTTTGTGTTCCAGCAATTCTTTCCGCAAACTGTTTACAAACAATGGTAGACCAATCAGCACCAGAAATGTTGAGTTGGGGGAGAGTGTCCTGAATCGCGTGGAAGAACATCCTGGTGACAGCAGCCGAAGGATAGCAGTAGCAGAGGGTGTAAGATACACAACTGTATGGAGAATTTTATGGGAACAACAGCTTTACCCATATCATATTCAGAGAGTACAAGGCCTTACTGAGGCTGATTTCCTACCACGAGAGGCTTTTTGTACTTGGTTTCTTCAACAGTGTGCTCGCGATCCTCTTTTTCATCCCCCGTGTTGTTTTCTGATGAGGCTGCCTTCACAAGAAGTGGCGTGATCAATTTTCACAACACTCATCACTGGGCCGAAGAGAATCCGCATGCCATCATCCAGTCAAGGCACCAACAACAATTTAGTATCAATGTATGGGCAAGACTTATTGCCGACAACTTAATCGGTCCTTTTGTTTTGCCTGGAAGATTAACAGAAGAATCCTATTCAAACTTCTTAAGGAATGAGTTAAGCGATTTACTAAATGAAGTTCCTCTTGGTGTCCGACGTCGTATGTGGTTTATGCATGACGGCGCTCCGCCTCATTCGAGTAGCCAGAGACTATTTGGATGACCATTTCCCTGATAAATGGATAGGCCGTGGAGGACCCATTGCGTGGCCTGCTCGCTCCCTGGATCTGAATCCACTCGATTTTTACCTGTGTGGTCACCTGAAATCCATCGTTTACGTGACACCCATTGACAACGTTGAAATGATTCGCCAACGTGTAGAACAAGGATGCCAGAAAATCCGAGCAATACCTGGAATATTTGAACGCGTCAGACAGTCTATGACGAGGCGTGTTCAGGCGTGTATTCAAGCGCAAGGCAATCATTTTGAGCACTTCCTTTGAAGGTAAGGCGGATACTTGCTGGAACATAACGGGCTTTTGTTCGAATTTCGCTCGCGTTAGGATTTTAATTAAAAAAACTCTAAATCAATTATTATTTCTTCATGCTACCTCAAGATTTTAGACCGGTTTTTTTTTTTTTTTTTTATATCTTAGGTTAGATTGGGTTATACGGTGTATATATACTGTACTCAGACGTATGATCGGTTATATAATAACCGATCATACGTCTGAGTACAGTCTGTTTTTCCTACATAGAAGCCTATACAACTGAGACAGATACAGCTAAATGATAAGCTAATTCACTTACACGACGATCATCTCTTGTTCCTCGGCAGAGGCTTTCTTAAGGAGACTTTTATCAGTTGTTCCAGTACGAGGAACTGGCGCCTCGTCATGAGTGTAACGTCATCGTATGTTGTTTGTATGTATGTTAAAAATTTTCGGACCGTCCTAATTGATTTCATTTTCATTGACGGTCCGAATCTCTCCCTCCCTCTGAATGGCGAAAATGTTATCCGCCGAAAGGAGTGTTCTTAATCCATTGAAACAGAAATCTTTTTGTGTTGGTTGAAGGAGGGAGATGATTCTGTTGAAAATACTCGTAGTCTGATAGTGGTTGACCTCTGCCGAGCGTATGTATTCCTTGAAATTTTTGCAGATTGTCAAAGGAGTCGCCAGCCATGAGTCCTACCTCCGTCGCTCTTCTTTCAATTTCGTGCGTGACGTGGGTTCTGGTATGGACCGGAGAATGTTTTCTGGCTTGAGGTTTCCGGCCCATATATTGTTGGAGAGTGTTCAATTTTTCGTGTTCTATTTGATCTGAAGAGAGTTTTTGCGTGTTCCCTCTTCAACTGTCGAACCCACGTCACGACTTTGTTGCAAATTGAACACTTCTACGTTTTAACAATTTTTGGTTCGAAGGTCTTCATCCGTTTTGGTGGTGGCACCGACTGATCTTCCTCTAGGTGCTCCTCCACCTCCTCCTCCTCCTCCTCCTCCTCCTCCTCTAGGTGCTCCTCCACCTCCTCCTCTAGGTGCTCCTCCACCTCCTCTTCTAGGTGCTCCTCCACCTCCTCCTCCTCTTCTAGGTGCTCCTCCACCTCCTCTAGGTGCTCCTCCACCCTCGGTGGTTTTCTCCGAACGACGGTCTCCGCCCCTACGCCTCGCCCTGTAATAAATAAGGAAAAAATTAAATCACTATATATCGCAGCACCACACTACTATCTATCGTAAAAGTTGAAAATTATCTATCGCAAAACATTAAAACTATCTATCGCAGACAGAGCTGGGCAGTATTTAAATACATTTGTGTATTTAGAACTGTATTTATAAATACATTGTTTTTCATGTATTTAAATATAGTATTTAAATACTTTAATGAGTATTTAAATACAATGTATTTAAATACTCAAAATATAAAAATGTAAATACTTTTACTGGTTCAATACACGTTCTGTACTAGCACAGTACGACGCGTCGACAGTGTAGTACAGCATGGTTCATGTTTCAACGTGTCAGTTCAATCAGTTGTGTGCCACTCTTAGTCGAAAGCGGTTGATTTCTTTATCGTGTGCGTGTCATGGCTTAGTGAATTAGTGAATGCATATGTTAAAATTTGTATGTATTTAAAATGTATTTACAAATGTATTTAAATACAATTGATGTATTTTGTATTTAGTATCTAAATACATTCGTAAAATGTATTTAGTATTTAAATACATTTCTCCCATTTATTTAGTATTTAGTATTTAAATACATTCAATGTATTTATTGCCCAGCTCTGATCGCAGAACCACATATTATTGATATATTATTAATTTTGCTCATGTTTGCAAAGTCTAAATACATTTTACATGTTTTAAATAAAGAAAATATAAATATTATCACAGGATGTTCAAAAGAATGTATACATATTATAGTAAACTTCGGTCAGGATAAAATCGTTATCCATAAAGAATTAGTTTTCTATCGTTGAACTCAATCATTAAAGAAAATGAGGATTTATGGGTAACTATGTTAAGTTTATTCAGTTATTTTTCGGCCCCCAAAAGTTTAAGTTATGTTATATTTCTCTCTAATCGTTAAACACTATAATTATCTATCGTAAAACACTAAAATTATTCTATCGCAGATGTATAATGTTACCAACAAGATTACACAAACTTATCGCAGATGTATAATGTTACCAACAAGATTACACAAACTTATCGCAGATGTATAATGTTACCAACAAGATTACACAAACTTATCGCATACATATTACCTATTGTATTCACACAGACAAACCGTAAGAGGCTGTTCTTAGTGTGAGCATACTGGGGTGCTACCACAGAATGCTCACCCTACCTACCACAGAATGCTCACACTACCACAAAATGCTCACACTACGAAAATATTATATAAACTAAGAAAAACCTATTAAAGAAATTACGAAACCATAAATTAACAAGGCACAACGTGTCAGGGATAACCTGTCAGGGATAACCTATCAGGGCATAATCTATGAAATCACATACTAAAAGCACATATTAATAAAAGCACATAGTAAACACTGCATAAATAAACATTGAACTAAAATTAAATGTAATAATATAATATACAAAACTTTTTCTACTTACGTTCAGAGGAGGACTCGAAGATGGAATCATCGAGCCTCTCCAGAATAACAGAGCAATCTAGCAGAGAGTCCATTGATTCTAGCAAAACACTTGAAAAATTTGTAGAACTTACACAGAGTAAAATCATGTTAGATGATTCTACTTTATAAATAACAATCCAATGTAGACTAAGATAATGCAATACGCATACGCAGACTTATGTTGTAACTAGCCGATGGATGGGAGTGGGGAACAGTTCAAAAAGAAAAGAATTTTTTTGATATGATGTCACAAGAGTGACGTTTCAAGATTCAAGTAAACAAGATATACGATCATGTAAATAGACCACCAAAACAAAATGAAAATAAGGTGGTATTGGTGGAAATCATCATCTTGGGGCTTAACGAACCCCCCTATAGGTCCTTGCATGACTTTCTCGGAGCATTTCAGAGATTGGGCTACAAAAACGGCTATATCCTTACGAGAATCAATAGGTAGGTAACTTATTTACAATTGGTGAGAAAGTGAGTTTTTGTCCTTACATTCTCACCAAAATACTTATTAAATTAATTCGTGTAGGAATGTGAGATGGCTTGTTGCCTAATGAAAAACTCACAGTTTACCCATTGGGTATTGTAGGCCGTCGTGAGACAGGTTAGTTTTACCCTACAGTGTCTAAGATTGGAGCCGCGGCGACAGTAATCCTGCTCAGTACGAGAGGAACAGCAGGTTCGGACCTCTGGTGCGGCACTCGGCCGATAGGTCGTTGGTGCGAAGCTATCGTCCGCGGGATTTATGCCTGAACGCCTCTGAAGGCAGAATCCCTTCTGGAGATGCCGCGGTACGGCGTGCTCGTGCCACGTTGCGAGGCGTACCAGATCGTTCTATCCCCCGTTGCACTCCGGCGTTCGAGGTGTTTCGGTAGCGTGGATCGTCCGTCGTTCGCGGCTTTTTAGCCGTCCGTCCGTCCGTCCGCCGCTCTTCGGTCTTTCCCGCCCGTAGCCTCTTCGTCGGGCTCGCGAAAACCAAAGAAATTAGTCGGGGGCGTAGAAACGTTTTCAAAGCCAAACGCAGATAAGTACAATCTGTAACTCCGGGGAGAGCCCAGCCACCATCAAACTCCCGCGTCCCTCCTTTTCTCCCTCTCGATCTTCTGAT
Source organism: Bathynomus jamesi (assembly GCA_023014485.1). Taxonomy (NCBI): domain Eukaryota; kingdom Metazoa; phylum Arthropoda; class Malacostraca; order Isopoda; family Cirolanidae; genus Bathynomus; species Bathynomus jamesi. The sequence continues at coordinate 1,069,074 of JAJOZX010000856.1, read as the reverse complement.
TCTCCGGTCTATCTCTCCGTGTCTTCTTCCTCCTCCACGAGCGAGGGAGTGCGGGGGTGGGCCGTGGGTCGGGTCGTTGTTGCGGGTTGGGACGACGGCGCGAGAGCGCTGTACCGGTTAGCTCGCGAGCGCCACTGTACATGGGTTGGCTCCTCCTCCTGTCGGGGAAGGGGGGACGTCTCTCGTGCGGTCCATCATCGCGCTCGCCGCTGCTGATGGACGGCGGGCGTCCTCTGTACAAGGCGGGAAGCGACGTGGACGCACCGAATCGTTTGCAAACGACTTTCGTACCAGCCGAGGGGTTGTAAAGGTTAGAGAAGCCGTCACGCTTCGATGCTTTGAGGCCTTCCTCAGGCTGCGGTATTCATTCCGCCAAAGGACGGAGCGCCCCGCTATGTTTCCCAAAGCTCCTCACAAAGAACGCTGGTGATGTCGGTGGCGAGGTTCGAGAGGGGAGGGAGGAGAGTATAAATAAGGACTTTCGTACCAATAAACGCATGCATAGCATAAGAAACAAGAGGGTGAGTCCCAGCCCTAGCCGCTATCGGCAGCAGCGGCAGCCCTCCCCACACCCAGCCTTACTTACTTACTTACTTAGCCTCCTTAGCGGAGGAAGAGGTTGGTGCAAGCAAGCAAGCAAGCGAGCAAGCGAGGAGGAGCAGCAGCAGCAGCGGGAGGTGGTAGGTCACTCTTCTTCTTTGATGCCTCGGAAGAAAGGACCTACCCCCCACCATCCTCCTTCGCACTCGCAGTCGTTGATGATGCTGCTGCTGCTGCTTGCTCAGCCTCCGTCCCTCCCACCTGAGCTGGAGCTGGTGGTGGTGGTAGTGGTGCTTGCTGCTGCTGATTGATGCTGATGCTGGCTGTTGCGGTAGTACGTATGACTCGTTCAGCGAGCGAGCGTACGTACGAACGAGCGCCGCAGCAGTAGCAGTAGCAGCAGCTATGAGCCGAAGTTGAATTTTTTTTTTTTTTTTTTAATTTTACAAGTCCAAAGGCGTATATTCAGTAGGGGGCAAAAGGGAGCAACAGGGGGCAAGACGTTACGTTGAAGTCTTTTTCTTTACATATGTAAAGAAAGAAAAGCGAAATATGAATTGAAAAGCGAAGTAAATTAAAGAAGTAAAAAAATAGGAAAAATTTAAGTTTTTCGCCTTAATTACCTATGTGGCATAGGTTACGGGCACGGAGATGTTATAGGTGTTGAGGCCTTCCTCGGACACGGGTGGAGAACCCCTAAAAGTTTCGGGAGGAAGGGCGAGAGACCCGTAATTCGAGGTTTTCTTCGATATGGGATAGACTAATTTTGGCACTTACTCCCCGCTGGATGGGTCCCAATGGAAAGTTGTGAGAACAACTATAAGGAAGCAAGGGTCTCTCGGCCAACCTTCCCCGAAAACTTTTCCCTCCTCGATAGCAGGCGAGCGAGGGAGGGTGGAGGCAAGCCCGGACGAATGATTAGAAAGGGTTTTGCGGCCGTTTACCCGCGCTTGGTTGAATTTCTTCACTTTGACATTCAGAGCACTGAGCAGAAATCACATCGCGTCAACACCGCGTTGCGGCCATCGCGATGCTTTGTTTTAATTAGACAGTCGGATTCCCCTGGTCCGTGCCAGTTCTGAGTTGGACGCTAGGAGCCAGCCGAGACGGTGGCCGGCACCGCCAACGAAGGACGAAGACCGACCAGGCTAAGAGAAGGAAGGGGACGCGGAAGCGATGACGGCGGACGGAGGAGGAGGAGGAGTGGCAGGACGAGGGGGAGGAAGAGCGCGGAACGCGCAAGGCGACGGCGCCAACGTGGAGAGGGAGAAAGAGAGGGAGAGGGCGCGCGCGGAGCGAGCGGCCCACCACCCACCAACCCAAACTTCTCCACTACAACCTCGAAGACGCATACGCGCGAGCGCTGCTATCGACTGAAACCGCCAAACCCAACGACACACACACCACTACCAACCACCAACCAAACCACCGACCGCGTACCGATCCCCCGAAAAACCCTTCTCCGAGCCCCCCGTCCTAGCCTGCCGGCTCCACGGAAGGGAGGAGGGCGCGCCGGTCCGGCATCGGTTCGGAGAGTCCCTCTCCCCCTTCCCCGCCGCCGAAGCCCGCTATTCCACCACTCAAGAGTCACCCACCACCGAACAACCGACCGCCCCGCAACGCGCGAAACAACGCCGCCAACCCCGACATCGCGCGACACGCACGACGGACAGGACGGACAGGACGGACGGGCGGACAGACGCGAGACACACACACACACTACCACCACCACCCCCTTCCACGGAGCGGGCGACGAGGCGGGCGTATACGTACTTGCGTACGACGACGACACCACCCACGCCTCCGACATCCGAAGGGATGGAGGGGAGGGAGGAACTCGCGAGAGCCGGAGCCGCCCGCCACCGCCGCCAGCGAGCGAGCGAGCGAGCGGGGAAAGGACGACGCCTGCGCGAAGGAGGCGAAACGGACGTGGAGCAGGGACCAAAGAGGGAGGACGGGCGAACGGACGAACGGGGGAAGGAAAAAAAACAGAGAGAGGTTCTGTTCCTTATCCAGACCGACAGGCCGCCCAGCCTCGCCCGGACCGCTTCCCCCGACAGGCCCGACTGGCCCGCCCCTCAGAGCCAATCCTTCTCCCGAAGTTACGGATCGAATTTGCCGACTTCCCTTATCTACATTAGTCTACCGACCAGAGACTTAGCACCTCGGAGACCTGATGCGGAAATCGGTACGGCCTAGGCGCGAAGATTAGACCTACAAGGCACACCCGCGACCACAGTTTCAAGGGCCGGCGACGGCGCGCGAGACGCCGCAGCAACCGCGACGCTCTTCGGCGGCACCCGTGTGTGTCTATACCCTTTCTCCCAGCGAGCTGATTCCAGGGTCCACGGCGCCTTATGAAGAAAAGAGCGAGCTCCTCCCCGGACCGCCGGCCAGCGGCTGTGGCTCTAGCTCCCGTTGCCGGGAGCTTCGGGCTATTGAGCGTAAAAAGGCCGCCCAGCCTCAGGAAAATCTTCCCCGCGCCCGGTTCCGGAATATTCACCGGATTCCCTTTCGCCCCATGTGCGACGAACAGCTACTGCATTTCGTTTAAGCCGAACCCCGAACTAACGTGACACACACACAGACAGAGAGAGTCAGTCAGTCAGACAGACAGACAGACAGCGTGCGGCGGCTTGGGTACATGCGTGCGAGAGTGAGAGAGATAGATAGAGATTGGCAGGGCGGGACATACTCTGAGACTCAGAATGAGTGAGAGAGGGACAATGTCACTGATGATGAATACGAAGGGAGAGCAGCAGCCGCAGCTGCCGACTCCGACTCCTCCGAAACACCTCCACCGCATCGCAGCCCTCAACTCGACTCAACTGAACTTTGAAACTTTGCATGGCTTTTTGGTTTTTGCGATTTCCATCATTTTGCTTTGAGACAGAACGAGAGAGAGAGGGACGATGTCACTGATGATGAATACGAAGGGAGAGCAGCAGCCGCAGCCGCCGACTCCGACTCCTCCGAAACACCTCCACCGCATCACAGCCCTCAACTCGACTCGACTCTGAACTAACTCCTCCTCCTCAACTCCTGCGCCTCCTTATCATTTTCATCATCATCTTTCTTATATCTTACTCTTCTTCATCTCTCAACAACGCCTACACCTTCTGCCGTCGCTGGTACTGCTGCAGCTGCTAGTGCACACGACTCGAACGGGTCGTCGTTGTATCGTACGGCCGGGCCCTCGAAAGGGCGCTAGCCGGGGACTTAGGACCGACTAACCCTCGTTCAAACGGTTGACGAGGAACCCTTCTCCGCTCAGTCCTCGGTCGAGGTCAGCTTCTCAGCCGAGTGCTTGCTACTACCACCAAGATCTTCACCGACGGCGGCTCCAGTCAGGCTCACGCCCTAACCTTCCGCGCTCACCGTCGCGCCCTCCTACTCATCGGAGCTTCGAGACACTCTACATTTCACGAGCCGTCATTGCCACCGACGGCCGAGTGTCGGGGATCGGCTTGAGCGCCATCCATTTTCAGGGCTAGTCACTTCGGCAGGTGAGTTTTTACACACTCCTTGGCGGATGCCGACTTCCATGGCCACCGCCCTGCTGTCATGAGTGACCAACGCCTTTCAGGGGTTCTTTATTGGCTGATACTTTGTCCCCTTAACTCGGCATTTGGTTCATCCCACAGCGCCAGTTCTGCTTACCAAAAATGGCCCACTAGGCTCTCGGATTCGTAGCCGAGGCTTCAACCGAGCAAGCCCGGCGTCTCACCCATTTAGAGTTTGAGAATGGGCTGAGGAAATTTCATCCCCAAGGACCCCTAATCATTCTCTTTACAGGATGAAACTCCTTTCAATGAATAAAACTTAATTGTGTGAGTGCCAGCTATCCTGAGGGAAACTTCGGAGGGAACCAGCTACTAGATGGTTCAATTGGTCTTTCGCCCCTATACCCAGCTCCGACGATCGATTTGCACGTCAGAATCGCTACGGACCTCCACCAGAGTTTCCTCTGGCTTCATCCTGGCCAGGCATAGATCACCATCTTTCGGGTACTAGCATGTACGCTCTAGGTACCCGCCGCCCGTCCCGCAACCGAAACGCTGCCAGCTAGTCCGTCGGCAGCCGCCGCCGCCGCCGAAATACGACGACGACCACGACACGACGGGTGGCAACGAAGGAAGGCGAGGGGTAAGCGGCGAGCCCCGGGCCTGCGCCGTACTAACTCAATGCTCGGTTGCTGCTGCTGCCGCTGCTGGACAAACAGGACGAGGAGGAGGCGGAGGAGGAGGAGAAAGAGGAGGAGAAAGAGGAGGGCGACGAACTTGCGCCCACCACCCTCCAACTAGCCAACCAACGCCGCCGCCGCCGCCGCCGCCGCTCGCCCCGATCCATCCAACACCAACACCGGCAGGAGAAACTCTGATCGGCCCAACGTATAACCACCGGCTCGCCTTTGCGCCCAAACCTTTTGGCCCCCGGCTACTGCTCCTCCTACGTCTCGGCCACCACGTCGACCACCGCCACACCGACACCGCCACACCTACCCTACCCCTAAGCACTACCGACCGCCCAACCACGACCACCGACCGACCAAGCCCCGAGCAACAACGACAAAACAACCCCTTGCGAGGCTGCCGCCGCTGAGGACGAGGACGAAGTCGAGGAGGAAGGAGGTGGAAGGGGAGCAGGAAGGAGGAAAGGGGAGGGTGAGGAAGCAGCGGAGCGGAGTGGGGAGGAGGAAGAGCGTGATAATGATCGTGATGACGAGCGAGGAGGAGAAGACGGAGGAGGAAAGGACGGCGAGCAGTGGCTCACTTTTTCGCTTTCGTTGCGCCTGAGTGTTTAGCCTACCCTATGACTCGCGCACATGATAGACTCCTTAGTCCGTGTTTCAAGACGGGACGAATGAACGTACGCCAATAATGCGCCGCGTACGGTTCGGAGCGTTTAATCGGGGGTTCCCCCCGTCCCTTAACCTACTACGACCACCGCGCGCGCGCACTTCTGGAAGCCAGAAAGACGAGCCGACGCGTGGGGAAGAGAGGAAAGGAAACGGTGCGTGATGACAAAAGGAAGCCTCCCCGCTACCGATCCGTCTGTTAGGAACACCGTCGAGGCGTCCGCCAGGTCACCGAGGCGTCCCCGACCGGCGCCGAAACGACTCTCGCCGCTCCGGTCGGTCGGTTCCCGGAGCCCCCGGGCCATTGACAACGCCCCAATGGCCGCGACGACCTACTAAGGAGGGAATTACACCCTTCTTTCCGGCAGTCAAACCGGCGACCGAGGCCTACTCCTCACCCGCCCCGCAAGAGGGGCGGACGGAGTCGGTCACTCGGACCGCAGCGCCACCGTTCGAAAGGATGAATCCCCCGTTTCGGCCACGAATGTCCATCCGCTTTAACCTCGCGATAGTTTCACGCTCTCTTGAACTCTTTCTTCAAAGTTCTTTTCAACTTTCCCTCGCGGTACTTGTGCGCTATCGGTCTCGTGGGAATATTTAGCCTTAGATGGAGTTTACCACCTGCTTTGGGCTGCACTCTCAAGCAACCCGACTCTCGGGAGGAGCCCTAGAGCGGGTCCACCGGCTCATCGCCGTACGGGCCTTACACCCTCTTTGGGCAGCGGGACTATGTTCAATAAATACTTAAGCGAGTCCGGGGTCGCCCGAGACTCCTCCCATACGCGGCATCCCTCACAGGTCCTTAGCCATTACAGCGAGACCTGCATTTTAAAAAGTCGGAGTCGATATTTTTAATAAACATCTGCTGCATTGCCAGGGGCAGTCGATGATAGATTTTTATTAATTCACGGTATTTCTTTAGTCTCTGTCATTCTGGAATATACACCGTTTCAGGCTCGTTTGGAAATATATTCGTTCTTCGAAGCACCCTAAACGTGTTTCGCGGATGAAGGTCGCAAAGCAAATATCCGTAACGCGTGCTTGTAGCTTCTTTATAAACTTCCAAACACTCCTTACGCTGATTCGGGAACATTTGATTGGCTAATACCCCAATTTGTGATACATCTCTACGTTGCGCGAATAAGACTAGGTATTGTGTATTTAACGACACATCGCGCATGTATCTATTTTTGAAAAATAGATTCTGATTGATGAAGAACACGCTTATGTTAAGATGGTGGGAGAATACTGTAAATGTCTCGGCAAACGTTTTATCCATCTCCAACACGAGATCGTCAATTACAATGACTGTATGTTCATTTCCCTTTAACGAATTAACGTCATATACGCCTTTGTGGAACAAAATATCATCTTGGTACTCGTTGAACACTGATTGATACGTCGAATAGCACCATATAACTTTATGCACAAATTTCGAGAACATCTCCCTTTTCTTTAATGATTTTAAGCATAAACACAGTTTTATCACATCCTGTAGGTCCAGATATAATACATGTGGATGGGCTCGTGAATCTGAATTTTTCTACAGAGTCCATTTCTAACACGTCACACTCCTAAGTCGATCATTTACAAAATATTACAAATTTTGAGTGCTGTTCCTTATATTTTGTTTTCTTCTCCCACAGAACCGTGAATGACGATGAGGTACAGCACCCTATCATCGACATTACGGATGACCCCGACGACAGTGTAGTTGTGATCACAGAATCCTCCCCTGCCGACGAACCCTCACCAGCGATACCGGTAGCACGTTCAAAGCGGAGGTATGATGAAGAGAACCCCACGTCAGGTATAAAGCGACCGAAATACGCGTCTGTTGTTAGCCAACCACCAGTAATAGATCCCCAACCCTCAACGTCTTACGCAACAAGCCCCCAGCAGCACCTTCCGCTAATATATCCCCTTAAAAATCCGCCACAGTTGCCCCCCGTTCTGTTGAGTCTACAATAATAGACTCCAGGCCCTCAGCGTCTTACGCTGCCATCCACACTTCAGCATCTTTGGCCGATATAGCCCCTTGTCCATCCTCCACAGCTGTCCCCCGTTCTGTTGAGTCTGCAATAATAGATCCCCAACCCTCAACGTCTTACGCAACCAATCCCACATCATTCAATATAAACTCTTGTTCATCCTCCACAGCGGTGACTCGTTCTGTTGAGGATGATATAACGTTTGAGTTGGTGCGCTCCGCAGCCCCCACCCCAGCCTTGACTAGAAATCGGTATAGAGTCAGGGTTGACCCTAGAGCCATGTATAGCAATGGAATTGAGCGCGGGCTACGCCGGGTTGTACAGCGTATTGTAGAGTTTGCTCTTCAGAACCGCGACGAGCGTAAAGTCAGGACGAGTCTGTCCTTCGGATTCGGGTCAGATGACGGTGATGCAGATGATTATTGGGTAGTAGTGCCATTTAGACGTTTGGCGGCTGAAGATGTAGAATATATATTAGAACGTATAATGCAAGCCGCCCAAAGTAGTATAGCCTTTAATATGGACACCTTCACGATAAATATTGACCGTGTATTCCGTGTTGCGGGACATAGTGCCATACCGTATACTCTTAACTTCAATTCTCCGATTATTTACCGAAAGCATATAAACGTCGATCGTGGTTGCGGCTTTATAGCAGTAGTCTTAGCACGTATGTTTACTGTAGAAAATAAATAGGCCACAAAAATTTGGTTGCCTACGGTCGTGGAGCGTGCCCGTAAACTAGCTGTAGACTGTGAACTTGAATTTGACTGTAATATGGGTCCTGAAGAGCTGAGAAGGGTAGAACAGGAAATGAATGTCCGTATAGTTGTATTTAGGTTGGATGATCGTCGTAGGACTGTGTATGTTTTTAAAAGCTGTGTGAGAGATCGTACAAGATTCCTACTTATTTTAGGATTGTCAGGGACAACGTATCTCCCCATCCGTAATATAAGGTGGGTTTACGCGAGTTATGACAAAAGTCGAAAATATGGGAGACATCATGATTTGTGTAAGGGGTGCCTCGAGTTTGCGGATGATATATTGAAACATTATAAAGAATGTCACATGGTATGTGAACAGTGTAAAAGCACCAAATGTGAAAGCCGTGTAGTTGAAGCTGAGAAGAGGGACTGTGATGTGTGTAGAGGCACATTCTTCAATAATAACTGCTTTGAGCTCCATAAATCAACTGGCACGTGCAGAAAATGAGAATCTGTGAATGTGGTTTGTTTCACACAATGGATAATTGGGGGAAATTTAAGCACAAGTGTGACGAAATTCACTGTCCTACATGCCAGGAAGAGTATAAGGCGGATGGAATAAAGCATGTATGTTATATCAAAGACGCTAAGCCTAAAAATAACCCTTGTATAACTGTATACTACGATATAGAAACATATACGAACGCTGAAACCAAAGAGGTAATTCCACATTTACTTGTGAGCCAGACTATCTGCGATGAGTGTATGGGGATCGAATGTGACGAGTGCCCCAAATGCGGTAAACGGACAAACGTTTTTAAAACGAATGTCCACGATAGTCCTGTGAAACTATTTGTGTCCTATATTGTCAAGTTAGCCGACAAGTTCAAAATAATGACACTGTATATTCTCGCCCATAACGGGGCAAAGTTTGACACGCAGTTCCTTTTAAGGAGTTGCTTGAGCACGAATCCTATGAGATATTTACAGGTGATCCATTGAAAAGAGGCAACAAATTAATACAGATGCAAATAAGAGGCAATGTACAATTTAAAGACACTTTATAATTCACACCTTGTAAATTAGCAAAGCTACCCAAGGTGATGGGGGTAGCAGCTGAAGTTTCCAAAGGATACTTCCCTTACACTTTCCTCACCAGCGAGACTTTAAACTACGTAGGCCCACCACCACCCAAACATTATTTTAACTATGATTGTATGAGTGTAGATGAACGTGAAGACTTTGATCGATACTACAACAGTTTTAATGAACGTAATCCTTATAATATAGCTGACGAATGTGAGCGTTATTGCGTGAATGATGTGCGCGTGCTTAGAGTATGTTTCCAGGCCTTTAGAAGGATGTACATAGGCCGTTTCAAATGCGATCCGCTGCAAGTCGCAACCACCATCGTGTCATTATGTTTTACGGTGTTCAAACATAACTTCATGCCTAAAACCACCTTAGCCATTATTCACCGAAACAACCCCCGCAGTTACGGACACAAGGCTATTTACTGGCTCATACACCTACAGCAACAGACAGGTGTATGCATAAAACACGCCCGCAACACGGTTGAAGTACCCATTAAGATTAATGGTCGTGTTTTTTGGGTTGATGGGTTAAGTGAAAACCGTGTCACTGGTGTGAAGACTGTGTACTCCTTTAACGGATGCTGGTGGCATGGATGTCCCCGTCCTGAGTGCGGAATCTCCGGAGATATCCACGGTAGATCTCCTGCCGACTGTCGTGCGTGAACCCGCACCAGCGATCAACTTATAGGATCCCAGTTCACTCACAAATTGTTGTGGGAGCATGAATATGATGCACGGATGGAGACAGACGAGGTGTACCATGAGGAAATAAACACGATCAAGCGTTCAATGGTGCTGGATCCTCTCAAATGTGGTGATAGCCCTTTTGGAGGACTTTCAAGAAATTTGAATGATCGTTACTTTGGGCTCTCTTTTGTAGACGTACTCCCCCCACGCAATTTATGGATGCCAATCTTACCTGTCGTTATAGACCACAAGCTCATGTTTCCCCTGTGCGTGAAGTGCGCGGAAGAGAATAACGGCAATTGCAACCATATACCCGACCAGCGTAAGATCAGAGGCGTATATACAAGTCCTGAGCTGGCCCTAGCCGTACGCCATGGGTATAGAATACTAAAGATACATGAGGTGTGGAGGATTCAGAAGCTACCCAACCTTTTCAAACCATATATAAACGCATTTTTGAAGGATAAGGTTGAGGCATCAGGGTATCCGCGAGGAGTTGATACCGAAGATGAAAAGTCTGCCTATATTCAACGTTACCGCGACCGCGAAGGTATACAACTTGATCGTGCCCAAATTGCAAAGAATCCTGGCAAGCGCTTCAGTGCAAAGTTGTGTCTAAACAGTCTATGGGGAAAATTTGCACAGAATACCGGCAAAGGGAACATTCATTTGGCACAAAGTTATAGTGAAGTCTGGGATTATGCCAATGCTCCCGATAAAGAGGTCATGGAGATCGTGAATGTAGGTAATACTTACATAATAAAGTACAACAACTGAATTGGCAACAGATACCTCAAGGGTTACAAACATACCTGTGGCCAGCTTCACAACAGCCTACGCCCGCATAAAACTTTGGGGTCTATTGCATTCTCTTGGGCGGAGTATTGTACGCCGATACAGATAGCGTGATATTCACAGAGAGGGAGGGTGAATACATGCCTGCTATTGGGGAGTTCCTCGGCGAGCTCACTAATGAGATCAAGGATGAGTATGGGGACAACGCATACGCCGACTCTTTTGTCTCAACAGGACCTAAAACTTATGGGGTACGGGTGAGGGTGGGGGAGGATATGAAATATATCGTAAAGGCAAAGGGTATTACGCTCAACCATGCGAATCGGCGGGTTGTTAACTTTGAATCGTTGAAGGATCTAGTGTGTTTGGACGATGATGAGGGCGAACGGCCTCCCCAACTAACTGTAGGCACCCACAATTTTCGGGCGCAGAAGTTGGGGGGCGTGAAGGAACTTAGGGGAACGGTGTGCCGTAACACCTATAGGAAACGTTATCAGTTACCTGGTACCTATGATACCGTACCCTTTGGATACCATAACCTGTGATGCGTCTATTGTTAACTTACTTATCACACGTATTTGTAAATATATATGTCTTGTATATAATCTTTGATGTGTCTATTGTTAACTTATTTATTACACGTATTTGTAAATATATATAACTTGAATATCTCGTTTATTAAATAAATCATGTTTCAATTAGCGTTTCACTTTCTCTTTTTGTGTGTGTGTGTGTGTGTGTGTGTGTGTGCACAGGTGAAAGTTCTAAGCTCCGCCCACTGTAAGACCAGCAATATGAGTCATGCTACTACCTGGGATTCCCTGCGTGGTCAGTTGATTGCAGTAAGCCCTTGAGCTCAGACGTGTATTCGCCCGCGTAGAAGAAAATGGCTACCTTTAATATTGCTTGTTCAACGTTTATGAAATGGTATTCTGCAAAGCTTCAAGATGTGGTGGATACTGAAAAACTTCCTATTCCCCCCTCCTTTGCCTCTTTTAAAACCACATTGGATCGTGCGAAGGAGCAAGATGTACAAATACTCTATGGTTATTCTGGTGAGAGCGTTGTAGGCTTTCATTGCACAGACGATGTATTGAAGTATGCTGTAGAGCTAAGCTTTATAAAGTCTCACATATACCGTGAAGTAAAAGAAACAACGCGTGCAGAAGAGAAGCAGCAGATATGGATAGTGAGTCTTGTGGATGGGTGGTATGACAAGTGGTATTATATCATGTTACACCATACCGAGTACTCGTACACTTCGGTTGAAAATGTGAATCTCGTCATCATAGACAATCTTAAGTATTTTTATCACTATATTAATGTATATCATGATGAGGTTCGTAGTGAGGTTTTGGCTAGTGCCCTGCGTGAGTTTTTAGCAGACTTTAGAGACGAGTATCGTTTGCTAGGCAAAAAGGAAAAATATGAGCATATGTTCCTCTCAAATAGTGCGCCGGAGTGTGAAGATGTTTAGGAGAGATAAAACATTATAAAATGTGCCTAGTTCGTGAAATTTACCCTGAGGGAAACTGTCTGGTGTGTATTCAGGAAAGTAGTAGTGATAAAACATTAAAACCGAACTTAATTCTTGTATCGGAAAAAAACACCTACCCAATATAATGGGTTACAACAGTTCGATCAACGCCGCACACATTTCATTAGATTATGGTGCGACTCGCACCTCACGGATCATACGAGTTCGAACATGCCCATTCACGTATCATCAGGGTGAGTCAACCGCCTATCGAACCGTTCCTGCCTACCTGCGTGCCTCACGCGCCTCATAGTTATCTCAGAGCTTGAACCGAGTGGACGTGCGCTCCTCGAATACGATGGAACTTCCTTTGAGCAGCATTCTCAACGCCTCGTACGATGTGTCCGTGACGAAATCGTTGCGCGTGTTCAGGCGTAAATCCGGTGCCGTTAGCTATGTACTGGAAACGGAATGTAGACAAACAAGAAACGGAATGTCGTTTATTTAAGTGTTGTTAGAAAATCTAGAAGAGGAAGAACCATTGTTGTCCCAAGGCGATATGATGACTAAGCTGATTGATGCAGCATTGCTTGTATATATTAAGTTAAGGTGTATATATATCCATCTCATAATTGTAAGGTTAGTGAAAAATTCACTTAATTTAGAGCTAGCATTTTTGGGCTCTTGTGGCATCAGTGTTTGGGACTCTGGTGGCATCATTTTGGGGCGCTGCGCGTGCTTTCTACTCGTTTGTGGAAGGTCGTACGTACAGGGTGTGGTCTGATAGAGAGCTCTCTTGCAATTCAGTTTGGTTGTTTAGATACAAGATTGTTGCATCGTGCAATAGTCCAGGTTGCGTTGTTGTTGCAAGGTTGAGAAAGAAGACCATAAATAGTACCCTTTTTGTTTTACATTAAATTCATGTAAATAAGGTCTAAGGTAGGCCCGCATCGAGTCAGCAACCCTGAGGTTACAGTGAGGTAGGACCTAATAGGATCTCAAATCCGTAAGTTTTAATGTTAGCTTAACTTGGACTTTAGGTAGAACTGGCCCTTTAGAATTTGGCCGTTCACGGCTCAGCTGGGATTTTGAACCCAACAAATAAATAAAATAAGTGTCGAGGAGATGAATAGAATCTTCGTGATAGTTGAGAAGTGGAGTGAAGATCGTTATAAAATACCTACTAACGTAGGTACAAGAAGAGAGCAGATTAGTGACGCCCCCTCATACGCCGTTGTATGTACGTTGTGTATAAATAACGATCGGCCATGCATTGATATACGGCTGATGTGGAAGAATGCTTCTGATAATAACGCTCTTGCGGATATGCTTTATTTTGATACAGTACTTGAATACGCATACACCGCTCTGCTCGATGGGTTTACCGAGTGTAGGGCTGAACAAGGTGAGAATGGTCTAGAGCTGGACGTTTATTTAAAAAGTTTAGACTCTGAAATATCATGAACTTCGGTACAAAGCAATTGATCGGTACAAGGCTGAGCTCACCTACACCGTTCACCCTGAAGAACTATTTCTTTATATAACGAGCAGTTGTCGTAACGACTTAGAAGATTATTTCAATTGCCACTATGTTGAGTGAAGATGAGTTCACAATTGAAAAGCTCGCGTCGGTAGAAATAAACCCTCGATTGGAAAGGCGTGTTTATAAACTTGTGTTTAATAATGTAGCTAACGATGAACTCTTTGTGCGTGCTTTTGATTGTATTCTAGACGTATTTAAAGATAACTTACCAACCGGTTGTAAAGTGGGAACAAAAATAGTACTGAACGATATGAAGGCCCTTCATATCGAGTACAGGTATCCCTATACTTTAAGCGGTGGAATATTATTAAACCGCGTATACTGCGTAATGCAGAGCAATAATGATGTAATTGTAGACTCGATTAAGTGCGAGTTTAGTATTTTGAAAAAAAAGTGAAATGTATTTATATATTTAACATATTTGTGTGTGTGTGTGTGTATATATATTTCTGCTATATTGATGACTATACGATTTCTTATGTTGCGCGGTCGAAGATAAAGTGTATGTATTTATTTATTTAGTTGTGTGTATATATTTCTGCTATGTTGATGGTTATATTATTTCTTATTTTTTATTTTTGATCATTCCAATGTATATTTATTTTCTATATATCTCCATAATATAATTGTATATATATATATATATATATATATATATTTCTCCTGTACTGTTATATTGACGGATATATTTTTTTATTATATGCATATTTCTCGTTCATATTCCTTAAACTATTATTATTTTTAATTGATCATTCAAATGTATATTTATTTTCTATATATTTATAATAAACAGAATGATGTAATGTTGTTTTATTTAATTCTTTTGGTTGTAAACAATTATTTCAAATGGTTGGTTACGCCTTCTAAACCTATTAGCGGAATTATAAGCCAACTTTTAAGAATTAATTAAATAAATGGTACAATCTGGGAACTTAATAATGTATACCTGAACAATTAAAATGGTATCTGGCAACTCGCCCTAATAATGTATACCTGAACAATTAAAATAAAAAGTGGTATCTGACAACTCAACCTGAACAAGCCATTTACGCCTTCTAAGCCAACTGGCTGATTAGGAGTCTGTAAGACAACGGCGGGTCGGCTGAAGCGTTATTATATACTTGGCTCCTGCCAGGTGAACACCTCTCTTCCTTTCACTACTCCTCCTGTCTTTCTCTTGGGGGATAACGCCGCCTCCAAGTTTCATGACCCCTTGTTGCACCTGAGGCATCCCCCCACACCCCTTTGCAACATCGAGGTGTTGCATGCCCTCACCCCCTTTGCAACATTGAGTGTTGCTACATACCCCCCTTTGCAACAATGATCATTATCTCTTGCAACATTGCGACATTCCTGCACTCTAACCTTTTGCGGCTATACTCCTCATAAACACCGTTTTACCACATCCTGTAAGGCCAGATATAATACATGTGGATGGGCTCGTGAACCTGAATTTTTCTACAGAATCCATCTCTAACACGTCACACTCCAAAGTGGGTCATTTACAAAATATAATAAAAATTTAAGTGGTGTTCCTTATATTCTAGTCTTGTTTTTCCTCTTCTTCCACAGAACCGTGAATGACGATGAGGTATAGCATCATGTCCCGATCATCGACATTACAGATGACCCCAACGACAGTAGTTGTTGTCACAGACTCCAACCCCGCTAACGAGCCCACACCAGCGAAACCTATAGTACGCAACAATTCAAAGCGGAGGCATGCTGAAGAGCCCTCCACGTCAGGTATAAAGCGTGCCAGGATTTCACCGGTTGTTAGACCACCAGTAATAGAGCTCCAACCCTCTACGTCTTACGACACAATCCCCACAATAGTACCTTCCTCAAATAAAAATATACCCCCTTATTCCTGTTCAACTCCGGGAATATCCCAACAGCAGCAGCAGCTTCTCGTTCTGTAGAGGATGGTATAACATTTGAGTTGGTGTGCACCGCCACCCCAGCCCTGACTAGAAATCGGTATATAGTCAGGGTTGATCCTAGATCCATGAATAGCAATGGTGTTAAACACGGACTGCGGCGCGTAGTTGACCGTATTGTGGAGTTTGCCCTTCAGAACCGCGACGAACGTGAAGTCAGGACGAGGCTGTCCTTCGGGTTCGGTTCAAATGACGGGGATGTAGATGATTTTTGGGTAGTAATACCATTCAGACGCTTGGCATCTGTAGATATAGAGTATATATCAGACCATATAATGCAGGCCTCTCAAAGTAGTACAGCCTTCAATATGGACAACTTCATGGTTGGTATTGACCGCATATTCCGTGTTGCGGTCATAGTCCCACACCTTGTACTCTTAACTTCAATTCTCATGCTATTTATAGAGTCCAGGGACGTGCCCTCTGGGTAGGCAAGGTAGGCAGTGCTTACCCTGAATAAAACTAAAAATATTAAATATAAAAAGTAAATGATTTTCACTTCATTATATAAATGTTAATTTAATGTATGAAATTCAATGTATAAATTTGTAAATGGATAATATTGTGTTAGAAGCACAATTTCCCCGTGCCTTTCAACCTCTATATATATTAACGCTTGACAATGAAATTTTCCCACGTGCCGTGAGTGGAGTTCCAAGCTGTGACAAATACTGCGCTATATAAGCAGATTTAGTTCTGCTTTTCACTCAGTGTTTTGCCGCTCGGGCACATGGTCGGGTGTGTGGCTGTGCGCGCGTCTGTGTTGTCGTTTGCCTCTGGTGATTTAACTAAATTTTAGACATTTTATTTCAAAATTTAACCCTTTTCAAATATGGACAGTGAGTATCTTAAGAATTTTTCTAAACTGTCTTATGAAGAAAGGTTGAATGTGATTAAAAATGGTAGGCCGACACCGGAACTGAAACAGTTGCTACAGCGTAAAGGAACAAAAATAATCAGAACGTTTCAAACGACGTGGTACAGCAAGAAAGAGTGGTTGTGTGGTTGTGTTACAACAGGTACTCTTTTGTTTTCCATGCTTGTTATTTTCCGTATCTAGTGAAAGTGTGTGGATAAGAACAGGATATTGTGATTTAAATAATTTGACTAATGCTTTAAGTAAGCACGAGAGGTCTGCTGCGCATTATGAGTCAAATATCGTTGAAAACATTTGGATCTACACGAATCGACTTGAGCATAGATAAGCAAAAAAAACTTAGCATTGAAATTCACAATAAAAAGGTAAAGGAAAACAGAGACATACTGAAAACATTAATTTCTGCTACTTGCTTTTTGATTAAACAAGAACTTGCTATCCGCGGTGATAATGAAGATAAATCCTCTTTAAATCGTGGAAACTATATTGAGTTACTGAACTACACTGCAAAATTTGACCAAAAATTAGCACAACATTTACAGACTTCATCCGTGTTTTCTGGCGTTTCTAACAAGATACAAAATGACTTGATTGAAGCAGTAGGCATAGCTGTAGAAAATAATATTAAAGAAGATATCGCAAGATCCCCATTCATTGCTATAGAAGTGGATGAATCGACTGATATTTCAAATACAGCTCAATGTTCCACAGTTTTAAGATATGTATTGGATTCTGAAATTAAAGAGGCTTTCATAGGATTTGACGAACTTAAAGACAGAAGAGCTACTGGTGTAACAGAATGCATATTTAAAAATTTAGATAAATACAACTGTGCTGAGAAGCTTGTAGCACAGACATATGATGGAGCATCGGTAATGGCATCGCATTTAAATGGCGTTCAAGCTAAAGTAAGAGAAAAGGCATCATCAGCGTTATTTACCCATTGCTACGCTCACAAGTTGAATCTTGTTCTATCTCAGTCAGCGAAATTTATACCTGAATGTACAATCTTTTTCAAGACCATTGATGGTCTTGCTGCATTTTTCAATCACTCTACAAAACGAACGCAATTTCTTGATGAAATAGTACATAAACGCATTCCAAAGGCTGCACCAACGAGATGGAGTTCTAACTCAAAGCTAGTGCAAACTATTTTACACTATCATAGTGACCTTCGTAAACTTTTCAACAACATTGACAGCAATCCTTTATTGTGGGACTCAGATACTTTAGTGAGGAGTAATGGATTTTATAATTGGCTAACGAAAGATTCAGCATACTTTCTTCTCATGGTATATGATAAGATTTTCATTAGAACTGACACACACTTCAATATCTTACAAACTAAAATTATAGATATTTCATATTGCATTGAAAGAATCAATGAAACAATGAATTCCCTCGAGGGTCTGCGCAAACATTTTGATGATATCTATGAGAAGTTTGAAGAATGTTTCAAAGAAAATAACTTGACTGAATCAAAATGTCGTACAAAAGGTCCAATTAAAAAAGAAAGAGAAAGAATATTCTGTCTAATATTGAATGATATACTGCAGCATATGGAAGCAAGATACAGTGACTTCAAAAATTTACAATTTATTTCATTAGTTGATAGTAAAAAGTTTCTAAAACTAGCTACAGAAATTGATAAGGATGCACTAGAAAGTTTAGAGAAGAATTATGGTAACTTCTTCGATGTCATAAGATTGAAAACTGATCTAGCTGGAATTTATAGTGCACAAGTGTTCAGGGATAAATCAATTAAAGATTTGCTTACTTTCATATTTCAAAATGGACTTGAACTAACGTTTCCTGAAGCGGTGAAGCTGTTGCAATTGATTTTAACAATTCCAGCTGCAACAGTTTCTGTTGAGAGGTCATTTTCAGCTTTGAAAAGAATTAAAAGCTACACCAGGAATAGAATGAAACAGGAAAGGCTTTCATCACTTGCCCTAATTTCAATTGAAAAGGAAAGATTTACTAAAATGGAGCAAAATCCCACTTACAATTTCTTTGAAAAAATTAGATATCTTTGTTACTAACAAAGAGAGAAGAATGGAATTCATCTACAAATAAAGCGGTAAGTAAATATTTGTGGTTGACCAAAAATTAGCACAAATGGTGCGGAAGGGGTTAATTATGCTTAAAATTCGTTGGTGGCTGGGGCTCCGCCCCGGAACCCGCTGGGGAGCTCGCGCCCACCCCAGACCCCCTAGCTTGGAGCCGCTCGCTTCGCTCGCGCATTGAGTCTGCCTACCCTGAGTATTTACTCACGGCACGTGCCTGTTATAGACGGCATATAAACACCGACCGTGGTTGCGGCTTTATAGCACTAGTATTGGCACGTATGTTTACTGTACTAAATACACGGGTCAAAAACATTTGGTTGCCTAGGGTTGTGCAGCGTGCCCGTAAAGTAGCTGTAGACTGTAAACTTGAGTTTGAGTGTAATATGGGTCCTGAAGAGCTGAGAAAGGTAGAGCATGAAATGAATGTTCGTATAGTTGTATTTGGAATGGATGAACGGCGTAGGACTGTGTTTTTAAAAGCAGTTTGAGGGATCGTACAAGGCCCCCTACTTATTTTAGGGCTGTCAGGATCATCGTATCTCCCCATCCGCAATATAAGGGACCTTTACGCGAGTTATGATAAAAGTCGAAAATGAGAATCTGTGAATGTGGTATGTTTCATATGATGAATAATTGGGGGAATTTCAAGCATACATGTGACTAAATTCACTGTTCTACATGCCATGAGAAATATAAGGCGATTGGAGTAAAGCATGTCTGCTATATGAAAGACGCTAAGCCTGAAGATAGACCTTGTACAACTGTGTACTACGATATAAAAACATACGAACGCTGAAACCAAAGAGGTCATTCCACATCTACTTGGAAGCCAAACTATCTGTGATGAGTGCATGGAGGTCGAGTGTGATGAGTGTCACAAATGTGGTAAATGGACAAACGTTTTCAAAACGATTGCACACGACAGTCCCGTGAAACTCTGTGTCCTATATTGTCAAGTTAGCGAACAAGTTAAAAAAAATTGACTGTGTATATTCTTGCCCATAACGGCGCAAAATTTGACACACAGTTCCTTTATAAGCAGTTGCTTGAGCACGAATCATGAGATATATTTACAGGTGATCCCTTGAAAAGAGGAAACAAACTTATACAGACGCAAATAAGAGATAATGTACAGTTTAAAGACACTTTATTATTCACACCTTGTAAATTAGCAAAGCTACCCAACGTCATGGGCGTAGCCGCTGAAGTTTCAAAAGGATATTTCCCTTACACATTCCTCACTAGCGAAACTTTAAATTACGTAGGACTACCTCCACCCAAACATTACTTTAACTATGAATGTATGAGTACAGGTGAACGTGGAGATTTTGACCGCTACTACAACAGTTTTAATGAATCTAATCCTTACAGTATAGCTGATGAATGTGAGCGTTACTGCGTGAATGATGTGCGCGTGCTTAGAGTATGTTTCCAGGCCTTTAGAAGGATGTACATCGACCGTTCCAAATGCGATCCGTTGCAAGTCGCAACCACGATCGCCTCATTGTACTTTACGGTGTTCAAGAACAATTTCATTCCTAAAGACACCTTAGCCGTCATTCACAGAAACAATCCCCGCAGTTATGGGAACCAGGCTATTTAATGGCTCATACACATACAGCAGGAGACAGTTGTATACATAAAGCATGCCCGCAACACGGGGGAAGTACCCATTAAGGTTAATGGTCGTGTTTTCTGAGTTGATGGTCTAAGCGAAAACCGTGCCACTGGTGAGAAGATTGTGTATTCCTTTAACGGCTGCTGGTGGCATGGATGCCCACGTCCTGAGTGTGGAATCGTAGGATATCCACGGTAGATCTCCTGCCGACAGTCTTGCGTGGACCCGCACCCGCGATCAGCTTATAGGCGCCCAGTTCACTCACAAGGTCTTGTGGGAGCATGAGTATGATGCACGGATGGAAACAGATGGACAGTACCGTGAAGAAATAAACACGATCAAGCGTTCAATGGTGCTGGATCCTCTCAAATGCGGTGATAGCTTGTTTGGAGGGCGTACAAATCCCTTGAAGCTGTACTTTCCCGCTACGGAGGGAGTGAAACTCCATTACTATGACTTCTGTTATTTATCTCCCTACGTGATAAAGAACAATCCGTACCCGTAAGTGCACCGGAAAAACAGGTGGGACCTGACCTACCCACCATCGAGGTGTTCTCAACAAATTTGAACGGGTACTATTTCGGCCTTTCTTTCGTAGATGTGCTCCCCCCCTCGTGATTTATGGATGCCGATCTTACCCGTCGTTATTGACCACAAGCTCATGTTTCCCATGTGCGTGAAGTGTACAGAGGAGAACAATGGGGAATGTAATCACAACCAAACAGCGTAAGATCAGAGGTGTATATACAAGCCCTGAGCCGGACCTAGCCGTTCGCCATGGCTACAGAATATTGAAGATATATGAGGTGTGGAGGTTTCAGAAGCTACCCAACCTTTTCACGCCATACATAAACACTTTTTTGAAGGATAAGGTAGAGGCATCAGGGTATCTGAGAGGAGTTGATACCGAAGATGAAAAATCGGCTTATATTCAGCGTTACCGTGACCGTGCAGGGATACAGCTTAACCGTTCACAAATTGTAAAGAACCCAGGCAAGCGCTTTAGTGCAAAGTTGTGTCTAAACAGTCTTTGGGGAAAATTTATACAGAATACTGGCAAGGGAAACGTTCATTTGGCTCAAAGTTATAGAGAAGTCTGGGCTTATGCCAACGCTCCCGATAAAGAGGTTATGGAGATCGTGAATACTTACATAATAAAGTACAACATTACCAAACTGGCCACAGATACCTCACGGGTTACAAACACCTGTAGCCAGCTTCACAACGGCCTACGGACGCATCAAACTTTGGGGTCTGTTGCATTCTCTTGGACGGAGGGTTCTGTACGCCGATACAGATAGTGTGATATTCACAGCGAGGGAGAGTGAATACATGCCTCCTATTGGTGAATTCCTCGGACATTTAACTGATGAGATCAAGGATGAGTATGGAGACATCGCATATGCTGACTCTTGTCTCAACAGGACCAAAAACTTATGGGGTACGAGTGAGGGTGGGGGAGGATATGAAATATATCGTGAAGGCTTAGGGTATCACACTCAACCAGGCGAATCGGTGGGTCGTTAACTTTGAAACGTTGAAGGATCTAGTATGCTTGGAAGATGAGGGTGTCCAGCCACCTCAACTAATTGTTGGGACCCACAACTTTTGGGCGCAGAAATTAGGGGGCGTGAAGGAACTTAGGGGTACGAAGGTATGCCGTAACACCTATAGGAAACGTTACCAGGTGCCTGGTACTTATGATACCGTACCCTTTGGCAGGGCCGGCGCTAGGAAGTGCGGGGCCCAATTAGAAAATTGTTAGCGCCTAGCGGGGCCCTCTACCCGTTGTCGTTTCAAAGTTGGAGTGACAAGAAATTTCGCTAGAGCACCTCTTTGTTTTTCATTTTCAGCTGCCTTAGCCTTGGCCAGTGCTCGTTTCTGATTGCCGCTCAAATACTTTCGCCCTTTGTCTCTATCTCTGCTTGTGCTTGCCATGATGACGATGATGTAAGGGCTTTTTCAATTACTTTTCTTTTAAAAAAGCTAACGGCGACGATAAACTGAAATTACAAAACAAAAAACAAAATCATTCACAATAAAGACTCCCTGGCACTGAAAAATAATAAAGATGTGCATGTATGCATCTAATGATTAAAGCAAAAGATTTCATGATTTTTAAAGGCCTGGGAGTAAGAAGAAAAGCGCAGGGGGCAAAAGAACAAGCTCTAGTAAATAGAAATGTAAATGCTCTCTATGATAATGAGGCAAAAACTAGTTAATTTAATATGTAGGATCTACTTACCACCACGTTTCTCTGTTACATGCAGGCTTAAGACACTTCAAGTTTGCAGTTTGGACATATAAACAATTTGGACATATTTAACAAACAACACAACTTTACATTCCAAGCTTTATGTTATATAATCTCATTAACAGCGCTCTTTCTGTTTTGAGGGTTTTGAATATCGTCCACCAATTACCTTTTTTTCAAAAAAGCTAAACGGCGACGATAAACTGAAATTACAAAACAAATAAACAAACGATTAGCAATAAAACATTGAAACATAGATATACGAGGACGGACTGAATAGTTTCACTGCCTTCACAGTAACAAGAAACTTCGTGCACACTGGACACTCATTAATTCATCATAGCGTCCCCCACTCGAGCGCGTGCGCGGGGCCCAATTTGAACAAATCTGTCTAATCGGCTTAAAACCGGCCCTGCCCTTTGGCTACCACAATCTTTGATTGTTATTGTTTATTTATTTATTGGGTTCAAAATCCCAGCTGAGCCGTGAACGGCCAGTTCAACCTACAGCCCAAGTTAAGCTAAAATTAAAAACTTACGGACTTGGAGGTCCTATTAGGTCCGACCTCAGGGTTGCTGACTCGATGTGGGCTTACCTTAAGCCTCAGTTGCATGAATTTAAGATAAAAACAAAAGGGGCACTATTTATGGTCTTCTTTCTAAACCTTGCAACAACACCACAACCTGCACTATTGCACGATGCAACAATCTTGTATCTAAACAACCAAACTGAATTGCAAGAGAGCTCTCTATAAGACCACACCCTGTAAGTACGGCATTCCACAAACGAGTAGAAAAGACGCGCAGGGCCCCAAAAAATGATGACACAAGAGTGCCCAAACAATGATGCCACAAGAGCCCAAAAATGCTAGCTCTAAATTAAGTGAATTTTTCACTAACCTTACAATTATGAGATGGATATATATACACCTTAACTTAATATATACAAGCAATGCTGCATCAATCAGCTTCATCATATCGCCTTGGGAAACAATGGTTCTTCCTCTTCTAGATTTTCTAACAGTTATGTATGTCTATTGCTAACGATATGTTTATTTATTACACGTATTTGTAAATATATACCTTGAATAATTCGATGTTTATTAAATAAATCGTGTTTTAATTAGCGTTTCACTTCCTCCTTCTTCTTCTTTGTGTGTGTGTGTGTGTGTGTGTGTGGTGTGTGTGTGTGGTGTGTACAGGAGAAAGTTCTAAGCTCCGCCCCCTGTATGATCGATCAATGGTCACGTGACTCCTGCTACTACCTGGGCATACCTCTACCCTGCGTGCTTAGTTGATCACTGCAAGCCCTGGATCTCGGACGTATATTTGACGAAAACCCACGTACATGAAAAATAGTAATGTTTACCTTTAATATTGTGTTCGACGTTTATGCAGTGCTGTGCTCGTTACTTTATAAATGTAATGCCGTTACCGTTACTACAGTCTAAATGTAACGCCGTTATCGTGTTACCATTTTTAAAAAGTAACGGTAACGGCACCGTTACTCGTTATCGTTACTTTTAATGAAATGTAAATATATTATATATATGCATAAGTATATTATAATTTATATATACATCAAATATTATTTAAACATTCGCTTGTGCGAGTATGTGTTGGTTTGTATCCACTGGTTAATGCATAGGCTATGAAGTCTGTGCATGTCTTCATTGCGTTGTTATGACTTATAATCAGTGGTGGGCACCGTTAACCAAAAAGTTAACTTCGATAACGATAATCCGTTAACGATAACTATTTCTTTACTAACATTTAAAAAAATCAAGGAAAAAAGCTTTAAAACCCATAGAAAATGTTTATTTATGCAAAATCCAACAATAAATAGGTATTTAACTATTTTTATCAAGTTTTGCAACTTTTTGCTTAATAACTTTTTTTTTTATTTTTAATAAAAAATGTACTGATTACATGTTTTGAAACCCTTGTAACCACTAACCATTAACTAAATTTTAATTTACCAGAGAATTAATATGGCGGGAACTGAAGTTATGGCGGGAACTGAAGTTATGGCGGTTTGAATTCATTCGCGGAGCGGTGATCTTCCTCGCAGTTAATGTGTTAACGGACTTTAACAGACTAAATATCGAGTTATCGGAAGTTAACTGGTCCGATAACGATAAATGGAAATTAACTTCCGTTAATAGTCCGTTAAAAAAAGTTAACTTCGTTAATTAACTGTTATCGGATTAACGCTTTAGTGCCCAACACTGCTTATTTTTTATTTTATTTTTTTGTATTGGGGCGTTTACCGCCACTTCCCGCTATATGGTAGCGGATATCATGGCGAGGCGGAATACGAGAAAGAGAAACGGAGACGGAGAAAAGGCACTAGAAAAGGGAGAACAGCGGACTACAGGTGAGAAGTCACCTAAAGCTCAGATAGGATACGAGATTGGGAGAGGAAGAGGAAAAGACGGTCAAGCGAGAAGAGAGGGCTCTCAGCGAGCATAAGGCGTAAACGTTCGGGAGGGGGAAATCAGAAAGGAACGGGAAGGCGCGACGACGTACTGACGACAGGGTGGGGCATTCCACAAGGATGTGAGAGACGGTGAGGGGCGACTGGCAGGAGGCGCAACGAGGAGCCTCCTGCCGGAACATAAGATAGCCGTGCGTGAGGCGCGTATGGCCGATGCGAAGCCGCGCAAGGACGACCTCTTTGTGTCTGGAGCGGTGGAAAGAGGACACCCAATATGACAGACGGGGGCGGATGGACCAGAGTTTATTTCCGGTGGCATCGTCCCAGGACTGTTGCCACATGCGGTCGTAAAAGGAACGAAAGACCTGCACATAGTCTGAGAAGGGGAGCGGGGGAGGGGAGGCAGCGAGGCGGCGGACCGGGCTATGCGGTCCGCCGCCTCATTACCGGAAACACCAACATAGGCAGGAACCCAGCAGAAGGTGACCCGGATCCGGTGAACGGTGTGCAGGACATGGTACTCCTGTTGAATAAGGCGTACGAGGGGGTCCGGGGAATCATAGCGCTCAGCGAGTCCGAAAAAATGGTACAGGAGGACCGCGAACAACCCGATACCAGACGGAGGGCTTCCAGAAGGGCAAAGAGCTCCGCGGAAACGATGGAGGCCTGAACCGGCAGGGGGATACCCCGGGAGGTAGGTGACAATGACGGAGAGAAGACGGCGGCCGCGACACCTGCAGGGGAGCGCGAGCCGTCGGTGTAGACGGGAACGTCGTCCGAATGGACGGGAAGATGGGCCAGAAAAGAAGACCGGAGGACGGCAGGAGGAGACTCCTTACGCAGGCCACGGAGCGCCTGGCAACGGCAGATAGGGGTGGTCCGCCAGGGGCGGCGACAGATCGAAGGAGAACGGCAGAATAGAGGGTGGGGGGATCCCCAGGGACGAGAAAATCTCGGCCAGAGAGGCAGCGAAATGCCACGTGTCAGGCCGGGGTAGCGCCTGGGAGATCGCGGAGAAGAGTAGGGACATCGGAAGGCGGCAGATGCGAAGGTAATACTTCGCCATGAGAAGGCCCCGGCGAAGGGGCAGGGGGGAGTGTCCACAGTGCACCTGAAGACTAGCGACAGGGGACGAGCGGAAGGCACCCGACGCCAGGCGAAGGCCACGGTGGAGAAGAGGATCCAGCATACGGAGTGCCGGAGAGGAGGCGGAGCTGTAGACCACACAGCCGTAGTCGACACGGGATTGCACCAGGGAGGTGTACAGGCGCAGCAGAGTACGCCTGTCCGCCCCCCAGGTCGTGTGGGACAGATGACCCAAAAGGGAGAGGGTGCGGCGAGATGTTTGCCGCAACCGCCTAAGGTGTGGAACCCAACCGAAAAATCCGTCGAGGGTCATACCATGAATCTAACGGATGGGACGAGGGGAAGAGGAGTGCCGGCAAGGATAAGGGCGAAGGTATGCGACAGACGGAGGCGCCGAGGACGGAAAGCATACTGGAAGACTTAGAGGGTGAGAAAGCATAGCCAACCGAGGGACGCCCAGCGAACCACCGCGTTGATGGCTAGCTGGAGCCGACGTTCAGCCAAAGACGGGAGGCGGCCAGAGCAATAGATAGCCAGGTCATCGGCATAGAGGGAGCTACGAACGGATGTAGGCAGGACCGTAGCGACTGTGTTCATCACGAGTGAGAAACACAAGACGCTAAGGACACTACCCTGAGGGGACACCCTCCTCCAACGGAAAGCGGTCTGAGAGGGTAGAACCGATGCGGACGCGGAAAGAACGGGCGGACAAGAAGTTATAAATAAAGGAAGGGAGAAAGCCTACGAAACCCAGGGAGCGTAAGCAGTCGAAGACCGCGCTCTGCCGGGTAGTATCATAGGCCTTCTGGAGGTCGAAAAAGACGGCGAGTACAAATTGACGCCGGGAGAAAGCCTCCTGCACGTCATGGCTAAGGAGAAGGAGGGGGTCGGTGGTAGGCCGGAAGCGCCGGAAACCAGCCTGGGTAGCAGGGTACTGGTCACTCGCCTCCAAGGTAAAGGACAGCCGCGAGGCGACCATCGCCTCCATCACCTTGCAGGCACAGCATGTCAGGGAAATGGGGCGATAGTTCGACGGGAGTGAGGGGTCTTTATCGGGCTTCGGGATGGGGACGACGATGGACTCACGCCACCGGTCCGGAAATGAACCCTCCAACCAAATCCGGTTATAGAGGTCGAGTAGAAAGCTGAGAGCAGAGGGGTGGAGGTGCCGTAACAAGTCATAGGGGATATTATCGGGGCCGGGCGGGGACGGAGGAGCGTCGGGGGCGGAGGGCCTCCCGAAGCTCTGTCATGTGGAAGAGGTGATTATAGGGGTCATCCCTATGAGGTGGAAATTCCGGTGGGTCGCGGCGGGAGTGGGGGGAATCGGAACCGGAGATGGCTGCGAAGTGCGCCGCGAGTGCGTTCGCGACGGCCTCCGGATCGGACACGAACTCGTCGTCCCCGACCCGAAGCACCGGGGGTCGAGGGGGGACACGGGTCCCCTCAAAGCTACGCACCTTACGCCAAACAGTCGAGGGGGCGGTCGAGGAGGAGATCCCGGACACGTAACTCCGCCAGGAGGTACGCCGGGCTAGTTTCAAGACCCGACGGGCCACTGCCTTCAGGCGCTGAAACGCCATCTTATGCTCCGGCTGGCGGGTCCGGTAGAAGCGACGGCCAGCACGGCAGCACTCTGGGGTTCACCATGGGACGCTGCGCGGCCTGGGGGAGCCTGAGGTACGGGGGATGCAACTGGTGGCAGCCGAGAGGATCTTGCTTTCGAGAAAGGCGAGGGCCTCACTAACGGAGGGAAAGGCAGGAATGGACGGCGAGATCGCCGTGCACCTCGTGTATGAGGCCCATTTCGCTCGGGCGAACAGCCAGCGCGGGCGGACAGAGGTGGGGGGGAGGAGACGGGTTGGGGTAAGAGACACAGGGAAATGGTCACTGCCGGAAGAATCCGGCAGGACCTCCCAGGTGAACTCCGTCACGATATCGAGGGAAACCAGGGAAAGATCAATACAGGTGAAACTGTCATGGGCCGAGTGGAGGCAGGTTGGGGAGCCATCGTTCAGAAAGGTGAACTCAAGCTCGTCCATAAGGGAGAGAAGGGTCCCGGAGAGAAAGGTGGAGCAAACGTCCCCCAGGCCGGGTCCCGACTGTTGAAGTCCCCGAGAAGCAGGAAAGGGCGGGGAAGCTGCAGAATTAGGTCACGGAGAGAATCGGGTGGAGGGCGTACGTTAGGGGAGAGGTAAAGAGAGCAGACCGTGAGCTGACGCCACAAAGAAAGGCGCACGGCCACAGCTTGCAAGACAGTACGGAGCGGGAGGGGCGGAAAGGGACGGAGCGGTGCACGAAGACCGCGGAGCCCCCCCTACCCGCCCCATCGAGAGGCGGGGATGGGAGCCCGCAGTAGCCGGACACTCGAGGGAGGGAACGGGAGCCCAGTATCGTCTCCTGAAGGCAGAAACACGCCGGACACCTGGAGGCCAGGAGAGAAGAGAGACTCTCGAGGCCTACCAGGAGCCCGCGGATGTTCCACTGCAGGAGCGAAGTATATGGAGGGGTAGGAAAGTCTGCGAAACGGATTTATGGGGTGGGTGGGCCGATCGGGCGGCCCGAGATTAACAAGGGGATTGGAAAGCCCCGGGGCCCAACGGGGGACGCCGAACGTGGGCGAAGGCGAGGGTCACCCCGACGGGGGGGCGATGTGGAACCTGACGCCGGCAAATCCTCCTGAAGAGGAGTCACCCGGACGCCCGGGGGAGAGCGATGCAGAGAAGGGGACGTGAGGGGTATCCAGAAGGCCCCTCCCTTCACCGGAGGTGCAGGGGAGGCTGGACTACAAGGGGGAGTGGACAAGGATACCTCACCCGGAGGCATAGGCAGGTCAAGGAGAGAGGTGGGGCAGGTCACGCGCGGGGGCGTGCACATCCCACCCACGTCGACCAGGCGGGCGAGTTCCCCCTCCAGTGGGTCCATCAACCGAACCGGTGAGGGATATCTCCGCCCCCCACCACGAGGGTCGTCGGGGACCCCAGGGGGGAGCGTCCATAACGGTTGCGCAGCGGGGACGGTGAGGACACCGGGATGGTAGGGCGAAGGGGGCGTGTGTCTGGGAGAGGAAGGTGATGCGAGGCCTATGGCCTCGAACCTTTCGGGGTCACTATTGGCGCGGCGCTTGCGGCCCGTTCCCCTCCGTCGTGCGGCCCGCATGGGTGACGGCAGGTCACGGTCCGGAATGGGGGTGGCCGAAAGCGCCGGTGGAGAGGGCGTAGAAGGGGCAGGGGGGGGTTGCCGACGAAGCATCGGCGTTCGCGGAGGGAGCACGTGGGGACGCGCTGGTAGTACAGGGAGCCGCGGCGGGAGTCCGCTGGGCGGCAGAGGATAGACAGGGAGTAGCGGACACGGTGGGTGGAGGCGCGTCGGGAACCGCCGGTGAGGACGGGGTCTGGGCCGGCGGCGGCCGGGGACGGAGAGCCTCGGCGTACGAGGTACCACGCCGGGCCTCGCGGCCACGCAACCGGTCCCGCGCCTCCCGAGCGCTGAGAAATTCTGATGAACAGAGGGCCCGAACCTCCCTCTCAAAGAGGAAGGACGGGCAAGAGCGGGATGAAGCAGGGTGCGGTCCATGACAGTTGGTGCAGGAAGGCGGAGCAGTACAGGGCAAGGGGTGAGGAGGGCCGCCGCAGCGGACACACAACGGGGCCGGCTGACGGCAGGAACTGCTCACGTGGCCAAACCTATTGCACTGAAAACAGCGCGTAGGATCTGGCACGTATGGCCGAACCGAGAATTCGCATGCTCGTCTCTCACCAAAGCCCCAGAATACCGAAACGGGGGGCACCAGTGAGTCAAAAGGAGAAGGCGAGGAGAAGGGATGGATGGGGATCGCGATCTGTCGGGAAAACGGTATATTCTCACCACACCCTGGGAGGCGAGGTCAGTCTGGAGGTCCTCCACCGGGATGGGTAGAAGACGAGCAGCGTAGATCGTGCCCTGGCACTGATTGAGGCGGGGGTGGGGAGTCACCGTGATCCCGCAGCCCAGGACATCGGGGATAGCGAGCAGAGGAGGAGGTTTCGGCAGAGGAACGCGACCTTATCAAAATGGAGCCATCCCTCTGAGGCCGAAGGTCAAAACGCGCCGTCCCCGTCTTCCCATGGATCGCTCGAAAGAGGCGTTCGTGGTTAGTGGGGAGGGGCTTGGAGGAGGAGGGGCGGAGGACGAGGAACTTGTCCATCGTCCTAAGGCCGAGTGAAGCCGTCTGGCCAAACACAACCGGAACTTCGAGGGGGCGGGAAGACGAGAAAGGCGGACGGCGACGTCGGGTCCCACGTCCCCCAGGGGCGATGAGGCCAGACCGGAGTGGGAGGCGACCGGGGCCGCGGGCTTCCCACCTGAGGGCGAAAAAGCAGGTGGGTCCCTATCGGGACGTGGAATATGGGGGCATCCAGGGGTCGGGGGGTCCACTGCAGGTCCATCCGCTACTGGCGGGGACGGGCAGCGGCGCCACGAGCCTGGGGAAGAGAGGGAGAGGTGTCGGCAAGAAGAGCAGACGGGGTGGGCGAGGGCTGCCGACTGCCCTTACCAGACCCACGGTCCAAAGAGGTAGTCAGAGGGAGGTCATATGCACAAGCCGGGTCGTCAACGAGATCCATTAGATTTGTAAATGTTTCCATACAAAAAATTTTATTGTTGTTTCGCGCCCGGGGCCGCGGGGAACCGATTACCCGGGGCCCAAGGGGACCAAGCGCACGCCGGCGGGGGGTGGGTGCCTCGTCCCATGCGGGTACCCCCGTTTCAAAAGGGGCCCTTGCAGCATCGAGAGTTCTCCCCCGCTGGCAGCAAAGACCAAGGCCCCCCAGGGTCCCAGGCCCGGGCACCCTACCAGCCAACTTAGTCCGGCCCCGGCCATGGGAGCGAGACCCCCAGCGACCAGCCCCGGCAGCCCACGGGGCGCGCGAAGTGAAAAGAGAAAGCAGAAAAAAAAACAGAGGGGGCAAGGAAGAGGGGAAAGAGGGGAAGACAGGAAAGAGGGGAAGACAGGAAAGAGGGGGCTGTAGGATAGCAGGGTATGTTAAAAGTCTACTTCGCAACCGGGCGGGGGACCCGGCAGGGCCCCCAGCCGCGGCTGACCCCCCTCGCCACATGGAGGCAGGAGCCCGCGGGCGATCCACCCCAGAAAGACCACCCGCGGGGAGGGGGAACACTGCTTATAAGACAATATTTTCAAAAAAAGTGAAACAAAATTACTGCAAGATTTATTACTGGGCATTGCAACATAGCAGAGGATGCAGCATACTATTGATACTAATTTACTAATGCTAGAATATACCAAGAAAGTTTAGTTTTGCAAAACAATAATATGAAATACTAAAGAAATGAATCAAATGAGTTATTGTGCATGGCAATGATAATCGAAATTTATTAGCTAAATATACAAACTTAAGAACTATTATTCAAAAGATCTTTATTGGCCTTTAAGAAAACAAGCTTCTCAAAAGTTGCATCTGAAAGCGAGCCTCGTTTCGGACGCAGTATATCCTTCCCTACTGAAAAAAAACGCTCAACAACGGCACTAGATGGTATAGGAGTGTTAAGTTGAATAAACATATTTTTAAAGTTAGTGGATGGGAAGGATGCAGAGCTAACGTGTCGTGAATGCCCAGATGAGAGGAATGACGAAACCTCTGTTGAACTTTGGTCCCTCCTGCTCCAGGGTTCTTCGCCTTTTTACTTTGACACTGCTGTCAGTGTAGGGGGAGAGGGTGGATCGGGTAGGCTGCCAGCATGCACACCTCGCTCATAGTGAAGGGACAAATTTTTAACAGTTAATAAATAACGAGTGAAGATTGAAAACTAATTGCGAGCTACGATAAAAAAGTAACGACTAACGAATGTATTTCCCTAAAAAAGTAACGTCGTTACTGAGTTACTTGATTTGAAATGTAATGCCGTTACTAAAAAAGTACCGCGTTACGTAACGGCCGTTACTTGTAACGCGTTACTGCCCAGTTCTGGGTAGTAGTTGTGATAGGCATGATCTACCTGATCGGAATTCATGCTGATTTTCGTTGAATCTTTCCAGTGTCTCCGAGAAATCATAAATTTTCTCTC
The DNA here is from genome assembly GCA_023014485.1 of Bathynomus jamesi. Taxonomy (NCBI): domain Eukaryota; kingdom Metazoa; phylum Arthropoda; class Malacostraca; order Isopoda; family Cirolanidae; genus Bathynomus; species Bathynomus jamesi. The sequence continues at coordinate 1,037,042 of JAJOZX010000856.1, read as the reverse complement.
TAACTATTCTTTCAAATACTTTATATATAGGGACAATGTTTGCTCTTTTCAGGATGCTCATTATTTCCCCAGTGTCTAAGGATCTTCTCCATATCCAGTATAAAGGTGTAGCTATTTCATTTTCACAGTTTTTAATCAATAATGCGTTCCAATTGTGCAGACCTGCAGCTGAGTGTGGTTTCATCTGTCCTATAGTCTTAATAGTATTTGTCCTAAGAGTCCATTTGTCCTAATAGTATATTTACAGTATATATTAAGTAATTAAAATAAAAAAAAATAAAATAATATGAAATACAGGAGGGTGATCAATAGTCAAAATATAAAAAAAAGTTAAAAGGTGAATAAAATTGAGAACAGTGTCTTACCAGGTTATTATCGGGGTGATGAACTAATTAACCCTCTCGTCACTTTATTTATAATTTTTGAAAGTAAAATTTTTTTCACTATAATTTTTTATTAATTATGTACTATAATATACCATAACAACATTATTTTCATAAATTTTGAAATTTATATAGCTTTTATGCATCTGCCTCATATGAGGCTTAATACTATTTGGGGTGTAAAAAGTTGAATATACTGATTATATTTATTTGAAAAGAAAACCGTTTTTTTAGTAAATTAATCGTACAGTAAAAAATATATCACAAACGTTTTGTGAAATAATATACCTACGTTTACATAAAATTCATTTTTCATGAAATTCCTGGAAGCATTCTGGGCATAATGCTTCATTGCATCGAAGGCATTTGTATCGTGTTTTGCGTTTGCATTCCTTGAGATGGCATAGAGAAGCATATTTTCCATCTGTTTTTGTTGGGTAGTGTGGCCCATTATCTCTTCAAACTTCAATAGGAGCCTTTATGTGAACTCTTCGTTTCACAACAGGAACAGTACTAGAGGAAGGGCGCCCACGTTTTTTCATTATGCTTCTGTTACGGAAGATCAATGAAGTCGCAATTGAAGATTTGAATTCAAAAAGATCCATTTTTTTATTTGCATTGTCCATTCTCCATAGAAGCCAACTATTTACTACTATTACATTGAGTAAATGGAAAAATATTCTAAGATACCCTCTCTTATGTCTCATCTTATGACGATAAAGGCCTATCAATGACTCCATCAAATCTACTCCTCCCATATGAGCATTGTATACCTCAACAGAGAAAAGGCAAGGTATTTCAATGGTTGCTTTTTCCTTTTTACTCCATCTTTTAGCAATTCCTTTCGGGTTTGCACCTGCAAATGTAGATGCTATATGGACTGCATTATTATCATACCACCTTGTAATTGATACATTATCTGTAGAAGTCACCAATGAATGCGATCCTCTTTGCATTTTTTTCAGTTCATTTACTGATTTCAATTTTGAAGCTGCTCCACCCAACCTGTTCTTCCGTATTGTTCCAGTTGCATAAATATTGTCATCGGCAAGCTTGCAGAGTAAGGAAATGGTTGTAAAGAGGTTGTCAAAATATAGTTTATGGTTTTTGCCCTTTATGTCTTGGGTGAGACGCAATACTACATCACCTATGGCTCCAAAGTTACTGCTTGATTTATAATTTACTGAACCAGAACCTTGGTATATTTCAAACCTATAAATGTATCCAGAAACTCCAGCCAAGCACCATATTTTAAATCCCCAAGGATGTGGCTTTCCCATAATGTACTGTTTAATTTGGGATCTACCTTTGAATGGGACCATCATTTCGTCAATTGATAATGATTCTTCGAGATCACAGGAAGATTTGATTGCATTTTGACAGTGAGATATAAAGGGTCTAAGTTTGAACAACCTATCATTATTTGAATTTTCATTTGTGTTGTCAACAAAGTGCAAATATTTCCTTATTTCGCAAAATCGAGCATATGTCATACTATCGGCAACGATGCCTACCCTCGTACCATGATCTGTTGACCAATATTGTTTTAGCCTACTATGCTTACAAAAAGTCATAACAAAATTCAAGCCTAAAAAAACCTTTAGTTCCTCTAATTTCATGCAAAAATTGGGTTTCCCATTTTGAGTAGCATATAAATTAGTTTGAAACACTATATCAGAAAGTATAGTATCAGGAATCATTGACTCAAAATATTCAAGTGGCATGTTTCCTGAGACATTAGACTTGTGTTCACCTAAAAACAGTGGGTCATAACCTGATAAGCTATTTTCTTTTCCTAAATACCATATTTTCTCTCGCGAATTAATTGTTGCCGTTGGAATAATAGCAGTTGATGGGTTGGTGTTGTCCTCATTTTCTGAAGATGATGATACTTCGCTATTAGTATCACCCTCACTATCAAGAACAAATTCAGCCTCGGATGCTGAAAGATTACTTTCTGAGTAGGCAGTCAGCGCATCCAATATTTCTTGTTCGGTTGTATTCTTTCTGGAACTGATGATACATGAATACATAAAAATACACGAAAAACACACAGGATCTTAGTAGGTTGAATTGAATTATTTTGGGGTTATCCCTTTCCAAACAATAAACCGAACAATAAATTGAACGAGTAATAGAGGAAAGGGAGGGTGCAGAGGTAAAGTAAAACACAGAAAACAAAGGGAGTGGAGTGACAAATAAGAGGCAAAAGGCCAAAGGATAAATGTTTCCCCAGGATAGTCTCCATATTACATGTATAGCCTAGGTGCGAGGGCTAGGACAGTGAATGAAAACCTCATACACATGCTAGCATTTACCAAAATATAATAAAATGGGATACAAAACTACAAGAATAATAAAAACTTTTGACAATACATACAAATGCCCTTTATATTATAATATATACATATATATATATATATATATATATATAGGTGTGTGTGTGGGTGTGTGCGCGCGAACATACGAAGGTGTATGCGCTCGTGTATGTTTTTATCAGTCCACACGTAAGGAATTCGACGTTCAGCATTGGCCAAATTGATATAAATGTGACATTATATATATATATATATATATATATATATATATATATATATATGTGTGTGTGTGTGTGTGTGTGTGTGTGTGTGTGTGTGTACACATGCTGGTGTGTTTGTGACGCAGCCTATTTATTAACAATATCTGAGTCAGGATATTTTGCATTTCTTGGCATTCTTGATACAATATAAATTAAATGTCTCTTCAATGGCAATAATGCAATGTGTAATTTGACATTTCATAATAAAATAACCAATTATACTCACAAACTCCTGGATGTGCTTGAGCCAACTTGCGAACAGCTGATTCCGAGACAGCTGTTTTTATTCATGTTGCCATCGTGCAGGGAAGCTGAAAATATTTCGCATTTTATAATTCTAATAATATACTGTATATTACTTATTATAAAATTAAAATAAAATTACGTTAGAAGTTAAATTACATAATATTATTAAGCTATGCATTAAAAATATGGTTCTAAGAGAGATAAAATATTCATCACATTGAACTACGAGTCGAGAAACATTTTCTGTGAAATGACTCCATTCGAGCAAACAAGCCTCAAATGAGGAAGAAAATCAAAATCCTTGTGAAAAAACTATATAGGGCTATGGGTTGATTGCCTGTGCCCTCATCCGTTGGAAATTTCCAGCAGACTTCAGTGGAGGGTTACCGACAAAAGCCCTATGCTTTTTCGTTAGAGTTATGAATATGTAGGTCTTTAAAGGACCTCTTTATATTTATATTGATTACGGTAATTCTAGCGAAAGATTTGCGTGACCTACAGTATATTAGAATGAAAATAATTTGCCTCACCTTATTTTTGCTGGGTCTTTGTTTGTTTCGATGTAGGGCGTGATGGTCATTTTCGGTGTAGGGCCGCCACGATGGAGTTACGCGGCGAATTTACTTAAGGTAATTAATATAGGCAGTCACTATATAAACCCCTGAAGGAATAGGCCTATCCTTTTATAGTCATTAGGTTTTATATTATAAGGAATTCACTCAGAACTTTAGGGGGGACAAGAACACATCCTCCCTGTTTAAAGCATCCGCTGTAACATAAACAGCCCCGAGAGCCGTTCTTGGTTCTGGTGTATTATTTGCCGAACTAGCAAAATTTTTGTTTGGTCTACTCCTCTGTGGTAGACTAAACAATAAATTGGGTTTTCTTGTTGCTATGTGAGGCTGATTCATACATACAGGTTCTTTGTACGTATGGCAATTCAATTATTTCATTCCCAATAGGCTATGTCGCCAATCCCGAGGCAACTTTGTATAGATATTTAATTCAATTAATTAATAATTTATATTTAATTATGAAATAAATGTACCACATATGATACCATGTTGTGAGCGCGTATAGTTTTTCCATAATCCTATTCTAAACAAAAGTATTTGTGGAATTAATTTAAAAATCACTGTCAGTGTAAATAAAGGTATTAGATTAATAAATAAATAAGTCTTACCTTCAAATTAAAAGTTTTTCTTGGTAAATTACACTTACAAATTTCACAGAACTGCGCGTCATCAAATATGGTGGCCGAATGAAATTTGTTATTTATAAATTGTGTAAAAAATCATGCCATCTAGTATTCAAGAAGATAACTACTTAGATGCCTCATATGGGCCTTACGTGAAACAAAGGATACAAAAATTAAAATTTTTTTAAATATTTTAGTTTTGTTATCCCTTTAAATTTAGGCTTTAAATTAGCAACCTCATATGAGGCTTAGAGTAGCGAGAGGGTTAAACAGGTTGGAAAAGATTGGTTATTGGAAGAATCTTTATTAGAAAAGTTAGAGCCAAACAGAGTGATGGTACATTCCTTTTCAGTGGTAAGGTATGAGAATTTATCTGGCTGTGTTTAAGTTAAAGGGGGAAACTAGTCATTGAGGGTTGGTTCAATATTGAGGATATATTGGAATTTGAGAATGTGGAGGTCAGTTTGTTGGTTGGTTGAGTTGATAATTTTGAAGTTGGAGGAAAGTAGTGGGTGGTTGTGAAGGTGGCAGTGATCTCTTGTTGCTGATTTGGAAGGTTTATTTAAGGGTTGTGATGTTCTGGTAGAAATACCGCAATGTTCATCCACTTGCATGACACTAACTGTACATAAAATTCATGCAACTTTGGAAAATAATTAAAATTTTAATTTTCTTTCTATTTCACTTTTGCTAAGTAATTTCCTGTCCAATACTTGATAAATTATTTCTTTTTTAATTACCTAAACATTTTCTATATTAAGCTTAATCATGTAATGTTAAATTCTGCAGTTCCTGTATATTCCTGTTTACTGGATGCATCAAAAGCATTTGATAGAGTTAACCATCACAAACTTTTCAAGAAACTCTTGTATCGAGGGGTACCTAAATATATACTTAGGATACTTGCATTCTGGTATACAGAGCAGACCATGTTTGTAAGATGGAAAAGCACTGTATCACCAGGTTTTAAGGTGACTAATGGTGTTAGACAAGGAAATATTATCACCCTATCTTTTCTGTATATACATGGATGACCTTACCAATGAACGAAAAACTGCACATACTGGCTGTCATTGGAAAGGAAAAAATTAATCATTTAATATATGTTGATGACCTTGTTCTTCTGTCACCCTCTCCCCATGGGCTGAAAGTACTATTAGAGATATGTGAACAATATGGTATAGAAAATGACCACCTATAATGGGGCAAAGAATTGTATTTTGATTTTTAGGTGTAATCTACTGAAACATGTATCATGTGGGTCTTTTGAAATGAATGGTCAGATTATACCTGTCAAAGACACGTGTAAATACTTAGGTCATGTAATTATTCATGAGCTGTGAGATGAACTTGATATTGAGGGGGAACGTAAAAAGCTGTATGTACAGGGTAACATGCTAGTAAGGAAATTTGGTGTGTGTTCAGAATCAGTTAAAATTTATCTTTTTAGAACTTACTGTACTGCATTGTATACATCCCATCTGTGGTGGAATTATACAAAAAATGCTATGAATAAACTTTCTGTTGCTTATAATATTTTTTGTATGCTATGTAGGGAACCAAAATGGTGCAGTGCCAGTTTTATGTTTACTAAGCATAACCTACTTACCAGCCAAATGTTAATCCAGAAGAATATATATAATTTCATTATTAGGGTCCAAAACAGCTCTAATGTGTTACTGTACAATGTCCCGTCTTCAGATACTGTGTACCTCTCACCTATATGGCAGTCTTGGTTCAGACAACTGCTGGTTTACAATACCTTATTTTTTGTAATGTAGCAAAGATTATATATGCATAGTAAGTTGTGTTATAATCAGAGATGGGCACGATCTTGATCTTCAAGATCTTGAAGATCGCTTTAGACTTCAAGATCACTTTTAATTTCAGATTCTTAAATATGCCACCATGCAAATGTCATTTGTTTTTTGTCCAAGCGACATCTGGTGGCAACTTTGTTCAACACTGACTGTTTATGTTTTCTGTTAGTTGGGTGACTTGCGTCATGCGTGGGCTCATGGAAGGTGTAGTTGCTGTGGAATTTAGGCTCGTAAAAAGTATAATTTACTGTGCAATTATGTTAAAAGTGTTCTATTAATTCTAAACATATTTTATTTACAGATTGAATTTTTTAATAATGAGTGCAATTTTACAACTTCAACAGGCTCCCAAGGGAACCAAATATTCTAGGTTGTCACCAGAACAGTATTCAATATATTTAGATAATGTTGGTAATAAGGATCAATCTGTGCTATTGAACGGAAAATATTTTCAAATTGTCGAAAAAACTAGAAACAGTATCAAAGTTATTTGTATGCAGTGTACAAAGAAAACTACAATTCTGTCTGCTGGCCTCGACTCAACAAGCAATCTTCTGAGGCACCTCAGGGTTAGTACTACTTAGTAACTAAGTAGTAAGTAGCAACATTAACATAATGGTTCAAGTCATATTTTAAGTGACTGGTGCCATACAAGACTAATGCTACATTTACATAGACGTCCATTTGAATATATTGTGCACTTCAGATATTAATAGATTATGGACTAGTAACTACATTAAAAACTGCCGATATCCAACTATAATAAAATGCCAGGTGTATCTGTCTTTCTCTCTGTCTGATCCATGTCTGTAATTTCTCCTATTTAGTTACTGAAGGACGAAATTCGGCTTTCAATTTAACATAGGATAAAAATGCACTGATCATGGTGAAAATAATTTTAGTTAAAGATAACAAAATTTTAGAATCTTGTTAAGTATTAATTTCAACTAGAAGTTTGATACTCTGATAAATATTATACAGGGTGTTCAAGAAGTCTCTCCGCATGATAATAATTTATTTTCTTGTGCAGAAACTACATTCGGATCTTTTGGGTGAATATGAATCGGAGAAGAAATCTCGCAAGCGTCCAGCTAAAGAAGAAGATGCCAGCAGCAGCAATGCTGGCCCTGCCAAAATTGCCAAGCAGTCAACACTAAGCATGTTCCACATGGATGGCTCATTCTCTGCTCCTAACAACAAGGAAGACTTGGAAGTCCTCAATTATTTGCAGGACACCAGTAAGGCACTCGACTCTTTAGATAGGTATCCTGCTATAAAGAAGATCTTCAAGAGGTATAACACCACGCTACCTTCCTCTGCACCAGTGGAACGGTTGTTTTCGTTTGCTGGCATGGTTCATAGCCCCAAACGAAGTCGTCTCTCGGATGGTAACTTTGAACAATTGGTTTTGCTGAAAGCAAATATTTACAGCGGTTGAACATTAAATTAACACTCTTAACTTGCGGTTTTTACCCTTATATTGTCAGTAATTGCGTACTGCAGTAAAACTGTAAAATTAAATTCTATGTAAAAAATGTTTACTTATATATGCTGACCATTCATTGATATGGGTTATGGACCTGGTGAAATGAGAATTGAGAAAAATAGAACTAAAAACTATATGTAGGTCATTTAATAGTTTTTTCTTTGCTGATAAGTTATGATAATACTAAGTTTTAAGTTTACCACCTGAAAAACTGAAAGGGGAATCGTCAATCCCCGTGGTTTAGATCAGGTGACATGGGTAGGATGCGATGCTTGTATTGCCTCAGCCCTCAGGGGAGTATTAGGAGTGATACTTTTCAGGAGTGATTAACAAAATAATTTGTTTTTGTTTACTCTACAAGAGTACAACTTTTTTCAATTCATATAAAAGTGATCTTGAAAAGTGATCCTCAAGATCACGATCTTGATCTTCAAGATCACATTTTTCTGGTGATCTGATCTTGATCTTCAAGATCACATTTTTCTGGTGATCTGATCTTGATCTTCAAGATCACCAAAGTTGGTGATCTTGCCCATCTCTGGTTATAATAAGGGTTATAAGTAGTGCTGTGCTCGTTACTTTATAAATGTAATGCCATTACCACTACCATTACTAAAAAAGTACTGCATTATGTAATGGCCGTTACTTGTAACACGTTACTGCCCAGCTCTGGTTATAAGTGTTATATCTCAGGTAATAACAATATACATAAAAGTGTCAGATAATCAATCAAATAGTATGCCAGTATGCTTGGTTAAGTGGCTATGTTGGGCTTATTTTTAAATTAAGTTCAATGTATACATAAGATTGTACTTGTATGTTAGGTTAAGTGGCTATGGATTGTGAATGATCCACAATAAAGATGTTTTGTTTTTTGTATGTTTATTCTCTCTCAAACTATAAAAGATGAAGACATATCCTGAACCAGCATTTAATTTAAAATTTTAAACATTTAATTTTAATAAAATACAGGGTGTCCCAGAATTAACTATCTATTTCAATGAAATCAGACAAATTTAAAAAAAAAACACTTTTATTTATGTTTATCATGTTTAATGTGTTAAAAATATATAAATTTCTAAATTTTTTTCATAATTTTATTTTCATAATTTTGTCATTATCTGGTCCAATGAAAGACTGTCTGAAGTCATAGAATGGCAAAGAGACTCTCCAAAAGTTAACGTGTGGCTTGGAATGACCAAATCCAAAATTTATGGTGCTCCATCTTGTTGAAACACAACATTATCAAGAATGCCATCATCAAGAAGCTGTGGTTCGAGAAACTGCTGAAGCATATCAAGGTAGACGGTACCTGTTACAGTTGCTTCCACAAAGAGGAATGGGCCATAAATTTTGGATTTGGTCATTCCAAGCCACACATTAACTTTTGGAGAGTCTCTTTGCCATTCTATGACTTCAGATGGTCTTTCATTGGACCAGATAATGAACAAAAATTATGAAAATAAAATTATGAAAACAATTTAGAAATTTATACATTTTTAACACATATTAAACATGATAAACATAAATAAAAGTGTTTTAAAAAAATTTGTCAGATTTCATTGAAATATAGTTAATTCTGGGACACCCTGTATATATCTTAATTTCCATTTTTAATTAACACACCAAATCATGATAACATCAGATTTTTCAATATGCTGTTACAGCAGAATTTGCCTTAACCTTCAAAATATTGTACTTTATCAGTTTCTGAAAGATCCACATAATATGGATTGAGTTAGCAAGAGAATTCAGCCTATTAAGAACATAAAAAAAGGTCAGCATTAAATAATAATGACATCACCAAATTAAATATATAAACCAAACATCATATCTAAACCATTGTAATCTTTCAAATTATTATTCTGTTCTGTCTGATCTGACAGAACAGAATAATATCCTATAATATTTTTGAAACTAAGTCAGTAAAAGATATTTTTAACTCTACCCTTGAGTCTGTACTCTCCAAAGTATTTTTTTTAGAATAACAGCATCTTCAAGTAACAATAAAAGTTAGAAATTAATAGGTCTTAAGTTTGAGACCAGCATTGCCTCACAGACTTCTCCAATATGCTACAAGAAGAATTGGGGAATCAACCAATCACCGAGTAAGTGCTCACACAATCCTCCAATCCACTCCAAGGAGAAATTGGAGTGTAGAATAAAAGAAACGCTTCCAATTTCCAATATGGTACCAGCTGCCCTACAGTGAGAAATCCATTACTGCCACTAACCAGAACCCCCATCAACCTTGAACCACCCAAGTCACTGACAGAGGGTTAACAACTGGCCATGACTCCAGATTTGAAAAAATTTACTGGAGCACAGCTCTGAATTTACTTTTTTTCCCCTTACACCACTAGATAGGTTAATGATAGTAAACTCTTGAATTGATGACATACCAATTACAAATTGTTTTAGCTAAACATAATAATACAATAATGTACAGTTTATCTCACCTTAAGTTTATTTATTCATTGCAGCAGCAACAGTGGACGATGTTAGACCTTGCATGTAGGCATTTGTTGTGGATTTACCACCATGTATGCTTGGCCACTGATCAATGGCTTTCTGTGTGATCATTACAGCAGATCTAGTGCCTGGAGCTGGACCCTCCTTCACAATTCTGCACAGCTTAGTCAAATGAGATGGCTTAATGGATCCTTTGTGTTCAACAATGTAACCAAGAATGGAGAATGTCCCTTCAGCTGGTGCTTCACTCCAGGCAGTTGATCCATCTTTATCAAAATGCTTTAATCTCTCTGTGATTCCTTTCCACAGCTGTTCTATATATTCTGTCAGCCAATTTATCACTGAGTCTTTTGTAAAACTACTTTCAGATCTGGTTCTGGATGGTCTAGCAACTTCAGCAACCTGGTAGTAATCAGAACGTTTCTTGATGTATTTGTAAACTTCATTTAGGATGTAATCCTCAGCTGTTAGTTCCTTTTGCTGCCCTGTGGTATCGTGCTTAAATTCAGAAACTACATCATTTGCATTTCCTCCATTAGCTAATTTGGAAATTGTTTCCATCACTCTTAACATAACAGTTTTCCCTCCTTCTTTATAAAATATATTTTCTACAAATTCTGCACTAACTGTGGTTTTTTGAGCTACTTGCAACATAATCTTTGTTACATAGGAAATCAATACATAGAACTTGGCACTAATTTCTTTCTCTTGTGGATGATAAAAAAAAAACAATTTTCCACAAATCTGTCAAATTGATCAAATTCGTAATTAACCATGCGAGTATCAGATTTGAGTTTTGGTCTCTTAAAACCAATGATATTGTCAAGAACCATATTGGTATAGTCAAGGCCTGATCTCAGATTTGAAGAGTGATTCTGAATAGTCTAAAAGCTCACTTAGTTTACAAATTTTCTTCAATGCATCAATGTGGGCTCTGTTCACAAGATGCATTAAGTCCCATCGAAATTTGAAATTTTCTCCAAACAACTTTTTCATTTTGTTTTTAAATGGCTCGTTGTCCTTACAAAAAGCCCCATCTCCAACCATTCCAGATACCTTGGATTTAATTGCTTCTTCAGATAGTTTCAAGTGATTAGGAGACTTCAACACATCAAAAATTTCATTGGCCAAATAAACTCCTGATTTGCTGCGTACTAAATTTATCGCAGCAAGTTTTACAGTCTTATCTTCTTCACTCATAACTAATACAACTAGCATGCTTAATCCCAAAATTGTTCCAATGTCAGCTGTTATTGTTACTGAAGTTTGTTCTAAGAACCACTTTACAGTTTGTTCTTTAAGTTGATTATCTAATAGCTCACAAATTGTCTCGCATGCATGTGTGCTATGATTCAAATTTCCAACCTCACAACCTGACCTATGTAATACAGCTAGAAGTACTGGATATAGAGCCCATGCAGTGTTTGTTTTCATTATGTAGTATAAGATGTTGCCACATAAGTCTTCTATGCGTTTAGTAGTGTTCTGAGATGATGTTTTCATCACTTCATAAACAGCAGCTCTTTGATGATGCTGAAGTTTAATTAAATGTCTCTTCAGGTAGGTTTTCAGATTTCTAAACCATCTCTCTTGATTTTCTCCTTGTTTGCATACATAGGTTAAATCTTTAACATTGAAGTAACCTTTTATGTTAGAATGTTTGTCTGAAGCACATGCTTTGGGGTCTGTGCAAGCTATGCAATATAATGTAAACATTTTATCATCAGAAGCATCATCAATATCTTCTTGATTATCATCATCTTCATCCTCAACAGCTATATCTACATCAGGCATATTAGTGTCACTATTTGCAATGTTTTCCATTATATCACTTGGCACTGAAAATGAATCATCAGCATGCCCTAGATCCTTCTTTTCCACCAATTTGAATGTAGATTTGATCAAATCATTGTTCAGGATTTCTTGTATTGATTTACACTTGCTTAAATGGGCTATGGAAATGTCAAATTTGTTGCTTTTTGCTTTATTAGATTTGGATGCAACACTTGAACTTGAAGGCATATTTTGACTCTTCTCTTTATTAACCACAACAGCTTGGTGAGTTTCTTTTGTTAGGCGCAAAATTGCATTCAATGTCTTCTGGATTTGGGAATTTTCAAATTCCTCTAAAGCAGTTTTGTTAGTCTGATGCGCAGATTCCTCACTTACCTTTTGTTTCTTAGGTGGAGGAGAAGCACTTTCTTCAGTCTGTGAAACATCTAGTGAAAAAGTTTCATTTTCTAGATTAGCAGTTGATGAAGTTGGTTCATTTTTCTGAGGTCTAGCACTAGCACATTTTGTGAACAAACTAAATGACTGCTTTGCCGTATCTCTTTGCTGCACTTCATCCTGGTATTTCTTACTGCAATATCTAAGCTGTGGGCCCAAACTCTGGGACCTCTTGTATTGTAACAAATATTTTTTTTGGAATTAAAATGTTCCTCCCAGTTTTGCTTCTTTGAATATTTGTTCTTGCATTGACCACAAAAGTAACCCCTTTTAACACCCTCACTTTTCTCTCCAACTTCATCAATATTAGGATCCATTATTGATTATTGACTACCTGAAAAAATACAAAATAAGTAAAAGTTAGTAAATATAGTATGGTAAAAGTGAGTAAAAGTAAGTAAAAGTAAGTGCTTTAAACTTAGTAAAAGTAAGGAAGAGTAAGTAAAAGTAGGTAAGTTAAAGTAAGTAAAAGTAAGTTTAAACTTAACTAAACTTTTCAATTCTAGTCATGGTGGATTACTTAAAACCGCACAAGTAATTATCTGGCCAATTTATCAAACCTGGCCGAGATCAATGGAACATAGTCCAATCCTGATAATTTTATATTAAAAAATATACGTTTTAATAAAATTTTAATTATCAAAACATTGAAGCTTAACAAAAAATAAAAATAATTGTTAAATATGGAATTACCAACTAAACTTAAAATAACTAAATTTGTAATTTAAAAAAATTGGTTTGTAGAAGAATGTATACGGAAAAAAATTGCATAACGTCTAGCGGATGAACAAAACCCAAACCCAAATTTACTTTTTCTCATGGTCAAATTTACTGGAGCAATGCTCCCAAGATCCCAGGAATCTGGAGTCATGCAACTGGCAACCTCTGCAATCGGGATTCTTCCAGTTTTGTAGACCCTGGAACTAAAGCCAATGTTCAACTAAATTGTGGATACATCAGTTGACTGGTGTGTCACAATGTCCAAGTTCTTCATGTCTATTCTTCATCCAGGAGTAAGTGGCCAGCAAGACACATCTTCAGGGATTTTGCAGTGGGAATCTTGTTAAGTACAGATCTTTTCTTAAATTAATTACTAAACATTTGAAAAGCCAACATAATTAACAGTTAATAATTAGTATCAAGTCAGAATTAACACAAAACAGTGAATGCTCCATACACCAGTGATACACTTCTTTTTATTGAACTTGCATTTATTTCTGTAATGATATTTAGTATACAATAATTTGATTTAATGTGTCATTTATAATATTTACCATATATTCACATACATTTGAGTGAATTTTTTGCTTTATATATATATATTTTTTTAACATTTTATATTCTTTTAAGTTAGGCAATTTGTTGAGCACTTATTTGTGTATTTCTTAAACAAAATAGCTAAAAAAGCCACTCAAGTGAAAATTCCATCATAGATTGAAATCAGTTAAGCAGACCAAATTAGAATACCAAATTAACAGTACCTTCACATATGAGCGATTCAGACAGTGCACTTTCTGACATCTCTGATAGTGAAAATTTCCCTACATCCATTTTTCTACCTACCCCTCACCATTCAAACATGCTTCCAAACATGCAAACACAAACTTCTTCAGATCAAGCACAAGCCAACATGAATCAAACAACTCCCCCAACATACATTAATTTAGGTAGACTTGTAAACCTTCCCCATATCATACTAATTTTTAAGGGAACTATAGACATTAGGGTAGGTTGATTTTGGAACTGTGATCTTGGACTAGTCTAGATAGAAAGCTATTAATGTCTAAAAAATGTTGCACCAACTTATATTTGTGAAAATGATTGTATTTTTTGAGGATTGTTAATTATTTTTAAGTTGTAAAATTGCGTGCGCAGCATTCACGCAATGTAAACAAACAAAATATTGGACCTTATTTCATCAAAATAATCAATTAAAATTTGGCTTTTTTAACAAAACGATGCTTGAAACTTACTGTAAATGCATTATAGATGTTTATTAGTGTATTATTTTGTATTTTTTAATGATATTTACCTATAAAATGTGTATTAAATTAAGTTATTTTATGATGCGTTCATTTAATTGTGTTTATTTTCAGATATTTCATAAAAATGGGTAAAAAACAGAAGTCTGCAGTGTTAACTTGAAGTGATAGTGCCAAAAAATTCAGTAGCCAGCCTTCCCCTTTGGATAAAACAGAGCCTCCTACTCTCCACCAAGTTATTCAGTACAGTTATTTCCTCCAAAACAGCCACCCAGACTTGAATGACTATGATATTGCTAAAATGATAGCAAAGGATGTGATTGAGATCTAGCACACCACTGCCTGTTCACTCCATCAGAATGAGCTTCCTTTCAGAGCTGTTTTCAAGCATCTTGATGGCAGTACCAAAAGTCCCACTGGTTTCACTGGTTGGCTGGGAAAACTCTGTGAAATTGACTACCAAGATCTGCCACAAGTGGAATTCACCAAACTCAGTGGCCCCCTGGATGACATGGAATTTGCTGAGGAGACAGTGAATGATCTCAGTAGTGACCAGAGGCTTCTTTTGGAGTATGTGCTTGGAATTTCCAGGGGCAAAGTCAACCCAAGATTTGCTGCCTGGAAAATTGGACCATTAAACCATGCAAGATGGTTGACTTTGGCAATTAGATTGATGTGTCTGTGGACCAGAGGTGCTTACCCTCCAGAACTACAGGATAAGCTTTACCAGGCCATCAAGTTCATTGTGGAAGTGTATGCAGTCAGTTGGTTTGAGATCAAAAGGGACAGCAAGTTCCACAATCAGCAGCTGTACATCTTGAACATGATCCAGAGGATCAAGCAGCAGTCTGAAGAAATACAGGGTGTTGCTTTCAAGAACCTGAAGTACAATGCTTTTGCCTTGCTGCCCGAGAATGTGCTGTACTCCATGATGAAGTCTGATGACTTGGAAGTGAGAGAAGCTGCTCTCAAGAAAATTCTGTCCATCAGGTAAGCATTTATTAATTTTAAAAAATATGAAAAAAAAATTTGATTATGGGGATTTATTTAATAAAAAAAAAGGCCCAAGTTCTATAAATCCCCATAATCAAATTTTTTTCACATTTTATTATCCCAA
The DNA here is from genome assembly GCA_023014485.1 of Bathynomus jamesi. Taxonomy (NCBI): domain Eukaryota; kingdom Metazoa; phylum Arthropoda; class Malacostraca; order Isopoda; family Cirolanidae; genus Bathynomus; species Bathynomus jamesi. Next base: position 1,021,531 of record JAJOZX010000856.1, on the reverse strand, counting down.
TTCCTCCCTTCCCCTTTGATAATGGAAATAATCTTACCTTCTTTCTGAAAAAAAAATTTGATTATGAGGATTTATTGAACTCGTTTTTTTTTTTTTTTTTTTTTTTTTTTTAAATCAGCAATTCTGAGACTAATAGGGATTAAATCTTAAAATGGAATAAAAAATAAATTAATTATTATTCGTTCAGAAGCACTACCGTAACTAGGGTTTAGAAATTAGTGAGGTCCAGATTTTTTTTGAGAGCGGCGGGACGAGCAAAATTCAGACCAAAATGACATCTACAAACACAACCCAAGCTATACACTAAACACAAAACCCTTGTCTATAATTAAATACTGTACAAAGGGACCTGTTAGCAAAAATACTGTCTTCTCTGCTTTTGACTGTCCTCCTTTCAGTCTCTTTTTTTTTTTTTAGGAAATAATTACCGAGGTCCTGACCTCGGTGACCTCATAGGTAGTTACGGCCATGTTCAGAAGTAGGAAGCCAGCCAAGAGGAGGCTGAAGAAGATCACAGCCATCAACATTGAAGCTACCCACTGGTCAGAATTAATCAAGACTGGTGTTTAAGGGTTAAACACCCCAACTCATGTTATGTATATAATCTGAATGGCACCAAGCTGGAGCTGCCTGATCTGCCTTCACATTCTGTGTTGAAAGGGCCGTGAAGCTGATATCTGAAGCTTCCCATACTGTTTATGGACTCGAATCAAGGCACAAACACATTCTGGCCAAAGCCTTAAGCTGCCAGATGAGGCCTTCCTTTGCTTCTAAGGGCTCTTACAGTGAAAATTATGATCATCTTGGGATCTAAATGTGTCTATTTGACTCTGTACATGTTTTTTTTACTTTTTTCAATAAAATTCTAACTTTTTTCAGGATTTTTTTATGAAAATAGCATGTTTTTTCCGCCAAAAATTGTGAAAATGCAGTATTTTTTGGTACGATTTTTTGACGATTTTTGAAACGGTTTCCTTAAAAAATGGTTAAAGCTAGGGATCCGAAATTTTTTGTCAGTTATTATCATATTAAGCCCTGACTATCTCGACTAGTCCAAAGTCAATATCTAAAAAAAATGCGGAAAATCAACCTACCTTAGTGCATACTCATACCATGTGAACAAGACTTACCCTTTAATACCAGAGATGGATGTGATTGATAACCCCACTGTACACAAAAAACCAGAAAAAAAAAAATTATTATTTTGTAGTGATTTTAAGAGTTATTTTAAACCTCAAACAAAGGCAGGAAAGGTAAAGCATCCAAAGATATCAATTGTTGATTGTGGAAAAACCTAAAACATCAATTGATATTGACTGGTGTTCTCTCAGAGAACATCAATAGATATCGACTGGTGTTTAAGGGTTAAACACCCCAACTCATGTTATGTATATAATCTGTATTATAATAATCATTGGTTATCATATTAAATTATGATTAGCTAGGATATTATATTATTGTATATTAAAATTAGTATCATTCTAGGGGAAAGAGCCCTGTAGAAATTATGATTCTGACATTCATTTTTGCATATAAAGTCCAAACTCACATGATACTAACTGTATATAAAATTGATGCTACTTTAAAGGAAAATAATAAAAAAAAATTTCTTCTTTTTATTTTACTTTTGCTAAGTAATTTCCTATCCACTACTTGATAATTATTTTTTCTTTTTTTAATTTCCTAATCATTTTTTATATTAAGCTCAATCATGTAATCTTGTTAAATTCTGCAATGTTAATTTTTTTATTCTCTGAAATCATAAAAGATTAAGTTAACCCTCCATCATGTTTCACCACCTGGTACTCTACCTTTTTATTCTATTTTGGCCATAATCATTTGAGACATTTTCAATTATCCCTTCTTTTATTCCACACCACAATATCTAGCTTAACTACTCCATCTTCTATGTATGAGGGTTTTTTGAAAAGTTTCAAGACTGAGCCTGCCAAATGACAAGTGCTGCCCATACCCAGTATTAGACCAGACCTCTATCCATGTTTGAACATGTTTGGGTCTGGCTCACTTGCATCAGTCTCACTACAACAGCATTTGAGTGCAAGTGTGTAAACCATACCTACTGGATCTCAAACTAGAACAGAGAGTTGCTATCACATCTTTCATACAACTGTGCAAAACACCAAAGGAGACTTGATATAATACAAACAGCTTCCAAAGATGCTGCCTTATCACATTTGAGGGATTTTGAATAGCACAAGACACAGTCAGAGAGCTCAAAATGGAAGCACACTGAAAATCCTTGACTAAAGAAGGCAAAGGTTCAACCAAGTGCCAGGAACATCATGCACCTGCCTGATCTTTTTTGGTAAAAACAGAGTTGCTATGACCACTGTTTGCCAAAAAGATAAACTGTGGCTGGAGCCTATTATCAGTGATGGCCCTAGGGTTGCTGGCACCCCGGGCAAGCTGAACTTCGGCGGCCTTACAAGTATAATTTTAAAATTTGTTCACAATGAGGAAAAACTACAAATGTAGGAATAAAGAGTTTATTACAATTAACGATATTCACTCAAAGTACAACTAAACATTCTCAAAATGGAACCATGTATGAAAATATAAGAGACAGTGTTGCCACTTTTGTCTGAGGTAAATCCACAAAAAAATATAAAAATTCCATAAAGTGGCAACACTGATGAGATATAGGATGGCAGCGCTGCCAGGCGTATGTAATTTGTGCTCAACGCTCACCTACGCAGCCACATCAACCCATGTGACATGTCATCCCATGTCGGGCCAAACTGACCTTAGCTTTACTGGTAGTCTCTAATGCTTTGGCTAATATAATGTTATAATCCCTGAAAATTTTACTCCACATCAGGAAATTTTCACATTTGACTTTTATTTCATTTTATTTTATTTATTTATTTTTAGATTTTTCGCTTTGTATTTGGAAGATCCCAAACGCATGATGTGGGGCCCCGGGCAACTGCCCGAGTTGCCAGTACCTTGAGCCGGCCCTGCCTATTATGCACAGGTGCATCAGAACAATACACCAGCCATTCATTGCAAGTTGCACAGCAGACTCTTCACAACCTAGGTGGTGGTGGTGGTGGTGATAAGCCACCTTCCTTATTCGCCAGATATAGCTCCATGAAACTTTATTCCAGAGGTGATAAAACAACTCTGTGGGAGTCATTTTGTATCTGAGGATGAACTTAACAGTACAGTGATGGGTCTGGTTAATGTGATGTCAAACAAAGGCTTCCCTGAGGTGTTCAAAAAGGATATTAAACATTGGGATTGTTGTATTCAGGAGGAAGGAACCTGCTTTGAAGGACACCAGAGGTTGATCAGAACACTCATATTTTGATCACTGTAGGCACAGTCCTGAGACTTTCCAAACAACCCACATGGATACCAATTCAAATTACTGTGTCATTCTTCTTGCTCTTTTTGGCATCTAGCTAAGAATCTCTTCAACAACTTCACTTCCTCTTCTTTCCCTCCTCTTTTCCAGTCTGATGGCTCAGTTGCTGTCTCTTCTGACAAAGCTAAACTTTTGCTTCCAATCCAACTCAACCATGGACGATTCCAGTCCTGTTCATCCATCTCCTCCTCTCTCTGACTTTATTATGTCTGAAATTAGGATCTCTATCAAACATGTTCTTTCTGCCCTATCTGGGCTCAACTCTAGAAAGGCATACAGTCCTGATGGTGTTCCTCCTGTTCTTCTTAAGAACTGTGCTTCTGTGCTGACACCCTGCCTCTGGAAACTCTCTCAACTTTCTCTCACCTGGTACTTTTGCAAGTATCCACCTTTGGCCCCTCCTTCCTGCAAAAGCAAAAATAAAAGGTGGCCGAGTGTGTCCCATGGCTCAGTCAGTTAGGGTGCTGCTCAGTAGCACTGAGACTCCTCTCAATCATGAGTTTGAGCCGAAAGTACTGCCAAGGGTTGGTCAGTTCTCTTTTCTGTATCTTACATCAGTCACAAAATGGTTCACCTATCGTAATTCTAAAGGTGATCTAGTGCATGACTCCAGATTTGAAAAAATTTACTGGAGCACAGCTCTGAATTTACTTTTTTTCCCCTTACACCACTAGATAGGTTAATGATAGTAAACTCTTGAATTGACGACATACCAATTACAAATTGTTTTAGCTAAACATAATAATACAATAATGTACAGTTTATAACTCACCTAAACATTTTATCATCAGAAGCATCATCAATATCTTCTTGATTATCATCATCTTCATCCTCAACAGCTATATCTACATCAGGCATATTAGTGTCACTATTTGCAATGTTTTCCATTATATCACTTGGTACTGAAAATGAATCGTCAGCATGCCCTAGATCCTTCTTTTCCACCAATTTGAATGTAGATTTGATCAAATCATTGTTCAGGATTTCTTGTATTGATTTACACTTGCTTAAATGGGCTATGGAAATGTCAAATTTGTTGCTTTTTGCTTTATTAGATTTGGATGCAACACTTGAACTTGAAGGCATATTTTGACTCTTCTCTTTATTAACCACAACAACTTGGTGAGCTTCTTTTGTTAGGCGCAAAATTGCATTCAATGTCTTCTGGATTTGGGAATTTTCAAATTCCTCTAAAGCAGTTTTGTTAGTCTGATGCGCAGATTCCTCACTTACCTTTTGTTTCTTAGGTGGAGGAGAAGCACTTTCTTCAGTCTGTGAAGCATCTAGTGAAAAAGTTTCATTTTCTAGATTAGCAGTTGATGAAGTTGGTTCATTTTTCTGAGGTCTAGCACTAGCACATTTTGTGAACAAACTAAATGACTGCTTTGCCATATCTCTTTGCTGCACTTCATCCTGGTATTTCTTTACTGCAATATCTAAGCTGTGGGCCCAAACTCTGGGACGACCTCTTGTATTGTAACAAATATTTTTTTTGGAATTAAAATGTTCCTCCCAGTTTTGCTTCTTTGAATATTTGTTCTTGCATTGACCACAAAAGTAACCCCTTTTAACACCCTCACTTTTCTCTCCAACTTCATCAATATTAGGATCCATTATTGATTATTGACTACCTGAAAAAATACAAAATAAGTAAAAGTTAGTAAATATAGTATGGTAAAAGTGAGTAAAAGTAAGTAAATATAGTACAATGAAAGTAAGTAAAAGTAAGTGCTTTAAACTTAGTAAAAGTAAGGAAGAGTAAGTAAAAGTAGGTAAGTTAAAGTAAGTAAAAGTAAGTTTAAACTTAACTAAACTTTTCAATTCTAGTCATGGTGGATTACTTAAAACCGCACAAGTAATTATCTGGCCAATTTATCAAACCTGGCTGAGATCAATGGAACATAGTCCAATCCTGATAATTTTATATTAAAAAAAATATACGTTTTAATAAAATTTTAATTATCAAAACATTGAAGCTTAACAAAAAATAAAAATAATTGTTAAATATGGAATTACCAACTAAACTTAAAATAACTAAATTTGTAATTTAAAAAAATTGGTTTGTACAAGAACGTATACGGAAAAAAATTGCATAACGTCTAGCGGATGAACAAAACCCAAACCCAAATTTACTTTTTCTCATGGTCAAATTTACTGGAGCAATGCTCCCAAGATCCCAGGAATCTGGAGTCATGATCTAGTGATTGTGCAAATTAAATTCCTGAGTAAATAATGATTTTCAAAAGTAAACAACTATTATATTCACCATTTAACAAAGTCACAAAAAAAAATTTTGTGGAGTAATTACCAGGGTTGTAGGTGGTATTTAAACTAATCTAAAATTACTAAGTTTATTTAAAAAAGGTCTATTTTCACCAAAAAAATTTTTTGCCAATTTAAGCAAAAGGCCTGCTATGTACATAAAACTTTTGGGCCACCAAATCATTACTTTAAAAGATACTCAAGTGAATTTAATGACAAATAAATTAACAATCAAGTCACCAGTCAAAAGCAAATATTGTACACATACAGTATATACAATTTTGTACATACAACAAAATCATCAAAACTTCATTTAACTGCATATTAGAAGTCATCATAAATACCCATTGTGGTAAATGATATAAAAAAAATAAAGTATATAATAATTAACAATAATAAAGAGAATAACCATAACAATTTCACAATAAAAAAGGGAAAAGAACTGTTCAGTAAAAAAATAAAGGGAAAATCAACTCTTCATAGTACTAAAGCTGAGAGCGAATTCTACACAATGCAAAAGCTAAATATGAATTGTTATCAATATAAAAGCCAAGTTCCAACTCTTTAATGCAAAAGTAAAGAGCAAACTGTTGTCAGGACTGACAGTAAAAGCTAACTCCCTCCATTCAAAACTTTCACACTGTTTCAGACTCTCTACTTATTTAAATTCCAAACATCTTACATTTATTTCTGTAATTTACAAAATATCAATATTAAAAAGTTTATCTTGTAATAAATGAATTACAAAATTTCCAGACAAGGTTACAAATAATTTCATACTTAACCTTTACAAAATATTTACTTATCAAGTTTTCTTACTTCTTTTTACAATAATATATTCTACACTTAAATTCTTGGGTTAACTCTATGAATATTGCTGCACTCTATTTTAAATCTGACTCTGTCCCAAAACAGTTCCAAAACTTTTATTCACATAGCCCTATTACAGGGCTACACTGATGCTACCCAAAACATTACAAACACAATCCAAGCAGATAACACGATAGAAATACAGGCAGTTAACATTAAAACACGCGCAAAACACAACACCACACTAATCAACATTTACATCCCACCAGATAGTTCACCTCAGGTGCCAGCCAATTACAATCCACAGTTACACAATCTTGCCTCTCTCACTAATGTCATCTTAGGAGGAGACTTCAACGCCAAAGACACTAGTTGGTACCTGCACAACCAAAACAACACCAGAGGTGCCAACATAGCCACACAACTAAACAGCCTCTTCATTCTTAACAATACAGAAGAACATACACACATACCACATCAAGCAGGATACTCAAACTCCTCCCTAGACATAACGTTCTGTTCCCCCTCACTAGCAACACATACACAATGGAGAACAGAAAATCAACTGTCATCAGACCACCTGCCCATCATCATTACAACACATTCTACACTCTGCCCCAACACCCTAAGGCACACTTACAGAAATTACAAGAAAGCTGATTGGGAACAGTTCAAAATACAGACTGAGGAACAATTCACCACATTAAACAGCACACCCATCATAAACATCAATACAACACTCAAGACATTTAATCAGATTATCAATAATGCAAACAAATACATACCCAAGGGCAACATTAGGAAATACAACCCAAATTACTCTAGAGAAATAGCTCACCTCATAAGGCAACATCATAACCTCAAATATAACACACAAGCACCACACACAGAAGCCATAAAACAGCAGACACAACAGCTCAACACAGAAATAAACAACAAACTCAAAGAAAAACAAACAAACATTCAGGGAATTCATAACAACAATAAACCACTCCACAGATACATCCAGGCTATACAAGACTATAAACAGCATTACCCACTCTAACAGCGGCATTCACACCTCACACAAGGCTATCTGTCGCAGCCAAAATAATATCCCAACATACACACAACAAGCGAACATTCTAGTTAATCACTACGCAAAGCTAAGTCACTTAAACAGAGACAACAACCAAAACCACGCAGACAGACAAACAGCCAGACACAAGAAAACCTACAGACTCAACATGACCATTACACCCTTCAATACAGACCAGACCACCAAGATCATCAAAAACATTAAGAATTCGAAGGTTACTGGACCAGACAACATATCTAACATACACCTTAAACACTTGGGCCCACAAGGAATACTAGCTCTCACAAATATCAGCACATATTCATACCAACACTGTATTATTCCTGACATATGGAAACAAGATAAAATTATTACACTACTCAAACCAAACAAAAATCCAACAGAACCAGCTTCATACAGACCCATTACTTTACTATGCCCACCTTCCAAAGTAACAGAAAAACTAATCTTACAAATCACCAACCCACACATTCCACTATCGCTGACTCAACATGGATTCAGACCTCACCACTCAACCACGACATTACTCACTAACCTCACGCAGCACATCATGGATGGCATCAACTCCAGACGACCAGCTCAACGTACACTATTAGCAACAATAGACATTAGTAAAGCATTTGATGCTATCCCACGCTTCCCTCTCATAAACAAAATACTCAACACAAACATGCACAATAACACCAAAAGGTGGCTGAGCAACTATCTCTCAGGAAGATACTCACATGTCACATTTAATGGCAAGTCATCCAAAAACAAGCTTTTTCCGAATGGGGTCCCTCAAGGCTCTGTTCTCTCACCAACACTCTTCAACTTATACATGCATGACATTCCAACACCCATAGATAACAAGCTTACCTTATCATCATATGCAGATGATATCAGTACAACTCCATTCAGGTTATACTTTCCACCTACGGAGGGTGTGAAGCTCCATTACTACGATTTCTGTGCTTTATACCCATACGTGATGAAGAACAATCCGTACCCCGTGGGCGCTCCTGAGAAACTGGTGGGACCTAACCTGCCCTCCATCAATGAATAACATCCACCCACAACAACATCGACACCGCTACAAATAACCTACAAACATACATAAACAGTATACAAGACTGGCTCACACACAATAGACTCAAAGTAGCACCCACAAAATCAACCATCACCTTGCTTACAAGCAACACAAAAGAACACCAGGTAATTCCACAGCTTACACTAAACAACATCAACATTCCACACACTCACAGAACCAAAATACTTGGTGTCACATACAACATCATATTATCTTTTGCAAACCACATTCAGGACATTAAAACCAAATGTACGTCAAGACTTAAAACGCTTAGGGTACTAACAGGCACAAACTTTGGACACCAGCAGGAAACAACATCACTCATATACAAACAATATATTCGCTCAGTTATGGACTATGCTAGCCCATGCTGGGCACCCATTATCTCAAACACACACATAAACACCTTACAAACAATACAAAACAACGCACTTTGTATCATTACAGGATGCACTCAAACGCCACCAATAGAACACCTGCACACAGAAACAAAAATACTAAAAGTTAGGGAACATTTAGACATGAGGGGAACACAATTCATGGCAGCAGCGACAACTAACCCACAACACCCTTGCCACTACATGTACAATCATGCACCAACACCTCGCACCATTAAGGTAACACCAGAGACATTATAACCAAATACTCCATTCCATACCACGCCCCACAGACATCACACAGTACAGAAAACACATACACACACACCTAACCCACAAAGCACTGACACGACTCAGTCCGAATGCGGTCCTAGGTGCGAAGCCGCCACCCATTAACATGTCAGAGATCAGCCTGAGCAGATCGGATCAAGTTAACTTAGCACGATTCCGATGTGGACATCACCCCAACTTACGGACATATAAACACAGACTAGACAACTCCATAGATGACACCTGCCACCTGTGCCAGGACACACCACAAACAATTGAACACATTATGACAGACTGTACCACTCTAGCACAACAACAAACACAACACAACATCACTAGTGCGCTGAACCTCTGGTCCACTCTGGAGAGGGCAATCGGTTACCTGCGTGCCGCCAGCTTGCTCGATCAGGGTGGGCTGATTGGCTAAACAACAACAACAACAGGGAAGATGATCCCTGCCTCAACAACTCCAGTGATCCTTCCTATTTATATACGTAGTTCTTCTCTAGCCCTTGTGCACTTCTTTCTGCCCTCTCATGCTGTTGCCATGCATTCTTATTTTCTTTCTGTGCAAATACCACAGAGGTGCCTCTCACCTTTCCAGCAATTTTTGAAGCTGGCATCTCCACAGCTTCCACTGCATCTTGCATTAACTCTTCTCCAAAATCCTGTGCCAATTGGATGGTAGAGGTTCAGTTGCAGGCACGGACTGGCCCCGGTAGCTCCTCAGATACTGCCCAATGCTGATGGTTGTTGATCGGTGCAGCTGGTTAACCTCAGCAACCCCATTCCTCCCAGTTTCCTTGGTAGGTACAATCTGGGAAGACACTGGTTCCTGTATATTATTTTATTTCGAGCAAAGTTTTTTCTGGTTTTAATATCTAGTTTGTTCAGCTGATTGAGTCCAGTCCATTATCCCTATACTAGAGTTAATAACAGGGGTAGCAAGTTGATTTATAGCCATTATTTTTTTATTTGATGCAAGTTGGGTCTTGCAGATCATTCTTCAGTCTTCGAACATACTTGCCTCTGATTTTCTCTCGCACTTGCCAATGTTCTATATTACCACTTTTTTCTATTCCAAGGTATTTGTAGGAACTATCTTCTTCTAAGTCCTTAATCTCAGTGTCTCATCCTAAATTGATGTTATGTTTGTATTTTCTTACCTCCCCTAAGTGTACATTTAGCACACTTATCCAATCTGAACTTCATTTTTATATCATTGGAGTATGTACAATCCATAATAGGTATTCTAGGTTTTGATCAGAGTATGCATACAGCTTCAAATCATCCATAAACAGTAGGTGGTTCAGATGGGTTTCTCCACCTAGTTTGACTGAAGTTGTAGCCCTCCAGTGTGAACTCTTAAATGCCTTTGAAGATTAAACTTCTGTGATGCAGTGTAGGAACAAATATCACATTTAAAAGGTTTTTCTCCAGTGTGAACTTTTGCATGCCTTTGAAGACTACTTTTAATTGCTGTAGTGTAAGAACAAATATCACATTTAAAAGTTTTTTTTCCAGTGTGAACTCTAAAATGCATTTCAAGACTACTTTTCTGTGCTGTAGTGTAAGAACAAATATCACATTTAAAAGGTTTTTCTCCAGTGTGAACTTTTGCATGCCTTTGAAGACTACTTTTAATTGCTGTAGTGTAAGAACAAATATCACATTTAAAAGGTTTTTCTCCAGTGTGAACTCTTAAATGCTGTTGAAGCCTAGCTTTGTGTGATGCAGTATAAGAACAAATATCACATTTAAAAGGTTTTTCTCCAGTATGAACTTTTAAATGCTGTTGAAGCCCATCTTTGTGTGATGCAGTATAAGAACAAATATCACATTTAAAAGGTTTTTCTCCAGTGTGAACTTTCAAATGCTCTTTAAGATGAACTTTTTGGGCTGCAGTGTAACAACAAATATCACATTTAAAAGGTTTTGCTCCAGTGTGAACTCTTAAATGCTCTGCAAGATGAGATTTATGTGCTGTAGTGTAAAAACAAATATCACATTTAAAAGGTTTTTCTCCAGTGTGAACTCTTAAATGCTGTTGAAGACTACTTTTAAATGCTGTAGTGTAAAAACAAATATCACATTTAAAAGGTTTTTCTCCAGTGTGAACTCTTAAATGCTCTTGAAGACTACATTTGTGTGCTGTTGTAAAAGAACAAATATCACATTTAAAAGGTTTTTCTCCAGTGTGAATTTTTGCATGCCTTTGAAGACTACTTTTAATTGCTGTAGTGTAAGAACAAATATCACATTTAAAAGGTTTTGCTCCAGTGTGAACTCTTAAATGCTCTACAAGATGAGATTTATGTGTTGTAGTGTAAAAACAAATATCACATTTAAAAGGTTTTTCTCCAGTGTGAACTCTTAAATGCTGTTGAAGATTACTTTTAAATGCTGTAGTGTAAAAACAAATATCACATTTAAAAGGTTTTTCTCCAGTGTGAACTCTTAAATGCACTTGAAGACTACATTTTTGTGCTGTTGTAAAAGAACAAATATCACATTTAAAAGGTTTTTCCCCAGTGTGAATTTTTGCATGCCTTTGAAGCCTACTTTTAATTGCTGTAGTGTAAGAACAAATATCACATTTAAAAGGTTTTTGTCCAGTGTGAACTGTTAAATGCACTTGTAGATTTACTTCAAATTTTGTCTGATATGGACATATAGAACACGTGAAAATACTCTTCTGTATGAACTGGTTATCATTAGGTTCAAAATTAAGTAAGTTTGTGACATTATTTGCAGTTGGAGTGCAAGCATTTTCCATTTGTTTGCAAAAGCCAAAAGATTTAGTTTTTTGAGGTCCTGATTTTGTTTCTGAGTTTTGCTTTAGTTTCGATCCCTGGAAATAATTTGTATAAAGTTAATTACAACACTCTATAGGCCAAATACTCAGCTTAAACTGTATGTAAGCTTTATGTAAGCTGTAAGTTTAGTTGCCTCTAAAAAAATTGCCCTAAACTACATTAACCTTTGGTTAGCTTCCACCTGAATTGTTCATTCTGACAAAGGTCAAGCTTTTCACTCCACCTTAGTCCTACAGTTTAACATGGAATCTGAACCACACCCCACCAGCAGCCCAGTGTCTTAACCACTAGGCCACCCAGGGTACTCATTTATCTACATCTATCAACCACTTTCTTTGTGTGGAATGATGAACAGCTGGGTTTTGCTGTGCGGCAGCTGTCATCACTGGGTCTCAAACCCAGGGCCAATGAGTTCATAGTCAGCAATGCTAACCACTACACCACTGAGGTGCATTAGAATAATTTCATTCACCCAAATTATATGAATAACAAAAATATGATTTTGGGGTTGTTTAACCTCAAGAGTAAATTGAAGTCTTGTGACAAAAGGAACCTACAGTTTTTCATACCCTAACAAAGAAGAACCAAAGATGCGTCTTAATTGCTGGAATCTAAAATCACTGCCAAGACTCAACCAGAACCTTCAGATTAACAGCCCAGTATCTTACTATCAGGTTGTAACAAATTCTGCTTGATTAGAAAATGGATGATAGATAACACTACCCAACAAAAAAAAATTTTCTGCTGATTTAATTCTAAGACCTGTTTCTGGATAATATTGATGTGCTGATTTCAAAAATCACCTTAGATTTTGTCCATCACATCAGGTTTTCGTGCAATGCAATATGCCTCTTTTGGGTGATCCATGAAGGGCGCTTATCAAAATTGATGATTTTTGAGACCTGTTAACAGCTGTTTTGCTGTTAAAATTTTATCTATGGAATACGCAAATCTGTGCATTAAATCTAAAGGTCATGTACAACATATTAAAATCTTGGGTATCTGTGATTTCCCCAGGTGTGTGTGTGACATCATGATCTGAGAGAGATTTCCCATTGGCGGAGTGAGAGCAGCCAGTTCCGCTAGTGATGTCAGTCTGTCCTGGTTGGATACAGCTGCAAAGTGTGTGATGTCATCGCCTGCTTGCCACATGATTGGGAGTGGCACAGAGTTACATGTGGGCAGCATTCAGTGATCCAATACAGTGGCAGTTATTTGCGATCATTGGTGAGTGAAGGGTGCGTTGCAGCTCATCATCATGTCTGCTGTTCAAAGAAAGTATTCAAACAGCCCAGATGTTTTCTGCTACATTTGTGGATGCTTTACTAAAGCAGAGGATGAACATTACTGATTTCGTAAAAAAGGCATACCTGGCCTATTTTAAAGTTAAACTTGGAGATCAGGATAAGTCGTGGGCTCCTCACACTGTTTGCAAAACTTGTGTGGAACATTTACGACAATGGACAAATGGAAACAGAAAAGGTTTGAAGTTTGGCATTCTTATGGTATGGCGAGAGCCCAAAAATCATTCAGATGATTGCTACTTTTGCCTTGTGAAGACTTCTGGTTTCAACACAAAGAATAAACACCATGCAAAGAATAAACACCATCTAAAGTATCCTAACCTAGATTCAGCAATCAGACCAGTTTCTCACTCAGATGAAATTCCTGTTCCAATTTTCATGGACCTTCCAACACTCACAGAAGATGATGAAGATATGGAATTACCTGATGAGATCGAACGTAATATCACTGATGATGATTTTGAACAGCCGCCTTCATCAACGACACCTCAGCGATTTAATCAACTTGAGTTGAATGATTTAATTCGTGATCTCAGCCTTTCAAAAGTCATCAGCATTATTAGCTTCAAGATTGCATGAGAAAAATCTACTTCATCCTACGACAAAAATAACATCTTATCGCAATAGGGAAAGAGAACTGTTGCAATATTTTGGTGCAGAGAAGGATTTGGTTTACTGCCATAATGTAGAAGGACTTTTGAATGCAATGGGTGTAACCCACTATAGCCCCAATGAGTGGAGATTGTTTATAGACAGTTCAAAAAGAAGTTTAAAGTGTGTCTTGCTTCACAATGGGAATGAACATGGCGCGATTCCTATTGGTCATTCAGTGCATCTAAAAGAAGAATATGAAAACATAAAAATAGTGCTGGAGATGCTAAAATATGATGTTCATAAATGAGTGATTTGTGTTGACCTGAAAATGGTCAACTTTCTTCTTGGCCAACAAAGTGGCTACACAAAGTATCCATGTTTCTTGTGCTTATGGGATAGTCGTGCCAAAGCTGAACATTGGGTAAAGGAAAAGTGGCCACTAAGGCAAAATTTAAATGTAGGAGATAAAAATATTGTAAACGAGCCATTGGTGGATCGAGAAAAGATCATTTTTCCACCACTCCACATCAAACTTGGGCTTATGAAGCAGTTTGTAAAAGCTTTGAATAAAGAAGGTGATTGCTTTAATTACATATGTGCAGCCTTTCCAGGTCTTAGTGATGAGAAGCTTAAAGCTGGTATATTTGATGGTCCCCAGATAAGAAAACTGATGAAAGATCCGCAGTTCAGTAACTCAATGACCAAAACGGAGGCAAGAGCTTGGAATGCTTTTGTGGCAGTAGTTAAGAACTTCCTTGGAAACAAAAAGTCTGAAAATTATAAAGATCTTGTAAAGGATTTACTTGTAAACTTTCAGCAGTTGGGTTGCAACATGAGCATTAAAGTTCACCATCTCAACAGTCATCCGGATAAATTTCCAGAAAATCTTGGTGATGTTAGTGAAGAGCAAGGTGAAAGGTTCCACCAAGATATCAAAGTGATGGAAGAATGATACCAAGGAAGATGGGATACCCATATGATGGCTGACTACTGCTGGAGCCTGCAAAGAGATTGTCTTGACATCTCTCATTCTAGGAAGTTCTATAAGAGAAAATTTATCAGTACTGAAAAGTAAGAAAACAAGAAAAAGACAATGTTAAGAAAACTGGTCCCGTGCTTGCTTTAATATGGATTCATTTTTTACTTATTTAAACACTGTTAATCACTTTATGTATCAATATTACCATTGTATATTAAAGTTCACTCCCCACACAATTGTTTACTTTTCCGTGCTGATTCTGAGTATGTGAAAACTTATTTTTTGAAAAGAAAAAAAATTGGGTATAACCCTGCCAAAATGCGATATCTCCAAAATATCTGTATTTGATTGCTCGAAAACCTGATGTGATAGGCAAAAACTAAGGTGATTTTTGAAATCAGCACACCAAAGTTACCTAAAAACAGGTGTTAGAATTAAATCAGCAAAATTGGTGTTGGGCAGTTGCATTCACGTCGGATTGGATAAACAAAGAAAAAGGGGTAACTATTGTATTTTTAGCCAAAAAAAACAAAACTTAAACCTCAACCGGGACATTGAGTGTCCACTTTTCAAGGCACGTAACACGTCCGTTTAATATACACAAACTATATTAAACGGACGTGTTACGTGCCTTGAAAAGTGGACGCTCAATGTCCCAGTTGAGGTTTAAGTTTTGGTTTTTTTGGCTAAAAATACAATAGTTACCCCTTTTTCTTTGTTTATTCAATCCGACGTGAATGCAACGAGTCTTTTACTTATATAGAGGTTCTGAATGTAGGGACTAGGCTTGCTTTAAACCCTACATCCATGTCCCAAAGCTGGATCCTGTCTGCTTTGCAGATAGCTGGTGAGGGAAGCTATATTTATGGGATCTCTTTGCGAGAGACCCGTTGCCCACATCAGGCTAGCATCATGAAAAAGAAAAACTATGGTATTTGTCATTTACCATTACTTATTCGGACTATAGTGGATTTAATTTTCCCAGAAGAGTTCCTTGTTCCATGCACGGTCTGTGTTTAACATATAAATTTCTCAGGGGACCATTCTGAGTTTGTGTATATTAAACGGACGTGTTACGTGCCTTGAAAAGTGGACGCTCAATGTCCCGGTTGAGGTTTAAGTTTTGTTTTTTTTGGCTAAAAATACAATAGTTACCCCTTTTTCTTTGTTTATTCAATCCGACGTGAATGCAACGAGTCTTTTACTTATATAGAGGTTCTGAATGTAGGGACTAGGCTTGCTTTAAACCCTAGGTCCATGTCCCAAAGCTGGATCCTGTCTGCTTTGCAGATAGCTGGTGAGGGAAGCTATATTTATGGGATCTCTTTGCGAGAGACCCGTTGCCCACGTCGGGCTAGCATCATGAAAAAGAAAAACTATGGTATTTGTCATTTACCATTACTTATTCGGACTATAGTGGATTTAATTTTCCCAGAAGAGTTCCTTGTTCCATGCACGGTCTGTGTTTAACATATATATATATATATATATATATATATATATATATATATATATATATATATATATATATATATATATATATATATATATATATATATATATATATATATATATATATATATATATATATCAGGACATGGGGGGCACAAGAAAAGACCAGGAGCAAGCAAAAATATTGATGGCTCTCACAAATGAGTTTATGCTGACACAGGAGATAACAGAAAATACCAGAATAAATAATTGCCTGGATCAGGTATTCACGAACAACACAAACTTGACTGATGATATAAAAATAACCCCAACCATTATCTCAGACCACAACTTAATCAAGATATCAACAAATATGATGATAACATTAAAATTCAATACACACATTGAGGGAAGAAGAAAATTTGAGGCCTTTAACTTAAGCTCCAAGACTATAAATTGGAAAGCAATCAGATTGCACATAGCCCAAATAGAGTGGAGAACAGTTTTTAGAGAACAAAACAGCTGAAGACATGCTAAAAACCTTGGAAAAAAGACATTGAGAATTTTAGAAAAATATGCTCCAAAATCATAGCCAAAAGGAAAGAGGAGCTGGCTAGAGAGGCAAGAGAAAAGAATATTCCATAAAAGAAAGAGAATGGTGGCAAAATTAGCCAACTGCAGAGATAATACCAGGAAAGTAATACAAGAAAAACTAGAGGGTATTGATAGAGAAATACAAACCCTGATAAAGAACCATACAGAGAGGGAAGAGGAAAAGGCAGTAGAAGCAATAAAGGAAAATCCAAAATACTTCTATAGCTATACGAAAAGGAAAACAAAAATGTACACTGCTATTCAGTCCTTAACCCTTTCCGACCAAACATTTTTGTAGGGTTAAGTCTAAATGTATGTATTTGAAATGGTACATATTCAACTCAGTCAGCATGAAAGGGCTAAGGAAGAGAAATAATGAACTAACTGACGATCTGAAAGAAATATCTGAAACATTGAGAGCCCAGTATGAATCAGTTTTCAGTACCCCAAAAAGTGAAAATGATACCTGACATCGATGCATTCTTTGAAGAGAAATTGCAAGGAGAGTGTATAACATACTTTGATTTTACTCCAGATGTAGCAAGAGCTATAGGACAAATGAAACCACATTCAACTGCAGGTCTGGACAAATGGAATGCATTATTGATTAAAAACTGTGAAAATTAAATAGCTACACCTTTATACTGGATACGTAGAAGAGCCCAAGACACTGGGGAAATACTGAGCATCTTGAAAAGAGCAAACATTGTCCCTATATATAAAGGAGGGGATAGAGCTCGAGCAAAGAACTATAGACCAGTGTAATTGATGTCCCACCTCACCAAAGTATTTGAAAGAATAGTTAGAGAGAAAATTTACGATTTCTTGGAGACACTGGAAAGATTCAATGAAAAAAAGCATGGATTCCAATTGGGAAGATCATGCTTATCAGAACTTTTAGAGCATTATAACAATATCCCAGATGCACTTGAAGGCAATGAACACTATGATGTCATATACACAAATTTTACTAAAGCTTTCAACAAATGTGATCATGGTATAATAGCATAAAATGAAATATATGGGAATAACAGGCAAAGTGGGAAAATTGATCTACAACTTCCTCACAGAATGTCTGCAGGTTGTCAAAATTCAAGGTGTATCATCATCAGAATCAGAAGAATGTGGCTCAGTACCACAAGGTACAGTACTGGCCCCACTCCTGTTCATTATCATGCTAACAGACACAGACAGTCAGATGGTGGAGTAAACAGCAACACTATAGTAACATCCTTTGCAGATGATACAAAGATCAGCAGAAAAATCAGCAATGTAAATGAAGTGGAGGCCTTGCAGAGGGACACAAACAAAATATACAAATGGTCAAAAGACAACAACATAACATTTAACCCTTCAAGGATGAAAGGTACAAATTGCTAACGTTTCTATTCCATGCATTCAGAACTTAACCCCACAAAAAATTCAGGGCTTAAAGGGTTAACACAGAGAAATTTCAGCTCTTGAGATATGGTAGAAATGAGGATCTTAAACAGGCTGCATATTATGCTCCAGATAAACAGGAAATTCAGAGAAGCACAAAAGTGATCAATCTAGGGGTAATAATGACCAATGATGCAAAATTCAACACACAAAATCAGATAGCTATAAATAAAACAAAGAGAGTCGCAGGACAGGTACTAAGAACATTCAAAAGAAGGGACAGAACAGTAATGATTCATCTGCTAAAAACACTGAGTATACCAAAACTTGAAAACTGCTCAGTCTTGATATTCCCATATAAAAAGGAAGAAACTAATAGACGAGAAGAAACAGACACTTCACAGCAAAGACTGATGGCTGCAAAGAGCTCAACTATTGAGAAAGACTATGTAAACTAAATCTGTACTCCCTGTAAAGAAGAAAGATGTATACCATAATCTATATATGGAAAATGATTGAAAAAAATGGTACCAAACCTCAAACTAAACCCAGTTATCATTCAAACAACACTGGAAAATAGAAAGGCAAGATGTGTAGTATTCCCAAATTAAAGGCCTGACAAAGGACCTCTTCAACACTGAGGAAAATAGCTTGGTTGTCAGGGGGCCAAGACTTTTTAACCAGTTTCCAAAGGACTTCAGAAACATTACAGCCCTGGGTCAAAGTTGAAGTCTTCAAGAGAAGACTGGATGCCTGGCTCAGGATGGTACCAGATGAGGCAGGTGTACTTGGCTATGTATGGTGGAGAAGGCAAGAAAGCAATGCACTCCTCCACCAATCCAGACCAAGAGGTGGGGCCACAAGCTTGACCTTTATGTGAAGAGAAACCATCACACAGAATAGCAATGAGGTTAACTACAAAGTAAAACCAGAATTTCACATCCACACAGTGTTAACACTAATAAATATTCATGTAAATTAATTGTTGCATCTATATTAAAGCATTTCCTTTCCTCTGAGGCTTTTATTGCAACCCTGACATACTTTGCTTTTTAAACCCCAATGTTCTCATACCAATTTTTTCAGTCAAACACCAAAATTTAAATATTTCCACAACCTCTATTATTTCTTTATTCACTTTAATAACACATTCTAACTCTTTTATCAATGAGAATAGTCTCTGATTTACACTTTCAATTATCTTTAATATATATAAAAAATACTTGCCATTACTCTCCACTTTATTCTCTGATCTACCCAGAAGCACCATGTCATCAGCATATGTAAGATGTAACAATTATATCACTCACATACATTCAGATATACTGCCCTTTCTAACATTCTTGCTTTCATCACCTGCATTACCCCATCCATGAAGGGAATGAACATACCCCAATTTAGAATTAACTAATTATTGTAAATATGGTTGTCATTGACATTACTTCTAGTAACACTCCTCAAATTATCAACTTTGTAAGAGAACATTTCTAATTTAATTTACATATTTGAATCCTAATACAAGGGAATATGAAAATTCTCCCAAAGAAGTATTTTAGAGATAAATTTATAAATGATTGGAGAGGAAATATATGAGTAAAAATTCAAAATTTCAGTGACATCTTATTAATGTAAATCTATAAAACTTGCATCTCATTCTGAAGTTATGCTACTTTGAGGTATTTTAGGGTACATACTACAGACCATCTAACATTTAAATGCCATTCTATTCTGTAAAATAGTGATTTAATAGAGGATTTCATGACCAACTCTCTACTGAGTTGTTCATAGTCAGATAGGAAGATAGATAGATAATATAAGGTACTAAAGAATAACTACTTTTTTACTTAATCAGTGAAAATATACAGAACCGAGCAGATAAGTATCGAATTGGCTTATTTTAGCAAAGGTATACAAAAGTAGAAATAGTGTTGCAAAAACAAAAAATACATACTTTCAGTAAATTACTTTTTATATGTTGTAAAAATGTATAAAACATGCAATTTATTTATTTATTTAAATATATATAAAAACAGACTTTCCTTTGATTAAATTGTGATGTACAGGCTACAGCAAATGCTTAGTGACTTTTTTCAATTCTTTATATATTTCAAACAAAAATATAAAATAAGAGAGAATGATTGTTAAATGTTTTACAAAAATCTTTTCTAGCATGTAGGTAGAAAATTGTAAAAGATTTTATATTTGTTAGTGTTAAGCCTAGGCTCTAGAATGGTGTTTCTCAACTTTTTCTCCACTGTTGACCCCCACCTTTTGACATAAAAATTCATGAACCACTTCCCCTAAATGATAAGACAGGACATACTTAAACTATGAAAACAGCTCCTGAACCACTTCTCATATGATGATGGAAAACTTGGTAAGAGGTGGATAATTTATCCATTCAATGAAAGGGTGGGAGAGTTTGGTAAACTAGCAGGAAACCTACATGATAAATTGATTGAACTACTATTGACCAGAGGTGGGGAGTCGGCCAAAAAAATTCTGACTCCTGACTCTTGACTCCTTGCAATAATTCTATACACTACAGTATTATAGCTGTAGCATTAACCTAATCCTCTTTTCCCATTGGAGAGGGTTAGGGGTCCAAATCTGTATATGTAAGACCTAAGAAGGCCCTCAAACAGAGTCGGGTGAGATGAGCAGACTATCACAAGCCTCAACCCTATGACAGAGGCATTGCACTTAGCTTTAAAGATACACCCTAAGGTACTAAAGGATTTAGCAGAATAAATAATAAATCTCAGTCTTAATTAAATTTTATTTTGCTTGATATGTAGATATAAAAATAAATAAATCAGTTCTAATTGAATTTATAGCCAATAAGAAAATATTTTAATAAAAAACAGTATTTTACCAATAATTGCAATTTTTCTACAAAATGCAAAAATATACAAATCATTTAAGAGTTGGGAGTCATTTATTTTTACTGACTCCGACTCCCGACTCCTCTAAAAAACTCAAAAAAGGGCCAACTCACGACTCCTAACTCCCCACCTCTGCTATTGACAAGACACAAAAGTCGTCACTCCTATCAGAAGAATTATGTATATTTTGTATAACATGGAAAAGTGATTACGTACAAATGGTGTCTTAAGCATTGAAAGTTTTAATTCTATTTATAACCTCATACTTGTGCAAAGTGGGCTTCTCATCAGTGGTTTCAATAAAAATAAAGCCATGAAACTGACTACATGTTACTTTGTGTTTTAGTCTATTCAACCAAATATACAGTGCCTGCAAAAAAGTATCTGCCACCCGCATCCCTAAAATATGTTTTCTAAACTTTTATAACCATTATTTTATGCAGACCTACTTTCTAGTATTTTGTCTTATCTCCTTTCACCCTTTCTACTTCTTTTATGCAGTCAGGCATTAACAGAGAAAGTTTCTCACAGTATTCTGGAGTTATTTCTGTGCACCACTGTGATTTCAGGGCTTCTTCCAATTTTTGGAGCTAACTGGTATCTCTATCTTGAAGCTTATTTTTGATAATTATCCACATATTCTCTGTGGGATTCATATCTGGGCTATTACCAGGCCAGTCTAACACTCACTTTTTTGTTTTTAAGCCCCATCATATTGAAACCATGCACCAGAGTGAATGTTCATGAATGTCACTAAATGGTTGTTCAGTAAATTTATGTACATTTTTCCATTCATTGTTGTGTTGTGTGACAAAAAATACAAACCTCCACAACCATAAACAGAAAAACACCCCCAAACCTTAATAATGGAAGGGGGCTTTACAGTTTTTACAGTGTATTTGGGGTCCATCTTGTTACTTCCTGCTGGTCTTCTAACAATTCCAGGGCTAGATGAAAATGTTTTGAAGGTAGATTCATCGCTAAACATAACTTCTTTCCATTGTTCTGGTGTCCAATTTCCATACTTATAAAATTCAATCTGTTTTTCCTTCATACATACTGTTAACAATGGTTTTTGGCTGGATGCCTTGCTGGCAGTTTTAGGTCTTTTTGGAGACATTCTTGAATGGTATGAATAGAGACGTGTCCAAGGAGTTCAGGATTGTCATCAATTTTTGTGCAGATATCGTAGGATTAGCTAAGATCACTCATTTCATGATTTTATCTGTGTGATAGGTAAAGAATGACAATCCTGAACTCCTTGGACATGTCTCTATTCATACCATTCAAGAATGTCTCCAAAAGGACCTAAAACTGCCAGCAAGGCATCCAGCCAAAAACCATTGTTAACAGTATGTATGAAGGAAAAACAGAATTAATTTTATAAGTATGGAAATTGGACACCAGAACAATGGAAAGAAGTTATGTTTAGCGATGAATCTACCTTCAAAACATTTTCATCTAGCCCTGGAATTGTTAGAAGACCAGCAGGAAGTAACAGAATGGACCCCAAATACACTGTAAAAACTGTAATTTAGCACCCTCCCAGTGTTATGGTTTGGGAGTGTTTTTCTGTTTATGGTCACAGAGGCTTGTATTTTTTGTCACATGACAACAATGAATGGAAAAATGTAAAAAAAACTATAGAAACTATGGAATGGAAAAACTATGGGGCAACTCTGAAACTTGAACACTCTTGGAGTTGGAGATAGTTAAGAGTCGAGACTTCTTTCTTAACTAATGGCTATTGGAGCCGACATAAGAAGTGTAATCTTTCAACAAGATGGGATGACTTCCCATGATGCCATTGCTGTTTACAACTTTCTAGATACAACCTTTCTTCAATGCTAGATAAGCTGTGGTGGACTGATAGCATGGTCACCACAATAACCTGATTTAACCTCTCTGGATTTTTATCTGTGGGAGTGTTAAAACACTTGTGTATTATGATAAACTCTGTAGACTGGCAAAACTCCTTCAAAGAAACAGAGGTCAATAGATCCATTCTGCAAGAGCACCTAACTAATGCCCTGATGAAGTTTGAGTGTTGAACACACATTATAGTGACAAGTGACATGTAAAAAGTTTTCTAAACTTGACCAGTTGGGAAATGTAAACAACCATATACATAGTGATTAATGATTAATAACATGAAAAGGGACCAATTATTTTTGCACCATTATTTCTTGGACACACTGTATATCCAACAATAAGAATTAATATGATCCTTAGCCAGGTCAAAAGGGTTTTTTTCTTTACATTACTTAATAATTTCATCACTTGTAGATTTATATTTAAAAAATAAAATTACCTTTGACCAACAATTAAAGAAAATTGAATTTTTTAAAAAATAATAAAAGACCTACCCCAAAACAATAAGTTGCATCACTAAGTAAAAAACACACACACACGCACACACACACACATGTTGGCAAGGGTGTTTTAACAGGCCTGGTTTAAACCTGGTAAAAACATGGTTGAATGATGGGGGTAAAACCTTGTTAAAACCTTGTCAAAACACTGTCATCAAATGCAAGTCTTAGTTGGTGACAATTTCACATATATGCTAGGATAGGTTTGCCTAGGTTTGGTTTCGGTAGAACCCTGTGGCTTTTACTGATGGTTGTCAGTAGAGAAGCATGTGTGAATAAGGTGCACCCAGAAAATGATATGCTACCTCTGTTATAAATGCAGCTTTTATCTTTAGAGTCTTCTTCTTCTTTCTCTTCGCCCGTTCCCGCCTCTATGCGGGGTCAGCGTTTCTGACCAGCCTCCTCCACACAGCCCGGTCCTGGGCTTCTTCCTCCGACAAACCCTTCTCCCTCAAATCGTCCCTCACCTTCTCCATCCACCTTCGCTTCGGTCTGCCTCTCTTTTTCCTGCCATGCACCTCCATATTCATTGTTCTCTTACCTACATAATCTTCGTCCCCTCTCATCACATGTCCATACCATTTCAGTCTACTTTCTTGTATCTTCCTCGAGATTTCTCCAACCTTTGTTGTGCCCCTTATCCTTTCATTCCTTACTCTATCCAACCTTGTCACTCCGCACATCCATCTCAGCATTCTCATCTCCGTTACATCTAGTCTTTTCTCATGATCTTTCTTTATAGCCCAAGACTCAGCCCCGTACATCATAGCCGGTCTTACCACAGTCTTATACACCTTTCCCTTAACCCTTGCGCCTATTCTTCGGTCACACAACACCCCTGAAACTTTCTTTTATCTTTAGAGTAATTTCACTTTTTACTAATTAGTACACCATATTCATACCTTATACATTTCATTCTGATTTCTGGGGGTTGTCTGGGGATAGGCTAGGTGGGATTTAGCCTACTGGGTACTGCAAACTGGGGAACTCATTTCCCTTAACTTCACATATAAGACACAGGGTGATTTTCAGAGACACTTTTCAAGAAGAGTGTCTTATATCATGGCATAAAATATAAGTAAATCTGAATTTCATGTTAAACCCATCCATACCTCTCCTCCAAGCTTCCTTACCACCCTGCTTCATAGTTTTCCAGGAAGCAACCCTGGAGTCAACAGTGGTGGGAAGGTGGACAGGACATTGGTCAGACTCTCCCAGGGAGAAAACACCATCACCAGAGCAAGAAGGAAAGCGATAGGGCATACAATATCCAAACACCAAAGCATTTCCCATGGCTGGAGAATACAGGCCAGGCATGATCTATCAACACACCCATCAGGAGACCCAAATATCCAGCGAGGATTGAGGCATTCCATGTCAAGTGTACACACTTTTTGGTGATTTCTGGCACTCATCTCACCGATTTTAATGATTTTTGGTGGTAGTTGGGTATGATGAGTAATGAAACGTGACCAAATTTTAGCCACTTGGGTCAAATAGTTTGGGAGTAATGACCCCCAAAATTTGGTGTCAGCAGTGTAACCTCGTGATTTTAAAAGGTCATATAACTTAGGCTCTAATGGATGGATTTTAATGATTTTGGTGTCAAAATGCTCAGAAAAGACAGCAGAATAACTTTAATTTTATGCACAGAGTGCATACATTCAATTAAAAAATAGTTGCATTTATATTTCACCTTTGACCTTGATCTCAGGTCAGAGTTCAAAATTCAAGGTCATGAAAATTGGCGTAAGTAAAGACCTTTAGATGAAGCATATTCAAGCAAAAAATTGGAGTGGAATCTCCATGGGTTTGCTTTCCACAAGCATTTGAAATTGTGCATGTTGAAAATTTTGAGCATTTTATTTAAGATAACTTCACAAATAGTTCATATATATGTATGTATATAAATATATGCATATATGTATAAATATAGCTACATTCATGGTTTGATAAATAAACTGTATGTATTAAGATTTTTAAAAATATTAAGGTATTTGCCGCTCTAAAAGAACAATAATTTTCATCACAGTACCTATATAATTTGTATATTTAATCATGCTAAATTTGTGTGTGTTCAGGTTTTGACTATATGCTGATAAAATGTCATCAAAATATTGTTGTGATCCATTCAATTCCCACAATAAATTGAAATCTTCTGATCTTCAGCCTGCTTCACAATCACTGATAGAAAAATTTCCAAATCATTTGAAGCCAGGCCAAAAGTTATGTTCATCATGCAGAAAAAACTTATTTTACAAGTTCAAAATATAGCAGAACCAGAAATATTATCATCAAGTTTGTCTGATACTACTATGGAAACCGTGTCATCAGATGATGTTTTGTTGACAAGGAGCCTGAATTGTCAGCAATGAATGAGACAATTGCCATGATTTAGGAAAGTCTGATCGTCAAGCGCAAGATTCAAAGAAATGAAGCATACCTCCCAACAAAAATAGCCAAAATACAAAGTTCAGTAAGAAGACACTTAGATATGGTAGATGAAATTCCTCAAAAGCCAGGTCCATCAAATGTAGACAAACTGTCCGAGCCAGTAGTAGTTGTCCAAACATTGAAAGATAAATATCAAAACTCAGATAAACATGACCAAATTATGATTCTAACTGTTTGTGGACCATCAATGAGTGTAAGAAAACTAATTCAAGAATTTAACTGTTCACAAAGAATGGCTGTTCAGGCTCAGCAGCTTGCAAAAGAAAAGGGAAAGAAGTGCCACTGGAAGTAACTAACATTGTTAAAGTTTTTTTTAGAAATGATGAAATAAGTAAACAAATGGCAGGCAAGAAAGACTGTAACAATAAAAGAAAATGGTGAATGAAAAAAATATCCAAACAGGTTAGTTTTATGCAATCTAAAAGAAGCATATCAACAATTTAAGTTTAAGTTTCCAGCTCTCTCTATAGGATTTTTGAAATTTGCGATGCTACACCCGAAAGAATGTGTTTTGGCAGGAGCAAGTGGGATGCATAGTGTGTGTGTGTTGTGTGTGTGTGTGTTGTGTGTTGTGTGTTGTGTGTGTGTGTGTGTTGTGTGTGTGCAAATTCACCACAATGTTAAGTTAATGATGACAGGTTCAAGAATGGCAGAAATTACCAGTGAGGAAGAAACTCCATTGAGTAGTTACCACTGTGCTTTAGCCAAAATTATTTGTGATAAAAGTCAACCTTCTTGCTATTTTGGTGTGTGTGATCAATGCCCTCGGCCTGATTCACTAAAGGAAACTCTTCTTACATGTTACGAAGAAAAAGGTATTGATGAAATCCAGTACAAACAGTGGACAACAACAGATCGATCTCAGCTGGAATGTGTTATTCAAAATTAAGATGATTTCCTAGACACATTTATTTCTTGACTAAGGCATCATGATTTCATTGCCAAACAACAAGCCAAGTATTTAGAAAAAAGAAAAAATGAACTGGATATAGGCAATTTTTTGGTGATTGGGGACTTTTCCGAAAACTATTCCTTTATAGTCCAAGATTGTGCTCAAGTATTTCACTGGAATAATTGCCAAGCGACTCTTCATCCATGGGTTTATTATTACAAAGAGCAAGAAAAAGTAAATCACAGCTCTAACTATTATCTCAAAGTGTAATACACATGATACTGTTGCAGTGCATCTATTCATAAATTTTTAATAAATCATCTTAAGTCAAATTTTCAGCTACTAGACAGAATTATCTATTTTACCAACGGATGCGGAGGTCAATGCAAACACTGCAAAAACTTTTTAAATTTATGCCGCCACCATGAAGAATTTGGAGTTAAGGCTGAGTGGCATTTTTTTGCTACCAGCCATGGCAAGGGACCATCAGATGGTGTCGGAGGAACCATCAAAATGGAAGCATCAAAAGAAAGTCTTCGTAGGCCATATGAAAATCAAATTCTGTTCTCAAAAGATCTTTTTGATTTCTGTTCCTTAAAATTGACTCAAATGTCTTTTAGCTTTGCAACACAAGAACAACACTCAAATGAGAAAGCACTTTTAGATCCAATTTTATCAAAAGTGAGAACCATACCAGGAACTCAAAAATTACATTTATTCATCCCACTGACAAAACAAAAAATTGCTTAGAAGTACAAATGTACAGCACCTCAGTTGAAAGTCAAAAGGAATTTGCTTCCCCCCAACAAGCCATTCAATTAATTGAAAATGTCACAGGATATGTAACAGTGGAGTATGATAACCACTGGTGGATTGGGTGTGTGATGAAAACATATCCTGGTGAGGGTGAAGTGAAAGTAAACTTCCTTCACCCTTGTAGCCCAAACAAGTCATTTACTTATCCTGAAAATCCTGATATACTTACAGTAGATTTGTCCGATATCCTCACAATCATAAACCCAACAACAGCTACTGGAAGAACATATACAATCACAAAAAAGGAAACCAATGAAGCCAATATGATCATGAAAAAGCATCATCTTAAAAAGTAATCAAGAAACTGGATACAAACTTATTGTCAAAAACATATAATCAAAAACTTACAACTGCATGGAAAATGTGAATATTGCTATTTAAATTGCATATTGACATGTATGCCTATATACTGTAACTAACTATATTTTAATAATTACACTTATGAATACAGTTCTAAGTATTAGTCTATCTTAAATTGTATAGCTTCCTAATATTAAATTATTATTAAATAATGGAAATCCCTCTAACCCTCTAGTCATTAGAGCCTTTTGCCATAGAGTAGAATATATAAGATCTCTAAACTAATACAGAATGAAAAAAAAACCTGTTTTGGCACCCTGCATAGTATCTTGGTCTAGGTCCTTCGGAAGTTGGAACAAGGTACACACCTTGGCCTTGGGAGGTAACTAAGGGGTTTAACTACCTACCTTGCTAATTAACTTTTTAAACAACTCCTTATCATGATAATTTTACTTAAATTTTTAATAGGTATAAAATTTATATTTTTCAGCTTCAGCACGGCAATATGAAGTGTTAATTCATCAGAAATACCTGTACAAGTTAGTCATTGTTCAGTTCAAACTTCAAACACCTAAATTTCAATTTATTTTTAACTGCAAAAATTATATAGGGTTTGTGATAAAAATTATTGATACTTTTAAAGAACCAAATAATTTGTTTGTAAAAATCTTGATGCTTACCTATAGGTATATATCAAATCATGTATGTAGCTATATTATAATATGTATATATATGAACTATTTGTGAAGTTATCTTAAATAAAATGCTCAAAATTTTCAACATGCACAATTTCAAATGCTTGTGGAAAGCAAATCCATGGAGATCCCACTCCAATTTTTTGCTTGAATATGCTTCATCTAAAGGTCTTTAATTCTGCCAATTTTCATGGCCTTGAATTTTGAATTTTGTCTGTGGACAAAATTAAAGTTATTCTGCTCTCTTTTCTGAGCATTTTGACACCAAAATCATTGAAATCCATCCATTAGATCCCAAGTTATGACCTTTCAAAATCACGAGGTTACGCTGCTGACCCCAAATTTGGGGGGGTCATTACTCTCAAACTATTTGCCCCAAGTGGCTAAAATTTGGTCACGCTTCATTACTCATCATACCCAACTACCACACCAAAAATCATTAAAATCAGTGAGATGACCTGACATAAGGTGTGTACACTTAACATGGAATGCCTCAATTGAGACAAAAAACCAACAGCAAGGAGTGTGGTTGATGACCATAACACATCATAAGCCAGAGGTAGCAAGGCCTCTGGATGGAAAGTATGATTTCTCAAATTAACATGTACCCCTGAGTGTACATTAGGTGATCATTAGGTTTTACCAGCATTTGGATAAAGCCCTGGTTAAACAATCAAAAAGTTTTACCTGCCCAACCCTGACACACATACACATTTACCTTAACCTCAAGTTTACAATCAGTGAAGTCCATATTTTCTTCAAGAGGAATGTCTTCAATCCATTCATCTTTGATCTGATCACTCTGAAATTGGTTTTCTTTTCATCATATTCAATAATAAGTTATTTATTTCAATTCATTTCTTAGTTTAATTAATAAAGTTGCCTTATAATCTATTAAAGCTTTAAAAATTAATTCATCAGCGTAATGTTTTCATGCATGTATTATTAAATAAATTACTAATCTCAGTCAATAATCTCTAGTCATGAGAAGAATGAAAAAGGTCTTTATATGTTTTCACAGTGCCATGAATGGTAATCCGCTTAAACTACATAAGAAAATAAATTTTTCACATTTATTCTTTACCTCCCATTTATCACAAATGTTCCTGGAGCCAATTGAATCTTCTATGAAGTAATTTGTTTCACAGAAACTGACTTCTTTAATATCAACTTCATCTTTAACGTTCCAATAATCTTTCAAATTACAGTCACTTTCACCTTTTTCTATTTTGAAACTCATTACAGCAATGAGTGATGAGAAAATTAGTTTCCTTAGCAAAAGTGGCTCTTTTTAGTTAACAGTTCATTATTTTTAAGGACATAAAATATTCCTTTACCTGGGAACAAAACTTTAAAATTAAAAAGTTCATATTTTACTTTTAATAGTTTCTTTCAAAGAAGTGTATATATGTGAAGAAATAACTTAGGAATGAAGATGCAGTTCTGTGCAATGTTAACTCAGCACCAAATCTATTATAAAAATAAAAATGTCATTTACAACATTGGGACAGAAAAAGAGGCTCTTTTGTGTTTGAGCCAGTAAATCTAACCAACACAGGTCTATACACCAGACATATGAAACTAAATGAAAATGAAATGAAAAGGAAAAGGTTTATTGGCAGACTATAGTCCATATGACAAATATTATTAATACAATGACAGTTCATACACTAATGATAGAAAATATACAATTGATTAGAAATAATACTGCACTGTCGAAGTTAAGTGGAGCTACAGACAGACGTTTTCGTACCAAGAAGTCCATAGCTTAGAGGATAAATGGCAGGACTCATAGATAGCTTGGATGATTGGGTTGGTTGATTTTTTAATTCTTTGCATTAGACTGTGTTGAGCACGTCTTGTTACCTCCGGGAAGCTCGGGACATTGCGGGTAGCAAACATTTGCGAAGCTGAGCATCTCGGGGGTAATTTATGTAAGAGTCTAAAAGACCTGCTATACAGCAAATTTAGGGTTCTGCCAGAACCTTTTTTATAATTCACCCAGAGTTGCTGACCGTATATATTACTGCAGAAAATATGAAAGTGTGTGTCTTTAGCTTCACTTGTACAGAAACGAAAGTTCCTTATGGTCATATTCGCTTTAGCACACATGCTTCGAGATTGTTTTCTTATATCCGAGTCATCACTCAAGGAGCTGGTAATAGTTTGACCCAAATACTTAAACTCTTGTACTTCCTCAATTACTTCACCATTCATTTTAAACCTTATATCAGCTGGCTGATTACAGCTTTTCGGATGAAATTGCATAACCTTAGTTTTTGTAACATTAAAAAGAATATCATGTTTCTGCAAATACACTTCAGACATTTAGTAGCCGATCCAGACCTTTAACAGAAGGACTTATTAACACCATATCATCGGCATAAACTAAGTAATTTATCCTTGCGTTATCTATACAACATCCCACTGTTGCCTCATTAAGTGAAGCAATTAATCTGTCGATATACACATTAAACAGCATAGGGGAGAGCAAGGAACCTTGTCTCACCCCGCAAGAGGAGCCAAAACACTCGGATAGTACATTGCCCCACCTAATAGTGAAAGATTGGTGGGAATACCAAAATTTCAATAAATTTAATATGTACATGGGAACCTTCCTGTCTTCTAGTTTTGCAAATAAAATATTGTGGTTCACCCTATCATATGCCTTACTTATATCAAGGAAACAGCTATAAATGGTTGAATTACTGTCAATGTATTTAGATATTGTTTCTTTAAGTACATAGATACACAGGTCAGTTGAGTGGGACCTTTTAAAGCCAAACTGATTAGATGTCCATAGGAAATCATTTAATCGGAGTAACAAGAGTTTTTCTAGTAGTTTCGAGAAGCAGGAAGCGACAGCAATGAGCCTGTAATTATTGCTGGACAGAATGTCTCCGTACTTATTTTTGACCAAGGGCAAGATATATACCCTCATGAACTCTGCAGGGATATAGCTATGAGCAAGCATGGCTGATAGGAGCAATGATATATGCAGACATACTACGTCATTTGCATATTTTAAGTGTTCATTCGATAAGTCATCTACCCCTGACGCAGAACCAGTCTTTAACTCTTTAATTAACCTCTTTACTTCAGAAAATGATATCAAAATATTTTCCCTTGTCCCTCCCACAATCGTTTCGCTGTAATCTATCTTAAGATTATCCCTACTCACACTATTAAGAATGTTAGAGTAGTGATTTTTCAGTACTTCTGTGATTTCCTATGGAATGATTATTGCTTCCATGGGCTGAGGCCATTCTGGGTGTGCTGAGCACATCACAGAGGTGATTCTCTCAGGCATGGAGGCATACATTTCATATTCTATTCCTACTACAAATGCAAAAATCCTTGGTTTAACTTTAGTTGTTCTAATGCTATCCACAACAGAGAGGAGGCTTTCAGAAGGTACCATCACCATCCAACTTCTGACTCTCACTCAGCTTATATTTCTGACCAGAATTGTGCAGTCTGTTCTTCGACTCGCCAAATATTCCTTCATCCAACAAAAATGTGAAAATCTATCCAATTCTAATTCTTCTCACTCTTTCTGGCATCTAGCTTAGAACCTCTTCAACAACTTTACTGCCTCTTCTTTCCCTCCTCTTTTCCATTCCAATGGCACAGTTACCATCTCTTCTGCCAAAGCTGAACTCTTCCCTCAAACTTTTGCTTACACTTCAACTCCAGACAATTCTGGTGCTGTTCCTCCATCTCCTCTCCCCTGTGACTTTATTATGTCTGAAATTAGAATCTCTTCCAAAGATGTTTTTTCCACCCTATCTGGGCTCAACTCTAGGAAGGCATATGGTCTTCATGGTGTTCCTCCTATTGTTCTGAAGAACTGTGCTTTGGTGCTGACACCCTGCCTAGGCAAACTCTTTCATCTTTGTGTCTCATCTAGTACTTTTCCTTCCTGCTGGAAGTTTGCTTTCATTCAGCTTGTCCCAAAGAAGGGTGACTGCTCTCAAACCTCCAACTATCGTACAATTGCTTTGATTTCTTCCCTTTCCAAAGTTTTTTAATCTATCCTTAATAGGAAGATTCTTAAATATCTTTCATTTTCATAATCTTCTTTCAGATATATCAGTATGGATTCCAGAAGAGACGCTCTACTGTTGATCTTCTTGCATATCTCTCTGACTCTTGGTCATCCTCCTTTCAGGATTTTGATGAAACTTTTGCTATTGTGCTGGACATATCAAAAGCATTTGAGAGTCTGGCACAAATGTTTAATTTCCAAACTGTCCTACTTTGTTTTCTATCCTTCTATCTGTGCCTTCATCTCTAATTTCCTCTCTGGCCAATCTATAGCTGCAGTTGTAGATGGCCACTGTTCTTCTCTTAAAGCTATTAACAGTGGTGTTCCTCAGGGTTCTGTCCTTTTAACCACTCTTTTCCTTTTATTTATTAATGATCTTTTAATTCGCATTTCCTGTCCTATTCACTCCTATGCCAATGATTCCACTCTTCACTTCTCCACCCACTTTGCAAAGCATCCCTCTCAACAGTCACTCCATAATTCACATAATATGGCTATGGAGCACCTGACCTCTGAGCTTTCTGCTATCTCTGATTGGAGCAGAGAAAACCTTGTAGCTTTCAATGCCTCAATAACTCAGTTCCTCCATCTGTCTACTTGTCACAATCTTTCACACCACTATCCCTTTACCTTCAACAACACACAACTCAATCCTTCCTCTTCTCTTAATATTCTTGGCATTTCCTTTTCTCTAATCTTTCCTGGAAAGATCACATATACTCTCTATAAAACAGCTTATAAGAGGTTAGGTATATTGTACTGCATCTGCAGTTGCTGTCTTTGTACAGGGGTCTTCTTTGCCCCCGTATGGAGTATGCTTCTCATATGATTCAACCCACACAGCCATACTTGACAGGGTGGAATCAAAAGATTTTCATCTCATCAACTCCCTGCCTCTTACTGATTATCTTCAATCTCTCTCTCTCTTCACTGCAATGTTGCCTCACTCTCTCTTCACTATCACTATCATAATGGACATTGCTCTTCTGAACTCTAACTGCATGCCACCAACTTTAAGGAGAGCATGCAGTACCAGAATTTCTACACTTTCTCATTCCTTTTTTGTCCAACTATCGAATGCAAGGGTTAATCAGGATTTTCAGTCTTTCACCTACTCAACTATGGAACAATATTCCTCAATTCATCTTTCCTCCTGTCTATGACTTCCCAGCTTTCAAATGCAGTCTCTAGGCATCTCAAAAACCAGAGACCTTGATTTTGGCTCTCTTCTTCTTCTGTGAGAGGGGTGCTTTTGTGAGCATTTGCCCTTGGCCCCTCCTTCCTGCATAAAAAAAAGTGATCTAAAATTTTCTAATCAGTGCTTAGAGGCTAGAAATAAAGCAATAAAATGTTAGGTATTATGGTGAGGAATGTTCGTTACAAGACTAAGGAAGTCATCTGTAAATTATATAATTCTTATGTTAGGCCCCACTAAGAATACTGCATTCAAGCTTGGTCCCCTCACCTTAGACATGATATTGATATGCTTGAAGGTGTGCAATGCAGGGTAACCAAGCTTATCCCTAACCTAAGAAGACTGGAATACAGGGATAGATTAAGGAAGTAGGTATGTTTAGTTTTGAGAGACATTGTATGAGGGGAAATATGATACAGATGTTCAAAATGTTTTCAGGTTTCGACAATTTAGATGTACGTGATTTTTTCTCACTAGAGACAGATGGGATAACTCGTGGGCATAACAAGGAAATTGTTAAACAGACTTGTAGACTTGATCTATGGAAATATTTTTTCAGTCACAAAGTAGTAGATTTTTGGAATGACTTGCCACGTGGGGTAAACAGTAGCTCACTACAAACAAAACATCTTTATTCCAGATCATTCACAATCCATAGCCACTTTACCTAACATACAAGTACAATCTTATGTATTATACACTGAGCATAAGAGAAAAATAAGGCCAACATAGCCACTTAACCTAGCGTACTGACACACTGTTCGATTAATTACCTGGCAATTTTATGTACACTGTTATTACACGAGACATTAACTGAAAAAGGTCATTTGCATACATAGGAGAAAATAATTGTAGCTTAATGAAGAACTCGAGAGAAATTATGAAAATAAGAGTGTTTAATAAAAATGCTGATAAATTATGGGAAGCTGAGTTTAGATATGACTTTGTGGAAACTACATTTTAAATTATTAATTATACAACAAACAAAACATCTTTGTTGTGGATCATTCACAATCCATAGCCACTTAACCTAACATCCAAGTCTAATCTTACATACTATACACTGAACGTAAGACAAAAATAAGGCCAACATAGCCATTTAACCCAACATATAATATGCATAAATAATCTTTGCTACATTACAAAAATAAGGTATTGTAAACCAGCAGTTATCTGAACCAAGACTACCATATAGGTGAGAGGTACATAGTATATGAAGATAGGGCATTGCACAATAACACATTAGAGCTGTTTCGGACCCTAGTAATACAATTATCAGGTCATCCCATAAGTAATGTTGTTTTCTAGATCAGAATTTGAAGGACAAAAGAAAACTCAACTGAAACTTTTTAATGTAGTATATATTTTCCATCAGAAGCAATGACACTCTGCCAACATCGTACAAGCTTTTCAATGCCATGTTTATAAAATTCAGGCAGTTTTGAGGCAAAAAACATACAAAGACTGGTGTGCAGGTCATCTAAAGAAGTATACTGTTTCTTGTCAAGATAGTTTTGCAGACTCCTGAAGAGATGATAATCTGAAGGCGCAAGGTCTGGAGAATATGGAGGATGTGGAAGTTTTTCCCACCCAAGCTCCTCAATTTTTGCAGAAGTGATCTGAGCGGTATGAGGACGTGCGTTGTTATGGTGGAACAAGATTCCTTTCCAATTAACCAAAGAAGGTCTCTTTTCTTTTAGTGCAGTGTTCAATCAATCCAGTTGTTGACAGTAGACTGGAGTGGTGATTGTTTGGTTGTGTGGTAAGGTTTCAAAGTGTATTACACCACCTTTATCCCACCAAACATTAAGCAACACCTTCCGAGGGTGAAGATTTGGTTTTGGCTGATGTGTCGCTGGTTCTCTAGCACAAACCCACTGTCAATGGCACTTAACTTTCTGGTACAGTATCCACTTTTCATCAACAGTCACTAAATGGTGCAAAAATGGATCTTGGAGTTCATGGGAATGAAGAGCTGTGCTAATGTTTACCCGCACCCTCAGACTGTCGACTGACAATTCATGTGGCACCCATTTTCCTAACTTAGGCACTTTCCCGAGTTGTTGCAAATGTCGATGATGGTGGATGGGGATGAATCGAGTTTCTGGGCCAATTCTTCGACAGTTGTTGAACAGTCTTCTTCAAGTGCAGTTAACAGCAGGTCATCATCAAACTCAGCAGGGCATCCAGTGTGTGCTGCATCCGTCAAACAGCAGTCACCAATTCTTAAACTTTTGAAACCATCTTTGACATTCTTTGACATTTCCTCACATGCAGAATATCGCTGCTATAAACATCCTGAATGTTTTGCGTTGCTTCAGTAGCACTATTCTAATTTTTGAACTCGTACAGCATTATATGCCTGATATGCTCTTGTGATACCACCATGTTTATGAGGGGTTCACATAAAGCAAAACGCACATCTTCAGTGGTCAAGGTCTGTAAAGTATGTAGCAAAACACAATAGATCTCCTCTTAGATACAACCTTTGGAAAATTTATGCTTAAACCGAGTAGGACTAGTTTAAACTTAATCTATCGTAAAAAATGACATTACTTATGGGATGACCTGATATATATATTCTTCCAGATTAACATTTGGGTGGTAGGTAGGTTACACGTAGGAAACAAAACTACATCGGTAGGTTACACGTAGCAAACATAAAACTACCCTAGTACCCTACATAGCTGGTGGCCAAACTTCCTCAAATCTCCATACAGCAGGCTGTCAATGGTTGGCCAGACTGGCAGTCGATGGTCTGTTGCGTGGCATAGTCAGAGTGCCAATTGGCTCCCGGAGCTGGACCTATACCAGCATGTTATTTTTTTATTTACAGGGGGGGCATTCCAGGACAAATCACCCAAAAAATTTAAAAATTTGTCACCACTCCAACCCGGATTTTAATGAAAATTGACATATAGGGTTGTTCTGGGTGCTGATTTCACTGGTTCAAATAAAAAAGTTCCATGACCCATAGTTTTTGAGATATGGGCCCTCAAAATCTTGGGTGCCCCACTTTACCACCTAACTTTAATGGGCAATAACTCCCAAACATCTTGTTTTAGACCTATAAAACTATACATTTTTAGAATTAGCATGAAGAGATCTATTAAATGATACCACATTTAAATGTGTAGAACAATAATGAAAATTCCCCCCCCCCTTTTTTTTTATTTTTATTTTTGACCCCACCCCCCCTAGACAGTGAAATCCCAAAAAAAATTTTTCATTTATTAAACTTCCATTAATTGTTAAAAGATAGAAACAATAAAAAATGTGGGTATCAAGTTGCAAGATATTTTAAAAATTATTGAAAAAATATATACATTGACATTTGTACATTGAAATTTTGATATTTTTATGCAGACTAAAATAGAGAACTACAAATGATATATTTACATCCTATGTATAACTCATATTCACGCACTCTCTCAAATATTTGTTAATTATGCTTATTTTTATTACAGATGGGCTTATTTTGAGTCAAGTCATATCTTATTTTTGAGATTTACAATTGTGTATTTTTAATGAAAACTGGTTAGATACTGTAATGATCCTTTTCAAAAACATAAGAAAAAGATACACAAGGATATAAGAACCATCAGCCAATCACTTTATGATCGATGTAAATGGAAACTACAAAGGAATACTGTACTATGTAGCAACTGTGGAAAATTATTGACCCAGAGACCAGAGTTGCTATCAACATCACAAAGTGAAGAGTCTGATCACAATCAGTCTTCTGAGAATGTTATTTCAGAAAGTGATGAATATGATCCAAGTATATCAAGTAATGCCAAAGAAGAGGTTTCTCAAGTTCTCGAAAGTCTTGCTGTGACTCCAGTGAAGAAGCGTAAGTATTTAATGATAGGTACTTTTTATATTTATAATTATTTTCTTTATATTATTTATTTATAATGCATTTACTTTCAAGACAGTTTTTCAGCAGTTGATGAAAAACTTAATGAAATTAATATGTTGACATTAATTACACTGGTCAACAAAGATTTTTCATCAGAGTAAAATTTGTGGTGGCTGGATAGCATTTTTCACGCTGATTCCAAAACTGCATTCAGATTTTTTCTAGCATGTATAGTTTTCAAGATGAAGGCATATACGGTATATAACTACACAGATTTAACCATTTTAAATAGGCAAAATACTAATATTTCAACATTTGATTGTGTTTATTTTATTGTGTTTTTTTAGTTTATTCATCTTATTTATTTCAATTATCTTAATTATACATCTTATGTATTTCAGGTGTGAGATTTTACGTCTAGCAGCATTGTGATTCAGGCAACAACGCCGTGCTTTGTGTGTCAAAAGATCAGTCCAGTCCAAGAACTTGTTGTGTCAAGTTGGTGTACATTTTTTTTAAATTTATAGTTTGCTCAGGTCAGTCAACATGCCTCGACAATGTAAGAATGACCCCGACAAGTTCTGTTTCGTATGCGGCCAGTTCACAACTAAAACATAGCGATGAAGTATTACAACTGACATTAAGAAAATATACAAGCTATACTTTGGTTGCCATCTAGGTGACCAAGATAAACCCTGGGCGCCACATCAAATCTGTTCTGGCTGTTCAAATGGATTACGTGATTGGCTTAACAAAAAGAAAGCTTCAATGCCATTTGCCATACCCATGATATGGAGAGAGCCGAGAGATCATCATGAAGACTATTATTTTTGTAGTGTGAACTTAATGGGGTTTTCTGCCAAGAACAAACACCAGATTGTATATCCAAACTTGGATTCAGCACGTAGACCAGTAAAACATGATGAAACATTGCCCATTCCAATTCCCCCAAGTGATAGGCTAGATTCTATCATAGATGACATGGAAAGTGATGAAGGTGCAACTGGTGTTTCCGGACCATCTACAGAACCAGAGTACACTTTTGAAGGTAGACATTTAGAGCCTAAAAAGTTAACCCAAGGACAGTTGAATGATCTTGTTAGAGACTTATCGCTGTCTAAAGAGAAATCAGAGCTTCTTGCCTCAAGACTAAAGGAGAACAATTTACCTGAGAACAATGTTCGTATTAGTTACTACCGAAAGCGGAATTTTGAATTAACAGCATTCTTTTCAGTAGACAGTCCTCTCTGTTATTGCCATGACATCAATGGACTATTTACAGCCATATCTCAGACGTATGTGGCAGAGCTGGGCACTTGCGGTTTTTTTTGCGGTACTGCGGTACTACCGTGTTTGTCGGTACCGCGGAAAGTACCGCGGGAAATTTGAATGCGGTAGCGGTACTGCTGTACTTTCAGCGATCCTTTGCGGTACTGCATTATGCAGTACCGGTTTGGTAGTGTGGTAGTACCGCAGTACCGCAAAAAAAAACGCAAGTGCCCAGCTCTGGTATGTGGCATCTGAGTGGCGCCTCTTTATTGATTCGTCGCAGAGAAGCCTGAAAGCAGTTCTTTTGCATAATGGTAATATAATGCCATCCATCCCCATTGCCCATTCCGTCCATCTAAAAGAGACATATGACAATATGGATATACTACTTAAGGCAATCAAATACGACAGTCATCAATGGAATGTTTGTGGAGATCTAAAAGTTATAGGAATGCTTATGGGTATGCAGTCAGGATTCACAAATTTTTTTTGTTTCCTTTGCCTGTGGGACAGTCGCGCCACTATAGAACATTACACCAAAAGTGACTGGCCACTTACGTATACATATGTTCCAGGGATAAGCAATGTCCAGTCTGTCCCTTTAGTGGATCCCCAAAAGATCTATCTGCCACCTCTTCACATTAAACTTGGTTTAATGAAGAATTTTGTTAAAGCAATGGGTAAAGTCAATTCTGAAGGGTTCCAATACCTTTCAAGGAAATTTACGAAGGTTACTGCAGCAAAATTGAAGGAAGGAATTTTTGTTGGGCCACAAATAAGGGAGGTTTTGAATGACACTGAATTTGAAAAAGTCCTAAGTCCGCTGGAATTGAAGGCTTGGCTGGCGTTCAAATGGATATGTGAAAACTTTCTTGGAAGCAACAAGTCACCTGCGTATAAGGATGGAGTCAAGAACCTCCTTGATGCCTTCAAAGAAATGGAGTGTCGAATGTCATTAAAAATTCACTTCCTGCATTCCCACTTAGATTTCTTTCCTGAAAACCTTGGTGCAGTGAGTGACGAGCAAGGAGAGCGCTTCCATCAAGATATTCAGATGATGGAGAAGTGCTACCAAGGATATTGGAATGAAAGCATGATGGCGGACCATTGTTGGATGCTGTATCGTGACAATCCAGGCCAAATTTACAAAAGGAAATCACACTCACAGCGCTTTTAATAAAATAATGTATATATTCTTTATTTATAAGTACATTGAATAAAGTATATGATGTATTTGTTGTTTAGCATTCCTAAGTGTGATCTATACATCCATAAATTTTCTTATAGCAATATCAAAAACTTAAAAATATCAAAACCAGTGTATCTATATAACTATACGTGCTAGAAAAAAAATAAAACCAGATTCGGAATCAGCACGAAATATGCATTAAGAAAAGTGTGATCATGTTTGTGATGAGAAAAAAAAGTTTCATTTTGTTGGCCAATGTTATTGTTGTCCATATATATCAAATGGAGTCAAATATTTATTAATTCAAAAATTTCAGATGGTTTGGGTTCCTCAGGAAAAGAAGCAAAAGCTATTCAAACAATAGAAAAAGCATGTCGTTCTTTAAAACAAAAGCTCGAAACAAGTTTAGAAATTGAGATCCCAAGCCTATCAAAAGCTACAAAGTTGGATCATGAAACTCAAAGGTATGAATTTTAAAATGATATGCTATTATTAGGTAGGAATATACGTAAACTAAAACTGAAGCATAAAAATAAAATGTAGGTATTCACCTTTGATAGTAGAAACTAGAAGCACAACTTCCTAAAGATTGGAGATCAATGGGCCCATTAAATCATTTGGAATTCATTTGGTCACAAAATAATTTTTGGTTTAATTTGACTATCTCAAAGAATGCTCATTTTGTTACACTTGAAATCAATATTATAATCCAAAAAATTTAATATGCACATGTAATATTTTGTTTCAGGTCAATGATTCATCTCATGAATGAACTGGTTGAAGCTTTCCATTCTACTGACAGTTATGAGAGGAAACTCAAAATATTGACATTATCTCCATTTACCATATCAAAAACTGTAAGTCTATTTCAGACAACTGAATATTTAGTTAAGAAAAGCAGAAATATAAAACAAAGATGGAATTATTACTGAAATTGAACCCATGTCAAAAGGAAAAGTAATAACTAAAGGTACTAAAGATTCTGTTCAGAAATGTTTTGAATCCGATGAAATTAGTCATTTGTGCCCAGGTACAAAAGACTGCCTGAGTATCAGAAATGAAAGTGGGTATAAAGAATCTGTGCAGAAAAGACTGGTGCTAATGAATCTGAAAGAAGCTTTTAGTCTCTATAAAAGTAATCGAGATAGTCCCCAAATTGGCTTCTCTAGTTTTGCCAGCCTTCGCCCCAGACAGTGTGTTTTAGCTGGCGCTGTTGGTCCCCATTCTGTGTGTATGTACATACCACCAGAATGCCAAAATACAATTCTCAGCTTTGGGTGTCAAAGGGTTGGAATACACAACTCTTATGGAGAAAGCAGTGTGTGATTGTCAACAACAGGAATTGCATGATACAAATATGTAATCTCTGTCCAAAAGAACAAGGTACTGTATTAAGAATTTTTTGCTCACTTTTCAAAGTGTTAATGATCCTGAATATAAACAATGGGTTACTACAGATCGATGCAATATGGTTGAAAATACAGAATCTGTAGATGATTTTATAAATTCATTAAGCACAAAAATTGTCAAATTCACACGTCATCACTTTATAGCAAAGAATCAGAGTGCATTTCTAAAAAACTTGAATAATAATTTAAATAGCCATACAGCTGTATTTCTTGGTGACTTTTCAGAAAACTACTCATTTGTAGTACAGGATG
The DNA here is from genome assembly GCA_023014485.1 of Bathynomus jamesi. Classification (NCBI taxonomy): domain Eukaryota; kingdom Metazoa; phylum Arthropoda; class Malacostraca; order Isopoda; family Cirolanidae; genus Bathynomus; species Bathynomus jamesi. Next base: position 979,541 of record JAJOZX010000856.1, on the reverse strand, counting down.
CAGCCCAAGGTTTTCATTGGGAAAATAACCAATGCACAGTGCATCCCTTTGTGTTATATTATAAGGAACCAGAAAGTAATGAAACAAAACATTCAAGTTATTGTTTTTTATCTCCAAATACAAAACATAACACTACAATGGTTTACACTTTTTTAAATACACTCGTACCTATTATTAGAAAATCCCACCTTCATATCAAAAAATTAACATTATTTTACTGACTGATGTGCAGGACAATATAAAAATCGTTTCAACTTTGTTAACATTTGTAAACATGAAGATTTTGGGCTGGAATGTGAGTGGCATTTCTTTGCCACAAGCCATGGTAAGAGCACTTGTGATGGGATTGGGGGTACAGTGAAAAGATCTGTAGCCAGAGCAAGTATGCAGAGAACATTCACAAATCAAATATTAACACCAGAAGACATGTTTGAATTTTGTTCAAACAATATAAGTGACAGCATAAATTTTTTGTTAATAAATTTTGAAGAAATTGAAGCTATGAAAAAATTTTAAGTGACAGATATGAAAAAAGTATGCAGCTAACAGGAACACAAAAATTCCACAGATTTGTACCTATTAATGCAAATAACAAAAACATTTGAATTATCTTCTGATGAATTGGTGAGATGAGGATTGTAAGCAAAGCTTTTCGGGGTGAAGATAATGTTGAAGTTAATCCAAAAATAGGAGAGTATATAGTTTGTACTTACAATGATCAGAAATGGTTGGGATTTGTACATTCCTATAATGAGGAATTTGATGACTTTGAGGTTAGCTTTTTGCACCCATCAGGATATAGTGTTTACTATTACTTTCCGCAAATTAGAGATACATGCCACATATCAAGAGATAAAATTTTAGGTTTATTAAGCACACCAACTTTAAAGCCAGGAACAATGTATATTCAATATGTTTTCCCAGAAAATGAGTTGAAAAAACTCATGTAATTATGAATCAACTTGATGTAATGTGTGTGTTCAATTTGTATTTTTGCTGTTTATTTTCATCCATGTGAATATATCATTTGTAGTTCTCTATTTTAGTCTGCAGGCGTAAAAATGTCAAAATTTCACAATGTACATATTTTTTCAATAATTTTTAAAATATCTTACAACTTGATACCCATATTTTTTATTGTTTATATCTTTTAACAATTAATGGAAGTTTAATAAATGAAAATTTTTTTTTAGGATTTCACTGCCTAGAGGGGGTAGGGGTCAAAAATAAAAATAAAAAAAGGGGTGAAAATTTTCATTATTGTTCTACACATTTGAATGTGGTATCATTTAATAGATCTCTTCATGCTGATTCTAAAAATGTATAGTTTTATAGGTCTACAACAAGATGTTTCAGAGTTATTGCCCATTAAATTTGTGTGGTAAAGTGGGGCCCATATCTCAAAAACTATGGGTCATGGAATTTTTTATTTTGACCAGTGAAATCAGCACCTGGAAGAACCCCATATGTCAATTTTCATCAAAATCTGAGTTGGAGTGGTGACATGTACTGGGTGATCTCTCCTGGAATGCCCCAGGGAGAAATTGTGTGCTCCCTGGACTACTCTTACTCTCTGGCAACATTAAGACTACTCCAGGCCCCACTACAATTTACACATGTCACCATACACAAAGACAGACACAATAGGACCATGAGGCACATACAGAAGCATAATATTAACATATTACAGTACAACGTAGATGGCCTCACAAACAAAATCATGCAGCTTAGGGAATTTGTACACAAACAAAACATTCACATAGCACTTATACAAGAAACAAAACTAAAACACACACACAAAACACCCACCATCCCTGACTTCACGGCGATCCATCAAGATCATAGTGGGGGTCATGGGGGTGGACTCATCACTTGCATACATAAAAGCATTAGCTACACTGATGCCACCCAAAATATTACAAACACAATCCAAGCAGATAACATGATAGAAATAAAGGCAGTTAACATTAAAACACGGGCAAAACACACCACCACACTCATCAACACTTACATCTTATCAGAGAGTTCATCTCAGGTGCCAGCCAATTACAGTCCACAGTTACACAATTTGGCCTCTCTCACTAATGTCATCTTAGGAGGAGACTTCAACGCTAAAGAGACTAGTTAGTACCTGCACAACCAAAGCAACACCAGAGGTGCCAACAGAGCCACACAACCAAATAGCCTCTTCATTCTTAACAATACAGAACATACATACCACATCAAGCAGGATACTCAAACTCCTCCCCAGACATAACATTCTGTTCCCCCTCACTAGCAACAGACACACACTGGAGAACAGAAAAACAACTGTCATCAGACCACCTGCCCATCATCATTGCAACACATTTTACACTCTGCCCCAACAGTCTTAGGCACATTTACAGAAATTATAAGAAAGCTGATTGGGAACAGCTCAAAATACAGATTGAGGAACAATTCACATTAAACAGCACACCTATCATAAACATCAATACAACACTCAAGACATTTAATCAGATCATCAATAATGCAAACCAAATACATACTGGTACCCAAAGGCAACATTAAGAAATACAACCCAAATTACACTAGAGAAATAACCCACCTCATAAAGCAATGTAACAACCTCAAACATAACACACAAACACCATACACAGAAGCCATAAAACAGCAGATACAACAGCTCAACACAGAAATAAACAACAAACTTAAAGAAAAACACACACACATTTAGGGAATTCATAACACTAAACCACTCCACAGATACATCCAGGCTATACAAGACTATGAACAGCATTACCCACTCTAACAGCAGCATTCACACCTCACACATGGCTATCTGTTGCAGCCAAAATAACATCTAAACATATACACAAGTTAACATTCTAGTTAATCACTATGCAAAGATAAGTCACCTGAACAGAGACAACCAGAGACAACCAGAAACACGCAGACAGACAGACAGACAGACAGACAGACAGCCAGACAAAAGAAAGCCTACGGACTCACTACAGACCAGACCACCAAGCAGAGGTGTACCGAAAGGAAGGGTGACAGGGGCGATCGCTCCCCCTTGAGCTAATAAATTATTAGCTCAACAATAACAGGCTGAGAATTAAAGTGAAAAAATTTCGCCGCCTTTCATGTTAGTTCTTGCCTCCCCAACTACTAAAAATCTAAAATGGCTTCGGATCACGAAAACTCTTAATCCAGCCCTGAGAATAATTTTTTTTTATGAAGGTAACAGTCCAAGGAAATGCCTAATCTCAAAATTAGCACTTTTTTATTCTTATGTTAATACAAATCTGAGCATCCTAATTGCGGTTTGCATTGAATATTATGTTACTAATCAGATTTTTATCATAATTTTTATATTTTTTATAATATAATTTTTATATTTTTATTCATAATGTGTCTTAGCAGTAGCTAGTTAATCATCTCTAACTGAATGATAAGCCCATCATGAATGTGTATAAAAATTATTTCTCTCTATTTCAATTATACTTCTACAATTAGTTCCAAGTTCACCCCCCACCCTTGGCAAATTTCTGGGTATGCCCCTGCCACCAAGATCATCAAAAACATTAAGAATTCAAAGGCTACTGGACCAGACAACATATCTAACATACACTTAAATACTTGGGCCCACAGGGAATACGAGCTCTCACAAACATCAGCACATATTCATACCAACACTGTATTATTCCTGACATATGGAAACAAGGTAAAATTACACTATTCAAAAATTCAACAGAACCAGCTTCCTGTAGACCCATTACTTTACTATGCACGCCTTCAAAAGTAATAGAAAGACTAATTTTACAAATCACCAACCCACACATACCACTATCGCCTACTCAACATGGATTCAGACCTCATCACTCAACCATGATTACTCACTAACCTCACACAGCACATCATGGATGGCATCAACTCCAGACAACCAGCTCAACGTACACTACAAGCAACAATAGACATAAGTAAAGCATTTGATGCTACCCCATGCTTCCATCTCATGAACATAATACTCAACACAAACATGCACAATAACACCAAAAGGTGGCTGAGCAATTATCTTTCAGGAAGATGCTCACATATCACATTTAATGGCAAGTCATCCAAAAACAAGCTTTTTCCAAATGCGGACCCTCAAGCCTCTGTTCTCTCACCAACACTGTTCAACTTACACATGCATGACATTCCAACACCCATAGATAAGCTTACTTTATCATCATATGCAGATAACGTCACTAACATCCACCCACAACAACATCGACATTGCTACAAATAACCTACAAACATACGGTACATAAACAGCATACAAGACTGGCTCACACACAATAGACTCAAAGTAGGGAACATTTAGACATGAGGGGAACGCAATTCATGGCAGCAGTGACAAATAACCCACAACACCCTTGCCACTACATGGACAATCATGCACCAACACCTCGCACCATTAAGGTAACACCAGAGACATATTATAATCAAATACTCCATTCCATACCATGCCTCACGGACATCGCACATTACAGAAAACACACACACACACCTAACCCACAAAGCACTGACACAACTCAGTCCGAATATGGTCCTAGGTGTGAAGCCACCACCCATTAACAGGTCAGAGACCAGCCTGAGCAGATTAGATCAAGTTAACTTGGCACAATTTCGATGTGGACGTCACCCCAACTTACAGACATATAAACACAGACTAGACAACACTTGCCACCTGTGCCAGGACACATCACAAACAATTGAACACATTATAACAGACTGTACCACTCTAGCACAACATAGAACACAACACAACATCACTAGTGTGCTGAACCTCTGGTCCACTCTAGAAAGGGCGATCAGTTACCTGCGTGCCACCGGGTTGATCAGCTAACAACAACAACGTAGCATACAAAAAATATTATTGTAAACAACAGAGTTTATTCATATTTTTTTTATAGTTCCACCACAGATGGGATGTATACAATGCAGTACAGTAAGTTCTAAAAAAATAAGTTTTAAATGATTCTGAACACATACCAAATTTCCTTACTAGCATGTTACCCTAGGCCTGTTCAAAAATCAACTTTTTCTTATTTTCATAGGTTTCTGTACATTTTCCCATGCTTTTTGACCTGAAAAAGCCAAAAATCACAACTATTTTGACCTAGGATGTTGGGAAGCATTGCCGCATGGAGCTTTAAATTTTCTGCCTTGAAATCGGCCAAAGCGCCAATTCCGGGGTCCCTCCAATTATGTTTTGCACTTTAACTTTTGATCTAAACAAGATAGAGCAACAAATTAGGTATCAAATGAAAGAGCATAAAATTAATAAATAATAATAATAATAATAATAATAATAATAAATAAATAATAATTAATAATAATTAATAATAATAATAATAATAATTATCTACCATTTTTCAGGAAACAACAGAAACTCAATCAGAATCTAGAAAACCATCTACAAGTTACAACTTCACAATGGCATTAAGCAAGGAGCTGAGGGAGCTCCGTGGGCGGACAGTTGATATCTTAGAACCTCCACGTACTGTCCACAGGCAGGTGTCAACTGGGCCATCTACCAGCTCTCTCACTGAAACTTTCCTGGTTGGATACCCTTCAGCTTTTATCAGTGGTTCCCAGCTTCCCACCAACAGACAGGCGTTCCAGTATTTCCTTAATCTTCAGAATTTACCGGAAAATGCAGGGAGGCCCATGGTTCAAGACCTTGCATATGAAACAGTTGAATCTATCATCCCATTCTGGCAGATAGCTAGGATCAAGACAATGACCAAGTACAACGCAATGAAGCTCTTCATGAAACTACATGAGAAACATCGTGCTCTGGTGAAAAGCAAAGGAAGAGCAAGTAACCCTGGAGGAAAAAGAGGAGCATTTGTGCTGGAATTAGACAGCCTGTTCGATATAGGAGCTCCAGATGCAATCCAGGAAATAGTTATCCAGAGAGAAGAAAGATGAGGATATCAGGTTCTACGAAGACCAAAACACTGAGAGGAAAGGTCATATGTCTGGTCATGACAAGATTTTTGAGACAAGATCCCTGCAGCAAGCAGCGAGGAATGAAAGACTGCAGCATAGACAAGAACAAGGTAAAACTAATTACTTTGAACATTACAAAAAGTTTTAAGTTTTACTCCATTGCGATATTTAGCATGTACTTAACAATTACTGTCTTAACATGTTGTACTATTTTACAGCTGCAGCAGAACAAGAGGCAGTTGTTCATGTGGATGACATTACCTGGGGTGACTCAACTGACAACGATGCTAACACAGAGGACATGGATTACCATCAGCCTCGTCCTGGATGTTCTCACCATCAAGACACTGTGACTAGTGTGACTTTGACGTTTCCAAGGAAGGTCATGGAATGTGATGTCATCTGCAATACAGCTGATCATCTTGGTTTATCAGACAATCAAGTTACTGCCATGGTTTCTGCCACCTTGAAAGCTGGAGGGGCTGATCTGGATAACTTCGTCATCTCAACCTCAACAACACGTCACAACAGAATGCTGTCCAGGTATAATATCAGCCAGAGTCACATGTCCAAGTTTTGTGAAAAACCCCCACAGTACGCTGCCTTACACTGGGATGGAAAGTTGCTCAAAGATGTCTTGGGCAGTGAACCTGGAAGTACCTCAGAGACTTTAGCTGTGCTAGTGTCTGGTCCACCTTCATACACTGAAGGAAAGTTATTGGGAGTACCTGTCATCGACAATTCTTCTGGCACAGCTCAGGCTGAGGCTTCAATGGATTTACTGGAGACATGGGAACTTACGGATAATGTTACTGCCCTTGTTTTTGACACTACATCCAGTAACAGTGGAGTTCACAGAGGAGCTGCCAAACTGCTAGAGAAAATGCTGAACAAAAAGGTGTTTTATCTGGCCTGTCGACATCACATCCTGGAAATCCTAGTAGGAGCAGTTTGGGAGAAGCTGTTTGGGAAGGTGAAGGGGCCAGATAATCCCTGGTTTGAGCATCTGAAGGATGTTTGGACGAACTTGTCCAAGGAAAACCCAAAGATGCTGGCTATCAACAGCAAATGGCTGAAGGAAAAGAAGAAGAACAGTGAAGAAATACTCCAAGACATTCTAACAGCAGAAAGGCTTCCAAGAGCCGACTACAGGGAAATGGCTGAACTGACAGTCATTGTTCTTGGAGGAACGCCTCCTCGAGGTATTCACTGGAGTCGACCAGGCGCCATTCATTAGGCCAGATGGATGGCCAGAAACCTGTACTCCATGAAAATGCTGATGTTTGCAGATCAACTTGAGTACGACGAAGACACTGTATCAAAGCTGGAAAGACTCAACACCTTCCTTGCGCTGTTCTATACTCCTGTATGGATGATGTCAATGTCTGCTGCAGATGCTCCCGTGAATGATCTAAGTCTAATCCAGGACATGTTGAAGTACAAGAAAACTGACCCAGAGCTTGCTGATGCAGTACTTAATAAGATGGAAAACCACAAATGGTACCTGACGCAGGAAGTCGTGCCATTTGCCCTGTTCAGCAGTAGATTGAGTGACACATTCAAGCACGACATTGCTGCCCAGTTACATGCCACTGAGAAGCCAGACAGCTTCAGAACAGGAAAGCCTCTATTCCAGAGTGTCACAGCTAAGACCACCCTGGTTGATCTCATTGGCCCAGAATCACATTTCCTGCTGGACACACTGAACATTGGATCCGAGTGGCTTCTGGAACCTGTCACGTCTTGGTCACAGAATGAGGACTACAGAAAAGCGTTGGACTATGTTAGGAATCTGAAAGCGGTGAATGACATTGCTGAACGTGGTGTCAAGATGATGAGCGACTTTGCAAATGTCATAACAACAGATGCCAAACAAAGGGACTATCTCCTTCAAGCTGTGGAGTTCAACAGACGCCGCTTTGACAGCTTCAAGAAACAAACTCTCAACAACTGACTGTGTAAATGTCATTATGAAATTAATCATCATGTAATGCTTTCACTTCTTGATCGATTAGACTTGTGACAAAATGTTAATCTCAAATTTGTGTCATGAATAAGGCGCCTTGTCTGCCTTGAGTGTGAGAAAACGAATTTTGTGATATTTCTGAAATCTTTGTATGTACCAATGTGCCATTTCTTGTTCCAAGACTATCATAATTGTATAAGTTAGAAAGAGGATTAAAAACACTTTAATTTGGTGCCTATTTTGTTGCTCTATCTTGTTTAGATAAAAAGTTATAGTGCAAAACATGATTCAAGGGACCCCGGAACTGGTGCTTTTGGCCGATTTCAAGGCAGAAAACTTAAAGCTCCATGCGGCAATGCTTCCCAACAACCTAGGTCAAAATGGTTGTGATTTTCGGCCTTTTCAGGTCAAAAAGCATGGGAAAAAGTACAGAAACCTATGAAAATAAGAAAAAGTTGATTTTTGAACAGGGCTAATGTTACCCTGTACATACAGCTTTTCACGTTGCCTCTCAATATCGAGTTCATCTTGCAGCTCGTGAGTAATTACATGACCTAAGTATTTACACGTGTCTGACAGGTATAGTCTGACCATTCATTTCAAAAGACCCATGTGATAAATGTTTCAGTAGATTACACCTAAAAATCAAAATACAGCTCTTTGCCCCAATGCCCCATTATACCATATTGTTCACATACCTCTAATAGTACTTTCAGCCAATGGGGAGAGGGTGACAGAAGAACAAGGTCATCAGCATACATTAAATGATTAATTTTTTCCTTTCTAATGACACAGCCAGTATGTGCAGTTTTTAGTTCATTGGTAAGGTCATCCATGCATATACAGAAAAGATAGAGTGATAATATACCTCCTTGCCTAACACCATTAGTCACCTTAAAACCTGGTGATACCATGCTTTTCCATCTTACAAACATGGTCTGCTCTGTATACCAGAATCCTAAGTATATACAGTATTCCCTCGCCATATCGCGGTTCACATTTCGCGGACTCGGTACATCGCGGTTTTTTCTAGCCGAAATAAAATACATACTCTAATTGAGTTGACAAAGAACCGCGAGATAGGAAAACCAGCGAAGCTTGTGCTGCTTGAGCTACTTTGCCTATATGATACCGTACACGGCACACCATTGGCCGATGGATGAGACGCGACCAATCAGAGCACGCTGTTCAGTATCCTGGGCGCTGATTGGCTTAGCGTTCGTCGCATCTCGATCTGCAGCCTACCGAAGCATTCAGCATCTCGCCTTGCTCAGTTCGCTTCCACGTGTTATTCACTTCGCGTAGTCTAACTCTTCGGTGTTGTGTTTCTGTGCATTTTGTGTTTAATAGTGATTTTGTGTCAACCCCTTAAGATGTCGCCCAAATGTTCTGTGCCTTCTAAGAGTTCTGGCAATGAACCCAAGCGCCAGAGGAAGATGCTTACTATCTCAGAGAAGGTTAGACTCCTAGACATGTTAAAGGAAGGAAAAAGCTACGCGGCTTTAGGCCGCCATTACAATCTCAATGAATCTACGATTCGGTACATTAAGAAGGACGAAAAGAATATAAGAACGACGGCAGCTGTGTCCTTTAGCCAGACAGCGAAAAGGGTGGTAACTTTCCGCAATAAGGACATCGTAAGGATGGAGTCTGCATTGGCCCTTTGGATCAGTGACTGCAGGAAGAAGAATATCCCACTGGATACCAACATTATCTGTGAGAAGGCCAGGCAGCTTTACGACAGGTTTGCTGAAGGTGGTGACGACGACGACCCCAAGCAGGACCATCGACCGCTTCTCCTACCAAACCAACCGAATTTCATGCCAGCAAGGGTTGGTTTGACAAATTTCAAAAAAGATTCAACTTAAAGAGCGTGACCCTGCACGGAGAAGCTGCCTCTGCTGATAAAGCAGCCGCCGACGAGTACGTGAACGAGACGTTCAAGACGATCATCGAGGAAGGGGGTTATAAGCCCGAACAAGTTTTCAATATGGATGAGACAGGATTGTATTGGAAACGAATGCCGTCTCGTACTTTTATAATGAAGGAGGAAGTCAGAGTCCCTGGATTTAAGGCGCACAAAGATCGCGTCACTTTAATAATGTGTGGGAATGCTGCAGGCTTTATGATAAAGCCAGGTGTTATTTATAAGGCCAAAAACCCAAGGGCCTTCAAAAACAAAAATAAGAACCTGCTGCCAGTGTATTGGATGCACAACCCCAAGGCCTGGATTACGAAACTCCTCACATCGGATTGGTTCCACCAATGCTTTATTCCGGAGGTCAAGGTTTATCTCGCTGAAAAAGGGTTCGAATTCAAAGTGTTGTTGCTCATGGATAACGCAGGTGGTCACGCGCTCAACCTGTCATATGATGGCGTACAAATAGAGTTCTTACCGCCGAACACCACATCGCTCATCCAGCCCATGGATCAAGGCGTTATTCGTGCATTCAAGACACTTTATATACGAAACACCCTGCACCACCTGGTCGAGGCTATGGATTCGGAAGATAATGTAGTGAATACTCTTATTTTAGTTTCAAGATAAATGTTAATTTTACCGTCTTGAATTTCGGAATAGCTATAAATTCATTTTAAATTAGTTACCCATCATAATTCAATTGTAAACCACATTAATACTAATTTTATGTATACTGTATTATTTTATTGTATGTAAACATAATTAATTATATATCACAATTGTCAGTTAATTATTTATATTCAAATAATTATTTTAATCTAATACCATGTCCATTTTGCAAATAAATAATAGAAATCCAAGGGTTATATTTTCCATCTTTGGTACTGTCGCAGTTTTGCCTAACGGACTCAATACGGCTAGTGAGATAATCACTGGTTGGCACTTAACCAGCGGCAGTGCTTATGGCTACATCATCCAGGTTAACCTATACCGGATAGATGCGCTACGGTCCCAAGCCGTAGCTTGCCTAGGCCCAACGACGACGACGACGAAAACCAACAATTGGTGACCCCGGAGTTGGATTCCCCCCTTTTACCCGAACGACTAGGACTAGACTGTAACGTCGTTCGTGCCCATCACCCCCTTCACCCAAGCGACTAGGACCAGACTGTAACGTCGCTCGTGCCCTCTGCCCCTCCCCCCCTGCCCGTGCGCTCTGTGCCTGCGCTCGTCTCAACCTCCACTCCTTCGTTTTTAACTTGTCGTCTTGCTTGTACGTCAGCAAGCATAGCAGAAGATGCCTGACGACGCTGGTGCCATCTCCCACTTGAGCGTAAAGCTCCCCATCTTCTGGCCGGGTGATCCATTTATTTGGTTCCACCAAGTGGAATCACAATTCAACTTGGGAAGGATCACCGCTAGCAGGACAAAATACGATCATGTTTTGTCCTCTCTACCAGCGAGCATCATCTCTGAAGTCCGTGACGTCATCGTGTCTACTTCCACGAGTGAGGACCCATACAACGATCTGAAGTCTGCCATCCTGTGCCGCACCACTGTCTCCGAGCGTGAGAAACTACATCAGTTAATCTCAAAAGAAGAACTTGGAGACCGTAAGCCCACTCAAATGCTGAGGGCTATGCAGTGCGCTCTAGGCGAACGCGCACAAACCTTCAATAAGGACATCTTTAGACAGTTGTTCTTGCAGAAACTTCCTCCATCATCTCAGCGTGTCTTGGCCACTATGGATCCTGCTACTCCAGTTGATAAACTAGCAGAAACTGCCAACAAAGTAGTGGAGATTGACACAGCTCCGGTCAACAACGTGAACACACAATCGGAACTGGAGTTGAAAGTGGAAGAGTTAAGTCAACAACTCAACCACGTTTGTTCTCTGCTACAAAATCAACGGCAAAGAAGCCATTCTCGGTCAAGATTTACGAAGAGGCATCGTTCGAGTTCCGGGAAGATCTGCTTCTACCACTGTAAATTTGGAAAGAAGGCTAGGAAGTGCATCTCCCCTTGCAATTTTTCGTCGGAAAACCCCAGCAGCGAGTCCTAATGGCGTCTAGTACTCGCACTGCCAACCTGTTATTCATAAAGGACAGGAACTCTGGTGTCAATTTCTTGGTCGATACCGGAGCGTCAGTCAGTGTATTCCCCCAAAAATCTGGTCATACGCACTTGGAATCTCTGCCTCTATATGCTGCTAACGGTTCACGCATACCCATGTACGGTACTCAGTCGCGTGAACTAAACTTGGGCCTTCACCGATCCTTCAAGTGGATTTTCATCTGTGCTCAAGTGCAGCATCCCATAATCGGCGCTGACTTCCTCCAGCATTTCAAACTCCTGGTGGATCTTGACAAGCGACGCTTATGCGACCAGGCCACACTGCTTTCTGTTCTTGCCAAACAGGTTGCCCTTCCGGACGCCTCGAACTCTGCACTTTCCCTCGTTCCCCCTAATTCCATGTACCAGTGCCTTTTCCAGCGATATCCAGGAATTCTTCAACCGATGCAGATGGGTGATACCATTAAGCACACCATTACCCATCACATTACAACAAAAGGTCCCCCTGTGTTTGCAAAACCCAGACATCTTGCCCCGGACAAACTGAAAGCTGCCAAATCGGAATTCCAGCTTATGATAGATCTTGGGATAATAAGACCTTCCAAAAGCAGTTGGTCCTCTCCCCTACACCTGGTCCAGAAGAAGTCAGGAGACTGGAGACCATGTGGGGATTACCGGTTTTTGAATTCGACAACCATCCCGGACCGATATCCGGTACCAAATGTCCAAGACTTTACTTCTCTTCTCCACGGCAAATCTATCTTCAGTAAAATAGACCTCGTTAAGGCTTTCCACCACATTCCCGTAGAGCCTTCGGATATTCCCAAGACTGCAGTTTGTACACCATTTGGGTTATTCGAATTTGTGAAGATGCCGTTCGGGCTACGGAATGCTGCGCAAACCTTTCAGAGGTTTATAGATGAGGTAACCAGAGGCTTAGACTTTGTTTATGCCTACATCGATGATTTGCTTGTGGCCAGCTCAACGGAAGAGGAACATAAGGAACATCTTTCACTCCTCTTTCAACGCTTAGAACAATACGGTTACTATTAATGCATCTAAGTGTGTGTTTGCACAGCCAACCTTGGAATTTCTTGGTCACACGATTTCGCAGCACGGAATTACCCCCCTTCAGGACAAGTGTGAAGTGATAAAAAATTACCCTATGCCAAATAATCAGCGTGAGTTACGTTGGTTTCTAGGTTTGGTAAATTATTACCACAAGTTCATTAAAAACTGTGCCAGTGTTCTTGCTCCTCTACACGCTATGATCACACACAAACGCAAGGTAACGAAATTGGTATGGTGTAGCGATAGTTTACAGGCGTTCGACAATGCCAAAAATGCTATCAATAGTGCATTGTCTCTGTCATTTCCTATCAGTGATGCCCCCCTAACTCTGTCGGTCGATGCATCAGATGTTGCGATCGGTGGGGTGTTGGAACAAACCATTAACGGTCAACAAGCACCCATCGCGTTTTACTCGAAAAAGCTGCAGCCAGCCGAAACGCGTTATAGTGCTTTCGGACGTGAACTTCTTGCTATTTACTTAAACGTGAAGCATTTTCAACATTTCCTTGAAGGCCGAGAGTTTTGTGTTTTTACCGACCACAAACCTTTGGTCACTGTCTTCAATAAAAACAGCTGTAACCACTCTCCCAGAGTCATCAGGCAACTCGATTATATCTCGCAATTTACCACAGATATCCGCCACATCAAAGGTGTCTTGAACACTCCAGCGGATGCACTTTCAAGAATAGAGATTACTTCTGTTACCCTCAGCTCTACACTGTGGAATGCTATTGCACAGGATCAAGATAAGGATACGGAACTACAAGACCTGCTCATAGAAGACTCCACTCACTCACTTTCCCTCAAGAAAATGAGTATGCCAGGATTGTCTGTGCCCCTCTATTGCGACGTATCAACAGCTGCTATTCGCCCTTATGTCCCTCCATGTCACAGACAAGCAGTCTTCACGGATCTTCATAAGCCCTCCCATCCTGGTATCTGTGCTTCGCAACACCTGGTTACCTCTCGCTTTGTTTGGCCCTCGATGCGGAAGGATGTCAAACATTGGACCAAAACGTGCCTTGCCTGCCAGCGTGCCAAAGTCCAAAGGCACACCAGGTCCCCCTTTGACGCATTTCCGCCCCCATCCCAGCGATTTGAGGTAATTCATGTAGACATTGTTGGTCCTCTTCCAGTGATTCAAGGCCAACGTTATCTGCTCACCTGTCTCGACCGCTTTTCCAGATGGCCTGAAGCCATCCCACTTCCTGATATCCAAGCGGATACTGTTGCAAGAGCCTTTCTTCATGGATGGGTATCAAGATTTGGATTGCCGACAAAAGTCATCACTGACCAAGGTCGCCAATTTGAGTCTTCGCTTTGGAAGAAGTTTACCAGCTTGTTGGGTACAGTACATGCGCATACCTGTGCGTATCATCCGCAAGCTAACGGCCTCGTCGAACGCTTCCATCGCCAGCTGAAGTCATCCCTTATGTGTCACGAAGACTCCCATTGGATGGATAAGCTTCCACTCGTGTTGCTTGGTATTCGCTCTGCATTTAAGAGTGATCTGAAGACTACAGCGGCTGAACTAGTCTATGGAACAACACTGCGGCTACCAGGTGGCTACTTCACTGCAGGGGATAAGTCATGTGATCCTACGGAATTCGCTCAAACACTTTCCTCTCACATGCAGTCCCTTCAGCCTGTTCCCCCTCGATTGACTAGCCAACAGAACATCTTTGTTTCCCCAGCCCTCCAGTCTTGCACCCACATTTTCGTTCGTGTACCTGTCCCAAAACGGCCTCTCCAATGTCCATATGATGGGCCCTATGAAGTTCTCCAACGTACGCGCAAATCATTTCTCATCCAGCGCGGTTCCAAGGTCGACAAGGTTTCTATCGATCGTCTTAAGCCTGCGTTTTTGGAATCAACCTTAAGCGAGGTACATGTAGCTACCAAAAAGGTCCAGGGGAAATCTGTGTCGTTCAGAACTCTTTGAACTTCCTCTCTGGTGGGGGAGTGTGTAGTGAATACTCTTATTTTAGTTTCAAGATAAATGTTAATTTTACCGTCTTGAATTTCGGAATAGCTATAAATTCATTTTAAATTAGTTACCCATCATAATTCAATTGTAAACCACATTAATACTAATTTTATGTATACTGTATTATTTTATTGTATGTAAACATAATTAATTATATATCACAATTGTCAGTTAATTATTTATATTCAAATAATTATTTTAATCTAATACCATGTCCATTTTGCAAATAAATAATAGAAATCCAAGGGTTATATTTTCCATCTTTGGTACTGTCGCAGTTTCGCCTAACGGACTCAATACGGCTAGTGAGATAATCACTGGTTGGCACTTAACCAGCGGCAGTGCTTATGGCTACATCATCCAGGTTAACCTATACCGGATAGATGCGCTACGGTCCCAAGCCGTAGCTTGCCTAGGCCCAACGACGACGACGACGAAAACCAACAATAACTTCTCGCTGAAGGCGTACTGGCGTGACTACACCATCGCAACGTGTTTGCAAAACATTCCGAAGGCCATAAAGGAAATGAAGAGACAGACTTTGAATGCCTGCTGGAAAAAATTGTGGCTAGAAGTGGTCCACGATTATAAGGGATTCTCTCCTGACAAATCCACCAATCTGCAGTAGATAAGGCAGTGAAGCTGGCAAAATTACTAGGAGGAGAAGGCTTCATCGATATGACTCCAGACGACGTTAATGACCTGGTAGAGGCCCACTCAAATCCGTTAACGGACGAAGACCTGACGGAGATGACGAAGGTAGCAAGTGAAGAAGAAGAGGAACAAGATGATCCAGGGGATAAAGAAGAAGAAGTCGGTCTATCACTGGAATGCCTCGCAACTATGGTTAGAACGGCGAAAGAACTTCAGAAAATGGCTGACGAATGGGACCCCCAGATGATTCGTGCATTAAAATTTAAAAATGCAATCGACGGCGCTACTGAAGTGTATAAAAATCTCCTCGCCCAGAAGAAACGGCAGCACCAGCAACTGCCCATCACTATGTTCCTCACCCGCAAAAAGAAAGAAGACGCGCCTACGCCTTCAGCGGAAACCGAAGTTACGGACGATGCCGATGACGAAGATACCGCACCACCTGATGAAGCGCCCGCTGAAGCGGCGCCTTTAGAAGAGATGTAATGCTCTTCTTTGCTGTGCAGTACATTCATCTCATCATCGTCATCACCTTCATCATTCAGTACTGCACAGCTAATTCATCGTCATCGTCATCATTCAAGTTTTAGTATCTTCACTGGTGAGTACCCATACGAAATTTTAATGTTGGTAAAATTATTAAAAAATACTGTATATACAAATGTTTTCTTTTTAAAATACTGTTAGTCTCTTTCATACTCCAAGTGTAGAAAGTGTTTATAAGAGCGTGGGAAAGGTTTATAAGAGTGCGGGGAGGGTTTATAAAGGCGTAAAATACGTAATAAACATATCGTTTCTACTTCGCGGATTTTCACCTATCGAGGGGGGTTCTGGAACGTAACCCCCGCGATATTCGAGGGAATACTGTATTTAGGTACCCCTCGACACAAGAGTTTCTTGAAAAGTTTGTGATGGTTAACTCTCTCAAATGCTTTTGATGCATCCAGAAAACAGGAATATACATTGCTACTTGACATCCTGTACTTTAGGACAGCTTTCTTTAGCATATAAATACACATATCAGTACCATGTTTCACTCTAAAGCCAAACTGATTGTCGTAAGTCTGCAAGTACTTATCCAATTATAAATTTATGACATATTCTAACACCTTAGAAAATATACTGGCAAGTGCTATTGGCCTATAATTATTCTTATCACAGATACTAGCACCCTTATTTTTAACAAATGGCAGCAATACAACTGAAAAAATGGATTGTGGTAAGTACCCATGTATCATACAGTTTGTGAAACACATTGTAAGCATAGGTATTATATGAGGGCTACAACATTTTAAATGTTCTGCTTGTATGCATTCTAGGCCACAACTTTTGTTATCACATAACTTATGAATAGCCTGCCAGATTTATGAGTCATTAATTAGTAGCTCCTCAGTGCATTCTACATTTAGGCACATATTTAGTCTATGTCCCCCTCTGAGACAATTAAATAGGGTTTCATAATGATTTTTTCACAGTTTTGCAATGTTTTTTGCACCATGTACACCCTTTTATTACATTTGGCAAGGGAAGATTACTATTGTTAACCCTTAACTGCGTGCGCCCCAGTACACAGTACCAGATTTCAATTAAAGTTGCCATAATTCTTTGAGAATGAGTCAAAATGCTTCCAATGAGTCATTACCCTATCAGTACAACATCAGCTGTTGATGAGGGTGGTCGTTGTTTGTTTGACCTCTTCTATAACAGTTTTGGGAACCATTTTTGAAGACCACCACATTCTTTTGGCATACCGTGCTGGGCACACGCAGTTGTGTAAGTGAAAGAGACGCATACTTTTGTGATATAAAAGTGAAATAAAGGCGTAAAAGCACTATTTATATTCAGTACTTGCATCATTTATTTTCTTGCTGTTTAAATTGTGTATAATGCACTAACTAGGCCTATTTATGGCTGATGATCTATCATACTAAAATTAGCAAAAGTATTATCTTTATTTACTTATATATATGATGAATAAAACCATGAAGGAAAGGAAACACAGAATGGTGCTCAAGCGCTTTTGTCTAATGACATCCTCAGGAATACTTTAGTATATAAAGAGTTACAGCCTATATATAGGTTACAGAAAAAAAATATATATATATATATATGTGTATATGCTGCAAACCCACAGGGAAAAAGAAAAATGATTCCAAGGCCTTTCATGTATTCAAAGCTACACCTCGTCAGGGAATGAAGGTAAAAGGTGAGATGCCCATAAATATATACAACGTACAGGAAAAACAAAACAATTAGCACATACTTAACAAGGGTTAATGAGAGGCAAAAGAAATTTTAACATGATATCGTCAATTTTATACGTCCCCGCACTGTTATTGAAATTGTTTTTAAAATGAATAAATGCACATTCTAGAATATTTCTTTCTATTATATATCTGTTTTTAACAAGCGCTTTAGAACTATCCCACTTGATGCTATGGTTACATCTATTAAATAAAGCATTGGAATTATTAGCTGTTCTACAAGCATATTTATGCTGTTTTACCCTAATATCTAACGTTTTACCGGTTTGGCCTATATATACTGAGTTACATTGTGTACATCCGATCGAATACACACAACTAACAACATTATCAGGGCTATTCTTTATTAGGCGTGATTTAACAGTATTATTATACTTAAAGATTACATTAATGCCAATTGCTTTAAGTACAGTTGGAAGGTATTGAAAATTAACATGGTAAGGTAGGCTAAGGATATTTTTACGCTGAAATTCCTTTACAATTACATTATTATAATACCTATTCTTGGCTTTCTTAAGACAGTTATCTAAAAATGAAGTAGGATAACATAATTTAGTACCAATATTCATAATATTGCATAACTCGGAATCTAAAAATTCAGGACTAACAACTCTCAATGCTCGAAGAAACATAGCAGAGAAAATAGAGGATTTAATCGAAGGATGATGGTCAGAATAAAAATGCACATAAGAGTTATTATTAGTAGGCTTACGGTAAACTTCATATTTGAACTGATTAGAGCATCTCCAAATTTTTAGATCAAGAAAAGATAGGCTTCCATCATTTTCTTTTTCAACTGTAAACTTAATAGATGGGACTAAATTGTTGAGTCTACCAAGAAATAAGTCCACATCCAAATTATTAGGCCAAAGGCATAAAATATCATCTATATACCTGTACCAAACCAGGTTAAAATTAACAATCGTAGGCAAAATTCTACTTTCAAAAAATTCCATATATAAATTAGCTAGTACAGGTGAAAGGGGATTTCCCATAGCCAATCCAAATGACATAGCATAAAACTTATTTTCAAACTGAAATTTACAATCTTTGACACAAAGCTTAATTAACTCAATAAGAGTGTTGTGTTGAACAGGGAAAGAATATTCAGAGATCTTATCTTTTAAAAAATCAAGTAAGTCATCAACAGGGACTTTTGTGAATAGGGAGAATACATCAAAGCTTACCAATTTGAAATTAGGGTCATTAGGGAACTTCAGTTTGTCAATAAGATCCATGCTATTTACAATATGTGACTCAGAAATAGAGCCAACTAACGGCGTTAATAAACTAACTAACCATTTTGATAGCTTATAGGTTATGGAGCCCACTGAGCTAACAATAGGCCTCATGGGATTATTAACTTTGTGTGTTTTTACTAAGCCGTACAGATATGGTAGTGACGGATTGATACTAAGAAACTGCTGTGGAAGCCCATTATAGTTATTTTTTTTAAATTTCTCTTAATTTTCTGTTAAACATTTTATTAACATCCTCCAATGGGTCTCTATTTAGAGGTTTGTACGTGTCACGATCACTCAATAATGTATTCATCTTTTCAACATAACTGTTTTTGTCCATGATGATGATCAAATTGGATTTGTCCGCTTTAGTAATATGTAATGAATCATTATTTTTCAGTGTTTTTAGGGCTTTTTCAAACCTCAAAGGATAATTCGATTCAAACCTCGTATTAAAAGCACTATACACACAACCTTTAGCTAAAGTCACCTCACTTTCAGAAATATTACTAAATTAATAAAAGACTTAGCAATCAGTAAACTGCTGGGCTTTTTTGGGACTGAGAAACCTAACCCAAAGCCTAACGCACATTTCGTATTGAAGTCTAGCTCTTGGGACAAGTTAACAATATTACTAAACTCACTTTTTTTAGTCCAGTAACTATTACGAATTAAATCCTCCAGTCTATTGTTTAATTTCCTATTCTGAGTTCTGCATCTTCTACGTAAGTTGTTGTAAATATCGTCCAAAAGTGTACTTCTCCACGCATGAGGAATGGTGGAAAATTTTTTTTTTTTTTTTTTTTTCCCTTACTTCGGACTCTCTGAAGGTGTTCTTCACTTCAATGTGGGCTATATTAATATGTTTCTTTAAAATAATCCTTTCGGTGTCACCAAACGGTGTATCATCCAACCTACGGTATCGTCTTCCAAGCAGGGATTTTGGGATGACTTTTTCGCTATAACACTTCCTAAGGAAATCGAATTGGTTCTTAAGAGAATGTGCATGAGCAATAGCAGAATGGTAACTTCTAAAAATCGATCGGAGAGAAGGGAATATGGTTGTAAAAAGAGCAACAGTGAAGAGGACACGCGTGGGCTCCATTATATGGGATGGATTTCACAATAAAATGGAGATAAAAAAAAAAATTAAACATTAAAGGATTGTGGGAGGAGCATACAAATTTGTAAGGAAAAACTACTGATTTTTAGCACAAGATCAAATGAATTATTTCCAACCAATGTTATAGATAATTAAAAAAGATAAAAATAAAAATTTATACTGGAAATCTACCCAGGTTTTAGCACTCTGCCCTTTTTGTTAAAGTTCGATGTCTATAAAAATAAATTGAAAAATAAAAGTTATTAGAGTAGCATACAAGTTCACCAAAAATTTAGCATTCTACCCTTCTTATCTAAATCTGTTCTAAGGAATTAAAAATAACAAGATCGAGTTGAAAAAGACCTTTGCTTATGTTGAAGTTATTTGTAAGTTGGATAATGGCAGACTCAAGAATATTTCTATTAACAATGTTGCCAGAGTGAAATAAAACTGAAGCATTATTCCAATCAATACAGTGGGATAACTCTGACAAATGGACAAAAAGGGCACTGGACAACTATCCTGTTCTAACGGAATATTGATGCTGTTTTATATGTGTGTGCAAATCCTTTCCCATCTGACATGTAAAAGGAATCACATTGTTTACAACCAATTTTATAGATAATGCCTGAATTATTGGTAGGGCTATTTTTTACTATGATATTTTTCACAATATTGTTATATGAAAATACTAAATTAATATCCAAAAGTTTAAGTACATTAGCAATGCCTAAAAAGCCCGGGAAAAATGGAAGTACTAAAATATTTTTTGACAAAGTACGAGTGTTATTATTCACACGAGAGAAAGTTCATTTTGCCTTGTTGAGACAAGATTCCATAAACTCATGAATAACACAGATCACTTCCAATACCATTGATTTTTTCCAATTCAGCATCGATGTATTCTGGACTGGCGATCCTAAGGGCGCGGAGAAACATTGAAGAAAAAATGGCCTTCTTAGTGGGGGTGTCATGTCCCAAGTAAAAGTGTACGTAGGACAAATTGTTTGTTTTTTCCGATAGATACTAAACTTAAAACCTGGGCTTTCCCTATGTACACGCACATCCCAAAACGGGATTGAGTTGTCTTGTTCCACTTCTAAAGTAAACTTAATGGAGGGGACTTGATCATTTAACTGAAGGAGGAAGTCATCCAGGTCACGATTCATGGGCCAGATCCACAAAATATCATCGACGTACCGCAACCATGGGATGCCACCCCCCAGGATAAACTCTGTCTGTAAGTGTGGGTTTTATTGTCATATTCTTTCTTACCTTATCTTCCATCATAAATAACTCCTCCATTTTAAATTTACCTTCATTTACTTCCCTGATGGTCTCTACCCAGTCAGCATCCTGGTTATGCTGTTCTGAGGTTTCAAGGAGAGGTTTCCAGTATGACTCCAACTGGGTCTGATCTGGTGGGTCATGGACTACTGTTCTTTCTCTTATGATATTTTGGTAAAAGCATCTAGGGTTGGATCAAAATTGTTTGTTATGGTTTTTCATATTTTTCTACTTTTGTTTATTCCTGATTCTCTTGGCTATGGCTAGGATTTTTCCCTCCAATTCCAGTGCCTTGTCATGTAGTTGATTATCTCATAAGTTATACTTTCTCTTTATTTTCCCTACTTGTTTTTTGAGTTTTCATGTTGTGGGAGTGCTTGAAAATATTGCTTTATTGAGTTCAATTCATGCCTGGCTTGCATAAGTTGTTTAGTTAATTCAATTTTGCAGGGAGGAGGTTTCAGTTTACACTTGCCATTCTGACTGGGGGTTTTGGTTTGAAATTTGAGACAAGTTTCTTTTGCATATATAGGCCAGCAGAATAATTTATTTGATTAAGTTCAGTGAGATCTGTGTTGGCTGGGACAAATCTATTAATTGCTACATTCACTCTGTATAACAGTTGCTTAAACTGTCTATTTTTACTAAGTTTGATCAATTGGGGCTGGTTTTCCAGACACATGGTTTTAACTATTTCACTTAGATTTGCTTATTCCTCCTCTGTTTCTATTTGCTGTAAATCTATATCTTCATGCCATGGTGGCGGTGAAGGGGGATGGGTTCCTGATATGGCTGGGGAAGGTAATGGTGAGTCAGAGGATCCAGGTGAACTGGGTGGTGAGCCACCCATTCCTATCTAGTGATTTGAGTTAGTTAGAAATTGCTGGCTGGTAGGTCTGTCTACTTTGGGTGACCAATGGGCTATCAGATGAATCATCTCCAGCATTTTGTGCTGTGCCAAGGCATTGAAATAGTTGAATAGGGTTCATTCATTATTGGGGTGGTTTCATTACAGATAAGCTTATCTATTTTATCATTTATGTATTCTATCAGTCTTGCAGCTGGTCTCTCTCTCTCTTATGCGAGCAAAAGTGGAAGATGATCTCTCCCCATTTCCTTGTGATGTCCTTCTCTCTCTCATGTTTCTGTCTGGCATACTTTGTAGCCCATATTAGTGTCCATTTCTCTTCTCTTGTCCACAATCTTTTTCTTTTTTCACCTCTTTCTTCTTCTCTGGCAATGTAGTCCTCATTTGCTTTCCTAGGGGCACTTTGCTTGATGTCAATAATTTCATCCTCTGTAAGGTATGTATGTGCCTGTGAGGCTAGTAATTTAACTCCTGGACAGAGGAGTTTTTCTTTCCTTCAGCTAAATTGGATTTCCTGATCTGTACTGCTAGGATTATGGTCTTCTGCCTGTTCCATTTCCCAAACCACGAGTATTCAGAGCAGTGCAAAATTGTCTTCTTTTCTTCAATGGTCTACTTCACCTTATCATACCTACATAAGTTTCTTTTTGGGGGCATTTTTTGGTGATACTGATCATGGCCTGGGGGGGGGGGTCCCCTGTAATGATCCCTTTGGTGAAGTTTCTTCTCCTCTGATCATTGAGCAAAGTTGCACCATTGCTTACCTCACCCACCATGATGCATAATGGATTGAGGGGACCTTTTTATCCTGGGTGACATCCTGACAGTATGGTTTTTCCTTAACAGATTTCTCCATATTTCTTTTTGTTTTAGGCGAGCTTAGCTGGGGTTACACATTTGTGTTCGTCATAGCCTATTGCTAAACCCCTTGATGGTGGGAATGAAGACATGAAGAATATGCTGAATAGGTATCACCTTCCCCAGTATGTATTTGGAAAGGATTCACTGAAGCACTGGACTGACAAAATTTCTTACCACACTGAACACATTTGAAAGACTTCTCTTTCTTGGTTTATAGTCTTTTTAGTACTTTTTTTTAGCTGTAAGTCAGGCTTCCACCTGAAGCCAAACACCAACTATATATGTCTGAACTTGGCCTAGCATTCATTTAAGGAGAGTGACTGTTCCTTTTAATGCCCCCGTTTGGATTTCTATGGCCTGGGGCTATCCTGGGATTGAATTCAGGTAAGTTAAGTTGTTGTTCTTCATACCTGTTGCCCCAACTATGATGGGGAGAATGGCAGCTTCTTTCAATCTCCAGTTTCTCATTGTCATATATAAGCACTTGGTATTTTGCGATTTTTTTCCCTTTCCACTTTATTGAGGCTGTAGTTGTTTGGGACACTGACCTCAATAAGTAAGGCAAGCCTTTCCCTCTTGTCCCACACTACTATGTCTGGTTTTACTGCTGAGTTGTCTATGAAAGTAGCAGTTGGAATTATTGTGTCATAGTAGATATTATAACAGTTATTTCTAGTGACTGGTGCAGGTGTATGGTCCCATACATTTTTGCTGCATTCCAGTTCTAATGCTGTCATGATCTTCCAATGGATATATTTACACATTTTATTGTGTCTGGCTGTATAGTACCCCTCTGCCATAAGCACACTACAGCCCAATATTAGATGGTCAACACTTTTCACCTCACCATGACAGAATCTACATCTGTCATTATTACTTAGTCCAGCCATTTTTTTAAACGCATTTGTTAGGAGTGCAAGATCTTGGGCACCCAGTATCAGTCTTTCTCCATCATATTGCAGAACTCCTCTCTTAAGCCATTCCAATAATCCTTCTTTACTGATGTAGTCCTTCTGTAGTTCTTGATAATATTTTCCAGCCCTTTCATGTTATTCCCACTCTTCTGCATGTTTAGCCTGTTATTCCAGCACAAATTTTTTATGAATTTTCCTAGCTATTACTGTAGCTAGTATTCTTTCCATTTCTACTTCTTCCGTCATATTATTCTCTCCAAAGTGCTGGGCCAGTTTGTTGAGTCGCCCTTATGATGTGGTGCTCACGGACTAGAGCTATTGTAGCGTTAGTAGAGCTCCTCAGATACTTCCCAATGCTGATGATTGATGATTGGTGCAGCTGGTTAACCTTAGTCAATCCCATTCCTCCCAGTTTCCTTGGTAGGTACAATCTGGGAAGACACTGGTTCCTGTATGTTATTTTATTTAGAGCAAGGTTTTTTCTGGTTTTAATATTTAGTTTGTTCAGCTGATTGAGGCCAGTCTATTATCCCTATACTATAGTTAATAACAGGGATGGTGAGTTGATTTATAGCCATTATATTTTTATTTGATGCAAGTTGGGACTTGCAGATCTTCTTCAGTCTTCGAACATACTCTCCTCTGATTTTCTCTCACATTTGCCAATGTTCTATATTACCACTTTTTTCTATTCCAAGATATTTGTAGGAACTATCTTCTTCTAAGTCCTTAATCTCAGTATCTCTTCCTAAATTGATATTATGTTTGTATTTTCTTACCTCCCCTAAGTGTACATTTAGCACACTTATCCAATCTGAACTTAATTTTTATATCACTGGAGTATGTACAATCCATAATAGGTATTCTAGGTTTTGATCAGAGTCTATATACAGCTTCAAATCATCTATAAACAGTAGGTGGTTCAGATCAATGTCTGGGTTTCTCCATCTAGTTTGACTGAAGTTGTAGCCCTCCAGTGTGAACTCTTAAATGCCTTTGAAGATTAAACTTCTGTGCTGCAGTGTAAGAACAAATATCACATTTAAAAGGTTTTTCTCCAGTGTGAACTCTAAAATGCAATTGTAAACTACGTTTGTGTGCAGTAGTAAAAGAACAAGTATCACATTTAAAAGGTTTTTCTCCAGTGTGAACTCTTAAATGCGCTTCAAAACAACGTTTGTATGCTGTAGTAAAAGAACAAATATCACATTTAAAAGGTTTTTCTCCAGTGTGAACTCTTAAATGCTCTCTAAGATGACCTTTTTGGGCTGTAGTATAACAACAAATATCACATTTAAAAGGTTTTTCTCCAGTGTGAACTCTAAAATGCACTTGAAGATTATTTTTCTGTGCTGTAGTGTAAGAACAAATATCACATTTAAAAGGTTTTACTCCTTTTTGGTTTATACTCCTTTTAGTATTTTTAATCCTAGTGTGAACTCTTAAATGCTCTTTAAGATGACCTTTTTGGGCTGTAGTGTAGCAACAAATATCACATTTAAAAGGTTTTTCTCCAGTGTGAACTCTAAAATGCACTTGAAGATTACTTTTTGATGCTGTAGTGTAAGAACAAATAACACATTTAAAAGGTTTTTCTCCAGTGTGAACTCTTAAATGCACTTGTAGATTTACTTCAAATTTTGTCTGATATGGACATATAGAACACCTGAAAATACTCTTTTGTATGAACTGGTTATCATTATGTTCAAAATTAAGTAAATTTGTGACATTATTTGCAGTTGGAGTGCAGGTATTTTCCATTTGTTTGCAAAAGCCAAAAGATTTAGTTTTTTGAAGTCCTGATTTTGTTTCTGAGTTTTGCTTTAGTTTGGATCCCTGCAAATAAGTTGTATAAAATTAATTACAACACTCACTCTATAGGCGAAATACTCAGCTTAAACTGTATGTAAGCTTTATGTAAGCTGTAAGTTTAGTTGCCAATAAAAAACAAATAAAAAATTGTCCTTGAAAACTACATTAACCTTTGGTTAGCTTCCGCCTGAATTGTTCATTCTGACAAAGGTCAAGCTTTTCACTCCACCTTAGACCTACAGTTTAACATGGAATCTGAACCACACCCCACCAGCAGCCCAGTGTCTTAACCACTAGGCCACCCAAGGTACCCATTTATCTATATCTACCAACCACTTTCTCTGTGTGGAATGATGAACAGCTGGGTTTTGCTGTGTGCCAGCTGCCATCACTGGGTCTCAAAACCAGGACCGATGAGTTCATAGTCAGCAACACTAACCACTACACCACTGAGGCGCATTAGGAGTAATTTCAGTCACCCAAATGATATGAATAACAAAATTATGATTTGGGGGTTATTTAACCTCAAGAGTAAATTGAAGTCTTGTGACAAAAGGAACCTACAGTTTTTCATAGGATTTAATTCACTACCCTACCAAAGAAGAACCAGACACACATCTTAATTGCTAAAATCTAAAATCACAGCCAAGACTCAAACAGAACCTTCAGATTAACAGCCCAGTATCTTACTATCAGGTTGTAACAAATTCGGCTTGATTAAAAAATGGATGATAGATAATAGAATAACCTCAAGATAATGTGAAATAGTTTTAGAAATGTTGTAACATATACATGGTGACAAGTTCTCACAGGTTTTATCATGTTACAGAATGGCTTAGGCTAGTGTAGAAATAGGCTAATGAATATTTCCTCTGGTGTTCTTCATGCAGTTACAATGCCACACCTACAATATTACAGTAATTGAAAAAACATAGAGCCCACAACAGAGCATATTCGACATGTGATGTATGAGTTCCATAAAGGATCTAATGCTAGTGAATCTACAAGAAACATTCAGAGAGATTATGGAAATAATGATGCAAGTGAATGGATGTATAGGAGATGGTTTGAGAAGTTCAGAAATGGAGACTTCAGTCTGAAAGATTATCAATGAACAGGACAACCAAATGAGTTAGATGAAGAGTTGCTGAAAGCAACAGTGGAGAAAACCCAATGGTAACTGTAAGAGAACTTGGCCTGCAACTCGGCATTAGCCATACGACCATTCATCATCATTTGAAGCTGTTAGGAAAAGTAGTGAAGGTTGGAAAATGGGTTCTGCATGATTTGCCACAAGTGAGTCTTCAACATTGAATCAATATTTGCACATCACTGCATTCTCGGCAACTGCAGGAACTGTTTTTCAATCGGATCATCACTGGGGATGAAAAATGGGTCCTCTATAACAATATTAAGCATCGACATCAATGGCTTAGCTGTGAAACAAAGCCTGAACCTCAGCCAAGGAATGGACCCCATCCAAAGAAAATTTTGCTATGCATTTGGTGGGATATGCAAGGAATTATTCATTTTGAGCTTCTGCCAGATAACTAAACAATCACAACTGAAGTCTACTGCCAACAACTCCAACGATTGAAGATGGCATTACAAGAAAAATGTCCTGCATTAATTAACTGTAGAGGTGTTCTATTCCACCAGGATAACATGCACCCTCACACTGCTTGAATCACTACTGCCCAATTGGAGGCCTTTGGTTGGGAAAAAATGCCTCATCCACCTTATTCTTCAAACATCACACCTTCAGACTATCATTCATTCAGAAGTCTGCAACACCACCTAGATGGACAAAAGTTGCAATCCAGGGAAGCTATAAAAAATGAAGTGATCGCTTTTTTTAACTTGAAACCAAGGGATTTCTTCGAATGTGGCATAAAAAACTTTTCTACAGGTAGGAGGAAGTTATTGAAAAAGAATGGAATTATATTGATGATTAATTTGTCCTTAAGTCCTTTAATTTTTGTTCTGAATGAACTAAAAAATCTAGCAGAATATATGTGACAACCTTATACTAGGCTACTCCAGCTGTTAATTCAGGCAAATGATTGTATGCATATTCCAATTTGGATTAAAATGCTGGAATAAAGTATTTTTATTAAGTGAGGAGCTAATTTAAAAATAACAAATGAACAATGTTTTGTTACTTTTAAAAGATGTTTGCCAAAACTACTCATTTATCTCTGTTCTTGTGTTGGCCTACATTTAGCTGAGCTAATGGAGGCAGAGAAAGTAAAGCAAATTTAATGCATTAAATTCTTCAAATATAAAAGAGTATCAGGAAATCGGGAACTAATTTGCTTTTAATGACATTTATTTAAACTACATTATTTGGTCAAAGTCCATGATGTGTGATGGAGCCATATGTTTAATTTTGAGTGATGTATCCATTATCCCACTTCTAAATTCATGATTTTTAACAAGTATTCTTTTCACAAGTTATTTCATCAATCAATATTATAGGCAGTCCATTTTATACCAGCCAAATTCAAACTTCTGAAGTTATTCATCTCAAGTGATCTCACTTTTGACATACTCCATTCCACTCCACATAGTTTGTTTGCTGGTGTGACAGTTACATGTGTTTTGATTGAAGTCTGAATAAAAGCAGTATTACAGTAAAAATCCTGAAGTTAATCAGTTTTAAACATTGCTGATATTGTGAGTTAATTCATAGTGCACAGTGGTGTGGTAAAAATCATGGCATAGGTAAAAAAAAGTAAATAAAAACAAAGTGAATTAAGCTATACAGCATTTTTCTGTGTGTTTCTTTGTGAAGGAAATTAGCTGCCTATCAAAATTCCTACAAATACTCCCCCATTATCACCCGTGACTACAGTCACAAGCCCCAATCAGTGAGAAGTATACAGCAATTCATGCCACATCCCCCATCCCCTGAAGTAATGGAAAATACCTTCCCTCACTCAGCTTGAGTCAACCCCAACCCAGTACTTCCCATAAAACCCTTTTTGAGTCAATTTTGTGCACCAGCAGCTACCCTTTATCAGTAACATGGAAATAGTAAATAAATTTCTGCAACTCTATGGTATCTGCAACAAATGAGGCAAAAGTGATAAGGTGTGATTTCTACCAGTTGCTTTCATTTTTGATGCCTAGAATGGGAAGATGAAAAAATCTCCCTCATAATGAATGTGAAGTAACTTAATAGGATAAAAATTTTCTGCAAAAACTGCATGACTGAAATAAACTATTTTATGGTATTTAAAACAGCGAAACTATGACAAGAATATAAAAGAGGAAAGTGTGAATAAAGAACAGAAGAAAACAGAAGAAACAAAGAAAGGGTAGTAGAAATAAATCAAATACAGTCACGCAACAAGGCCAAAACCATACAGGCAAAAGAGTACAAAGACAACAGATAGTATAAAGGTAATGAAGGACATTAGCATAAATAGCACAAATAGGAAAAGACAAGAGTGCAAACAAGAAAATGGAGTGAAACTGTCCCCCAATAAGGAGCAAAAAACAAAGTCCCGAGTAAATATGGGGAAGGAACTATATGCAGATACTATATAAATGATAATTGCAAATATAAGAGAGGACAATGTATATATAAACATCCCCCAATATGCAATTTCTTCTATAATAATGGTCACTGTAAATTTGGAGACAGATGCAAATTCTACCACCCAGATATCTGCAGGACTTACGCAAAATATGGAACTTGCAAATATGGGAAAAAATGCTACTATCAACATCTCTTGATGAACCCAAAGGACAAAGTTTAAAGAAGAATAGGAATAACTGTATGAACAGAATAAGCAAACAAAAAAATTTTCAATATCACAGACATGATACAGCTGCTAAATGTCATCCAACGCATGCAGTTGACACAATTGGAAACCCCTGACCCAAACTGCTTCCGGGCACGAAGCTACCAGAACAGGTAGGTGGAAATGGATCTCTCTCAGAGGATCAAAGGGCAACTAAACAAGTGATACTGAAGGAAAATGAACTTGAAATGCAGAAGGGGCAACAAACAACGGGTCATTCTCTGTCAGATCAACCAAACAAAATTGAAATTAACACCCTCATCTCTTATATTTTGCTGAAATTTGGTTTATAGGGAGTTTGTGAGCCCTGAATCCATTTCTGAAATTATAAGGTCAATCCGACCAACGGTTCAAGAGATATGACCTCGGGCAATTTGAGGTCACTCGCGAGGTTACTAACATTTGGCGAGCCATAACTTGGGTAATAATTGTCATAATTATATAAAAGTATATATATTTAGAATCAGAAAATGACAAGGAATCCAAATATGCAAGTTTTAGAACTCTAGGTTGAAAAATAAAAAAGTTACACTGTAACCAAAATTTGAGGTCACGATTTGACCTCTGGGGTATCAAATGAGAATTTTTTTTTTAAATGTAGAAAATGAAGGCATAGGCATTGGCTATTAGAATCAGCAAAAAAAAGTTTGTTTATGTTAGTATTTTTCATGTAACTAACATATAAGTGAACACCATATTCATAAGTTGTGCGTCAATTCTACCTATTTTTTCACACTTAAGCTCATAATTTGACCTATAGAAATTAAAATTACATTTTTTATAGATATAAAAAACAAAGTCAGAGTTCTTGACTAATAGAAACAATCATAAAAAGTTTGTTTATGTTGGTACTTTTCATGTAACTAACTTATAAGTGAACACCATATTTATAAATTGCTTGTCATTTCAAGGAATTTTTATATCTTAGCTATCAATTTGACCTCAAGCTCCAAGAATTTAATAAAAATTGTATTTCACTGCTAATCTACACTGGCAATAATAGTTATAATAGTGAAAAGGGAAGACTAAGCTCACATGTAGCCTAAACAAACCTGTTGAAACATGTTGCTACTTGTCTAAGTGCAGAATCAACACAGATAGTTGCAAAATTCCTTGTCTACAGGTTAGTACAGTTCCAGCCAGCACTGTGGGTGGCTGGTGGGTTTGGTGTTTTAATGAGCCTCAGAGACTATCAAGGCCTAAAATATTAAGTGTGTATAGTTATATATTTTCTAAAAAATATATATTACCTAATTGTAAATCCTATATCTTTACAGATCAAAATACAATGGTTCGGCACTTGAAATACTGCCAGGACCCTATTCAAAAACACAAGAAACGCATAACAATCAATCTTAGAAAAGTGACTGACTGATGTACTTGTTGAAAAATGTGCTGGAAGAGTGAAAAAAGACTCATTGTTGTGTGTGAACTGCTGGACACTGATAATGAAAAACCCCACTATACTTAGTACCACTGAAAACAACGAGTCTGAGCAGGATTCAAATGAATCATCTACTATCAGTGGCTTGAGTAACATCTCTTCAATTCAAGATCTGGACAATGACAGTGATTGCTTGATAAAGGAAAATCCTTCAACTTCAGTTGAACCAGTTCTAGCATTTCTGGACCAAACACCAGTTAAAAAAAGTAAGTAATAAATTAATATAATAACTTATACTTTACTACAAGGTCTGTTTGATCTACTATATAGCCAATTATATAGCATTTAAGGTACTATAATTAATATTTAATTACTAATATTCAGGTGTGTGAAACCTTTTTTTCTGTTCTTTCCAGAAGGGCTGTCATTAAGCCAGAAAAAGCGCAAGGCTCGTGGTAAGCTATCATCTGCTCAGAAACACCTGAAGGAGAGGCTAGAACTCAGTTATGGTGTTCAAATTACCGAGGAGGTAAGTGATACTTCAAAACCTGAAACTAAATCTGAAAAACATCTAGACAAATTAATGAATGAATTGAAACAGTCATTCCTGGAGAGCAAATGTCACCATCACAAACTACAAATATTGACAGAGAACTACAGAGAGGCAAATTCTTACCCCAGAACACGTGTTTCAGTTTTGTGAAGAAAACTTGAGCAAGAAGATAAATTTTTTCTTTGTAACTACAGCTGATTTGAAAGATGCAGAAGAACGGTTGGAACATTGATTCAAGGATAGTAGGGCTATTCCTGGAACTCAGAAATATCATAGATTTGTTCCCCTAAACAAGGAAGAACTGATGGTGTATCCCATTTCAAGTGGTATTGGAGAAAAGAAAAGAATAAGGAAAAGTCATTTTACCAATGAACCTGCAATGCTTGGTAACCTAAAATGTGTCAAACCAGGAGAGTATGTTAGCTGCATTTATGACATGCAAGTTTGGTATGGAATTGTGGAGGAATATTGTGAAGAGTTTGATGATTTCACTGTGAACTTTCTACATCCCTCTGGGTCATCAGGATCAAGTGCATATTATTATCCATCAAACAAGGATTTATGTGCAGTGCCAGGACATCATATATTAACTGTAATGAGTTGTCCTACCCTAAGAGGAGGCAGCAGAATTCAATACATTTTTCCACAAAAAGAAATTGATGAGAGCATCGAGCATGCAAAAATTGTATTAGGCTAGCACATGAATCCTCTAAGTAGGTCTTCCCCTTTCACTATTATAACTATTATTGCCAGTGTAGATTAGCAGTGAAATACAATTTTTATTAAATTCTTCGAGCTTGAGGTCAAATTGATAGCTAAGATATAAAAATTCCTTGAAATGACAAGCAATTTATAAATATGGTGTTCACTTATAAGTTAGTTACATGAAAAGTACCAACATAAACAAACTTTTTATGATTGTTTCTATTAGTCAAGAACTCTGACTTTGTTTTTTATATCTATAAAAAATGTAATTTTAATTTCTATAGGTCAAATTATGAGCTTAAGTGTGAAAAAATAGGTAGAATTGACGCACAACTTATGAATATGGTGTTCACTTATATGTTAGTTACATGAAAAATACTAACATAAACAAACTTTTTTTTGCTGATTCTAATAGCCAATGCCTATGCCTATGCCTTCATTTTTTACATTTAAAAAAAAAATTCTCATTTGATACCCCAGAGGTCAAATCGTGACCTCAAATTTTGGTTACAGTGTAACTTTTTTATTTTTCAACCTAGAGTTCTAAAACATGCATATTTGGATTCCTTGTCGTTTTCTGATTCTAAATATATATACTTTTATATAATTGTGACCATTATTACCCAAGTTATGGGTTGCCAAATGTTAGTGACCTCGCAAGTGACCTCAAATTTCCCGAGGTCATATCTCTTGAACCGTTGGTCAGATTGACCTTATAATTTCAGAAATGGATTCAGGGCCCACAAACTCCCTATAAACCAAATTTCAGCAAAATCTGAGAGATGAGGGTGTTAGGCAACATAAATATTGTCCTGGCTAATATTCAAGGAATAAGACCAAATCAATCGCTCAACAAAATTTCATACCTGAAAGGATTTATGGATGAAACAAGGGCAGACATAGCATGCCTCTCACAAACTCATCTTAAGGATTGCCAAGGAAATTGTGAAACCTGTGAATATTGTATTGATAAGAGAGAGATAAATATAAAGGGTTTCAACCTACTAAGAGCAGATAGGACAGCAAGATGTAAAGGTGGTTGTGCTATATATGTACATGAAGGTCATATGACAGACGATAATAAGTAAATCAAGCAGCTTTGTGGAACTCTTAGCAGTAAAAATAGAAAAACTGAATGTGATACTGATAGTCATCTATAGACCTCCAAATACTCCAACCAAAAAATTCTTGGGAGGCCATTGGATGATATCAGAAACCTAATAAAGGCCATAAACCCTCCATCCCCCAATGTAATGATCTGCAGGGACTTTAATTTCCCATTTATAAAATATAAAAAGATGGATAGGAATACAGGTAAACCTCATTTTATGCCGCTTTAAATTACATCGCTTCACTTTTATGCCGCTTTAAATTACATCGCTTCACTTTTATGCCGCTTAAAGTTAAAGCTTAAATGTAAAATTGAAAATGGTAAAAAGCCGTAAACTACGCAAAATATGATGATGTAACTGTGTGGGACTACTAGAAGTCATATGACATTTTAAAAGGCATTTCCAACATAGCTGCAGCTTGGAATGAAGTTTTGAAATCATGTCTAAATGGTGTCTGGTGTAAGCTGTGGCCTGATTGCATTGCTGATTTTGGTGGATTTGACAGTGTAGAAACTATGACAAAAGACGTCACTAAGATAGCGAATGAAGTAGGTCTAGATGATGTGGAAGATGATGATGTTGATGAACTGCTCAATTCTGCAGTTCCTCAGCAAAAAAAAAGAGGATCTCCCTCCGGGATCTTCTTCCTCTCAATAAATCATCTCCATCTCGCCACTGTCAAACAAGATCAAATAATTTTGTTTTTAATTGCTTTAATTACCGAAGTAAGTAGTAATTTATCTTTAATTCAATTATTTTATTAATATTAAGCATTCTTTTACTACTTTTAAGCATATAACCCATTAATAATTTTCATTTCATGGAAAATATGGGGTCACTTTTGGAGAATCCTGGAACCTATCCTATTTATTTAGGTAGAAGCCCATTATTTTTTAGCTTCAATTTATGCCACTTCACTTTTCGATGGCAATCTGCTGGAACCTAACCCTGGCATAAATCGAGGCATACCTGTATATGTATATATACACCAGGACATGGGGGGCACAAGAAAAGACCAGTTGCAAGCAAAAATGTTGATGGCTCTCACAAATGAGTTTATGCTGACACAGGAGATAACAGAAAACATCAGGAAAAATAACTGCCTAGATCAGGTATTCACGAACAACATGAACTTGACTGATGATATAAAAATAACCCCAACCATTATCTCAGACCAACCACAACTTAATCAAGATATCAACAAATATGATAATAACATTAAAAGACAATGCACACATTGAGGAAAGAAGCAAATTTGGGGCCTTTAACTTGAACTCCAAGACTATAAATTGGGAAGCAATCAGATTGCACATAGCCCAAATAGAGTAGAGAACAAAACAACTGAAGAAATGCTAAGAACCTTGGAAAAGACTGAGAATTTTAGAAAAATATGCTCTGAAATCACAGCCAAAAGGAAAGAGGAGCTGGCTAGAGAGGCAAAAGAGAAGAATATTCCGCAAAAGAAAGAGCGGAGACAAAATTAGCCAACTGCAGAGATAATGCCAGGAAAGTAATACAAGGAAAACTGGAGGGTACTGATAGGGAAATACAAACCCTGATAAAGGATCATACAGAGAGGGAAGAGGAAAAGGTGGTAGAAGCAATAAAGGAAAATCTAAAAAACTTCTATAGCTATGCAAAAAGAAAAACCCAAAATACTTGTACAGTCGACCCTCAACTTACGTAATTAATCCATTCCGAGATGAGTTGCTTAACTCGAAAATGACGTAAGTTGAACCCCAAAATACATGTAAATCAGGTAATCCATTCCAGGACCCCAAAAAAGTATTGAAAATAATAAAATAATTAAATTTTTTGATAAAAACAGTGTAGATAAACAGAATTATAATGGTAATTAATAATTATTATTAAGAAACACCATCTGTAAAAGAAAATACATATTAAAAATTAATAATAAAAAATTAATTTAGACTTACATTGGAGAGAGAGTTGAATAATGCACAGTAAAAATAACAATGAAATAACGTGAAATACCCGGCATCCTGCCAGTGAGTGGTCACGCACTGCATTTGCAATTATGCAGCTATTACACAACTCGAAATAATTACGTAAGACAAATCAATTACAGTCAATGGAGGGCTTCTCGTAACTCAAAATTACGTAAGACGGTGATGACGTAAGTCGAGGGTCGACTGTATAGCTATGCGAAAAGGAAAACCCAAAATACTTCTATAGCTATGCAAAAAGGAGAACAAAAATGTGTGCTGCTACTGGGCCCTTAACCCTTTCACTGCAAACTTTTTTATAGGGTTAAGTCTAAATGTGTGTATTTGAAATGGTACGTATTCAACCCAGTCAGCATGAAAGGACAGGAAGAGAAATAATGAACTAACTGATGATCTGAAAGAAATATCTGAAACATTGAGAGCCCAGTATGAATCAGTTTTCAGTACCCCAAAAACTGACAAAGCGATACCTGACATTGATGCATTCTTTGAAGAGAAATTGCAAGGAGAGAGCATAACATACTTTGATTTTACTCCAGATGTAGCAAGAGCAGGAGGACAAATGAAACCATATTCAGCTGCAGGTCCGGACAAATGGAATGCATTATTGATTTAAAACTGTAAAAATGAAATAGCTACACCTTTATAGTGGATATGTAGAAGATCCCTAGACACGGGAAATACCAAGCATCTTGAAAAGAGCAAACATTGTCCCTATATATAAAGGAGGGTATAGATCTCAAGCAAAGAACTGTAGACCAGTGTCATTGATGTCCCACCTCACCTTCCACATTCATCTG
The DNA here is from genome assembly GCA_023014485.1 of Bathynomus jamesi. Taxonomy (NCBI): domain Eukaryota; kingdom Metazoa; phylum Arthropoda; class Malacostraca; order Isopoda; family Cirolanidae; genus Bathynomus; species Bathynomus jamesi. The sequence continues at coordinate 943,208 of JAJOZX010000856.1, read as the reverse complement.
ATATACTGAACTTCATAATGTTTGCAGATGATACAACCGTCTCTTTTTCTTGCAAAGATGTTAATACAGCTAAGAATATATTTCATTCAGAATTCATCAGTGTAATGAAATGGTTGACCACCAATAAACTCTTCTTAAATACCAGTAAAACAAATTTCATGGTTTTTACTAATAAAAGAAATGTATATGTTGATGAACTTAATGTTAATGGAATCGCTATAAAGGAGTGTACTGTAACAATTTCTTGGTGTAATGCTATATAAGAATTTGCAATGGAGTGATCATGTAAATTATATCACGAAAAAGATTTCAAGGAGCGTTGCTATAATGTTTAAACTTAGAAATGTAGTCCCTAAACAAGTTTTATTGACTCTATCATACTCTTGTTCTTCCTTATGTAACATACTGCACCCTTGTTTGGGGAAACTCTGCTAACAATGCATTAAATGGTATCTTTGTCATCCAAAAATGAGCAATAGGGTTCTTATCTGATGCTAATTTCCTTGATCACTCTAGTGCATTATTTAAAGAGCTAAATCTACTAAAGCTCAATGATATAACCAAACTGGCACATTTTATTTTTATTTACAAGTGTAAGAACAAAATCATTAATTTGCAATGGGTAAATAGATATTTTGTAACTCATCAAGAAATCCACTCATATCAGACCAGAAATAGATCAAAGCTTGTTATACTTCAATTTAGATTGTCTTCATCTCAAAAACTACCCATTTTCATTGGATTGAAACTGTGGAATGCCTTGCATGCCAATATAAAAAAATTTGTGAATGTAAATTTGTTTAAAACCAAGTTGAAATCCCAATTAATAATGGCATACTAACAAAAATCTAGGATTAATGTCCACTAATATTGTTTAATATTGTCCATTAATATTGTTTAACATTGTAATACATGTCCTAACTATTAATAATACTTATTTACTTATTTATTTATTTATTATTATTAATTAATAACAAGTAGCTACTTATTTTTAATAAGAGCTGAGTAAAGCCTAAAGCTTAAGAGCCAAATAATATAAAATAAATAGCCGAGCTTCAAAATTATTCATGTTATTGTAAATTGAAAAAATGTATTTATTTTATTATTATTAATAAAGGTTAATAATAAATAAAGTTAGAGAAAATTTATGATTTCTTGGAGACACTGGAAAGATTCAATGAAAAAAAGCATGGATTCTGATCATGAAGGTCATGCTTATCAGAACTTTTAGAGCATTATAACAATATCCTAGATGCACTTGAAGGCAATAAAAACTATGATGTCATAATACACAAATTTTACTAAAGCTTTTGACAAATGTGATCATGGTATAATAGCACATAAAATGAAATATATGGGAATAACAGGCGAAGTGGGAAAATTGATCTACAACTTCCTCACAGAATGTCTACATGTCATCAAAATTCAAGGTATATCATCATTAGAATCAGAAGAATGTGGCTCAGTACAAGATACAGTACTGGCCCCACTCCTGTTCATTATCATGCTAACAGACATAGACAGCGGAGTAAACAGCAACACTATAGTAACATCTTTTGCAGATGATACAAAGATCAGCAGAAAAATCAGCAATGTAAATGAAGTGGAGGCCTTGCAGAGGGACACAAACAAAATATACAAATGGTCAGAAGACAACAACATAACATTTAACACAGAGAAATTTCAGCTTTTGAGATATGGTAGAAATGAGGACCTTAAACAGGCTGCATATTATGCTCCAGATAGACAGGAAATTCAGAGAAGCACGAAAGTGATCAATCTAGGGGTAATAATGACCAATGATGCAAAATTCAAAACACAAAATCAGATAGCTATAAATAAAATAAAAAGAGTCGCAGGACAGGTACTAAGAACATTGAAAAGAAGGACAGAACAGTAATGATTCATCTGCTAAAAACACAGAGTATACCAAAACTTGAAAACTGCTCAGTCTTGATGTCCCTATATAAAAAGGAAAAAACTAATAGACTAGAAGAAACAGACATTTCACAGCAAAGACTGATGATTGCAAAGAGCTCAACTACTGAAAAAGACTATGTAAACTAAATCTGTACTCCCTGGAAAGAAGAGAGGGGTACACCATAATCTATAAATGGAAAATGATTGAAAAAAATGGTACTAAACCTCAAACTAAACCGAATTATCATTCAAACAACACTGGAAAATAGAAAGGCAAGCTGTATAGTATTCCCAAATTAAAGGCCTGACAAGGGACCCCTTCAACACTGAAAGAAAATAGCTTAGTTGTCAGGAGACCAAGACACTTTAACCAGCTTCCAAAGGACCTCAGAAACATTACAGGGGTCAAAGTTGAAGTCTTCAAGAGAAGACTAGATGCCTGGCTCAGGATGGTACCAGATGAGCCGGGTGTACCTGACTATGTATGATGGAGAAGGCAAGAAAGCAACTCACTCATCCACCAATCCAAACCTAGAGGTGGGGCCACCGGCTTGACCTTTGTGTGAAGAGAAACCATCACACAGAATAGCAATGAGGTTAGCTACGCTACAAAGTAAAACCAGAATTTCACATCCACACAGTGTTAACACTAATAAATATTCATGTAAATTAATTGTTGCATCTATATTAAAGCATTTCCTTTCCTCTAAGGCTTTTATTGCAACCATGACATACTTTGCTTTTTAAATCCCAATGTTCTCATACCTCTTTTTTTCAGTCAAACACCAAAATTTAAATATTTCCACAACCTCTAATATTTCTTTATTCACTTTAACAACACATTCTAACTCTTTTATCAATGAGATTAGTCTTTGATTTACACTTTCAATTATCTTTAATACATATAAAATTACTTGCCATTACTCTCCACTTTATTCTCTGATCTACCCAGAAGCACCATGTCATCAGCATATGTAAGATGTAACAATTATATCACATTCATACACATTCAGATATACTGCCCTTTCTAACATTCTTGCTTTCATCACCTGCATTACCCCATCCATGAAGGGAATGAACATACCCCAATTTAGAATTAACTAATTATTGTAAATATAGTTGTCAATGATATTACTTCATGTAACACTCCTCAATGAATCAACTTTGTAAGAGAACATTTCTAATTTAATTTACATATTTGAATCCTAATACAAGGGAATATGAAAAATTCTCCCAAAGAAGTATTTTAGAGATAAATTTATAAATGATTGGAGAGGAAATATACAAATAAAAATTCAAAATTTCAGTGACATCTTATTAATGTAAATCTATAAAACTTGCATCTCATTCTGAAGTTATGCTACTTTGAGGTATTTTAGGGTACACACTACAGACCATCTAACATTTAAATGCCATTCTATTCTGTAAAATAATGATTTAATAGTGGATTTCATGACCAACTCTCTATTGAGTTCTTCATAGTCAGATAGTAAGATAGATAGATAATATAAGGTACTAAAGAATAACTATTTTTTTTTACTTATTCAGTGAAAATATACAGAATGAAGCAGATAAGTATTGAATTGGCTTATTTTAACAAAGGTATACAAAAGTAGAATTAGTGTTGCAAAAACAAAAAATTTCTCCCTATTCAATAAAAATACATTTAAATAGAAAACAAATATATAGTTTCAGTAAATTACTTTTTATATGTTGTAAAAATGTATAAAACATGCAATTTATTTATTTAAATATATACAGGGTGTCCCATAAGTCCTGCATCATAGGAAAAATAAAAAAAAAGGCAAAACAAAAGCTTTTATTTACAGAATGTGCTCAATATGTCCACCATTGTTTTCAGTACACAAATTCAGACATGATACCCAGTCAGCAAGCACACGTTGAATGATGTCAGGAGTAATGGTGTTACATGCCCCAATAATGCGCTGCCGCAAATGTTCAATACTCCTAATTTTTCTGCATATACCAGCACTTTTAAGTGGCCCCAGAGATAAAAATTTAGTGGCGTGAGATCCGGGCTTCTAGCTGGCCATTCCACAGGCCCTCGACATCCTATCCAATGACCAGGGAATTGTTGGTACAGGTATTCCCTTACTTGGGTGCTGTAATGTGCAGGAGCGCCGTCTTGCTGGAACCATGTTGGAAAATTTCCTTCTTCATTCAAGACACTGGGAAATGCTTCTTCCTTGAGCATACATCGGTAGGTGCCTCCAGTGACATGTTCATCGAAAAAGAGGGGGCCTATGATGCGATCCTTCCAAATGCCACACCATACCATCACCCGAGATGCACCTTGTTCCTTTGAAGAGGTATACCAGTAGCGGGTGTTCTGTCAATTTACCTCACCATTTCCATAAAAAACAGCCTCATCACTGAACAGAATAGTGGATGGGAAATTGGCATCCTGAGCATAAGAAAAATATGAATTATGGTTTGTAGAAATAGAAAAATATGAATTTCTCCTATGATGCTGGACTTATGGGACACCCTGTATAAAAACAGACTTTCCTTTTATTAAATTGTGATGTACAGGCTACAGCAAATGCTTAGTGACTTTTTTCAATTCTTTATATATTTCAAACAAAAATATAAAATAAGAGAATGATTGTTAAATGTTATACAAAAATCTTTTCTAGCATGCAGGTAGAAAATTGTAAAAGATTTTATATTTGTTAGTGTTAAGCCAAGGCTCTAGGGTGGTGTTTCTCAACTTTTTCTCCACTGTTGACCCCCACCTTTTGACAAAAAAATTTGTGAACCACTTCCCCTAAATGATAAGACAGGACATACATAAACTATGAAAACAGCTCCTGAACCACTTCTCATATGATGATGGAAAACTTGGCTAGAGGTGGATAATTTATCCATTCAATGAAAGGGTGGTAGAGTTTGGTAAACTAGCAGGAAACCTATATGATAAATTGATTGAACTACTATTTACAAGACACAAAAGTTGTCACTCCTATCAGAAGAATTGTGTATTTTGTATAACATGGAAAAGTGATTATGCACAAATGGTGTCTTAAGCATTGAAAGTTTTAATTCTATTTATAACCTTATACTTGTGCAAAGTGGGCTTCTCATCAGTGGTTTCAATAAAAATAAAGCCATGAAACTGACTACATGTTACTTTATGTTTTAGTCTATTCAACCAAATATACAGTACCTGCAAAAAGTATCTGCCACCCCCATCCCTAAAATATGTTTTTTAAACTTTTATAACCATTATTTCATGCAGACCTACTTTCTTGTATTTTGTCATATCTCCTTTCACCCTTTCTACTTCTTTTATGCAGTCAGGCATTAACAGAAAGTTTCTCACAGTATTCTGGAGTTATTTCTGTGCACCACAGTGATTTCAGGGCTTCTTCCAATTTTTGGAGCTAACTGGTATCTCTATCTTGAAGCTTATTTTTGATGATTGTCCACATATTCTCTATGGGATTCATGTCTGGGCTATTACCAGGCCAGTCTAACACTCACATTTTTGTTTTTAAGTCACAAAGAGAGACTTTTATCCCTGTGACATGTGGCCCCCAGGGCTGCCGAGAGGGTGAGGAAGCCGGGTTAAATCCCCAGGGCCCAGAAAGAGGGATAAAATCTGAAAATATTAATAAAGCAATTGATTAAATAACAAAGGAAATATAATTAATGAACATACATTTTATAGAGATTATTATACTATATGTTTTGAATAGTGACTTGGACATATAATCAGTTTGCTTGTTATGTACACAAAAAACATTCATAATAAAATACTGAGTAAACAGGGGGGGCCCATATACCAATCCTTCCCTGGGGCCTGTGGGGAGCTCTCACCAGCCCTGGTGGCCCCATCATGTTGAAACCATGCACCAGAATGAATGTTCATGAATGTCAGTAAATGGTTGTTCAGTATCATTTATGCACATTTTTCCATTCATTGTTGTGTTATGTGGCAAAAAATACAAGCCTCCACAACCATAAACAAAAACACCCTGAAACCTTAACACTGGAAGGGTGCTTTACAGTTTTTACAGTGTATTTGGGGTCCATCTTGTTATTTCCTGCTGATCTTCTAACAATTCCAGGCCTATATGAAAATGTTTTGAAGGTAGATTCATCGATAAACATACTAACTTCTTTCCATTGTTGTGGTGTCCAATTTTCATACTTAGAAAATGCAATCACTTTTTTCTTCATATGTGCTGTTAACAATGGTTTTTGGCTGGATGCCTTGCTGGCAGTTTTAGGTCCTTTTGGAGATGTTCTTGAATGGTCCAAATAGAGACGTGTCCAAGGAGTTCAGGATTGTCATCAAATTTCATGCAGATATCATAGGATTAGCTAAGATCACTCATTTCATGATTTTATCTGTGTGATAGGTAAAGAATGACAATCCTGAACTCCTTGGACATGTCTCTATTCATACCATTCAAGAATGTCTCCAAAAGGACCTAAAACTGCCAGCAAGGCATCCAGCCAAAAACCATTGTTAACAGCATGTATGAAGAAAAAACAGATTGAATTTTATAAGTATGAAAATTGGACACCAGAACAATGGAAAGAAGTTAAGTTTAGCGATGAATCTACCTTCAAAACATTTTCATATAGGCCTGGAATTGTTAAAAGACCAGCAGGAAGTAACAGTTTTTACAGTGTATTTGGGGTCCATTCTGTAATTTAGCACCCTCCCAGTGTTATGGTTTGGGAGTGTTTTTCTGTTTATGGTTGCAGAGGCTTGTATTTTTTGCCACATAACACAACAAAGGAAAATGTACATAAATGTACTGAACAACCATTTACTGACATTCATGAATATTCACTCTGGTGCATGGTTTCAACATGATGGGGCTTAAAAACAAAAAAGTGAAAGTGTTAGACTGGCCTGGTAATAGCCCAGACATGAATTCCATAGGGAATATGTGGACAATCATCAAAAATAAGCTTCAAGATAGAGATACCAGTTAGCTCCAAAAATTGGAAGAAGCCCTGAAATCACTGTGGTGCACAGAAATAACTCCAGAATACTGTGAGAAACTTTCTGTTAATGCCTGACTGCATAAAAGAAGTAGAAAGGGTGAAAGGAGATATGACAAAATACTAGAAGGTAGGTCTGCATGAATTAATGGTTATAAAAGTTTAAAAAACATATTTAGGGATGGGTAGCAGATACTTTTCACAGGCATTGTAAGATTAACAAATACAATGCAGACACAGATAACTCAAAGGACACAGACTAACAGTTATAAAGAGTATGACTAACAGAAGTATCGAAAAATTATACATGCCTACAATATGGTACCTTTATTTCTTAATTCAATACAAATTATTAATTTATTGAATTAAATAACTACAAAATTGCCTTGGGATTGGTTTCACAGACTATTGGGAATGGAAAAATTGCCATACAATAGAACCCAATATGTAGGTATTGGGTCTCCATAACAAGAAAAACATTTTGTATCAAAATCTCCCATTGCTGATGCATGAAAATTACTTTGAGAAGAAATAATGAAAACACAAAAATTAGACATCTGGGGACTTTGTAAAGTCAGTGAATTTGTAAAACAAAAGGAATTTTATATTAGCTCATCTCAGGGCTGTCTAGTCACTAAAGATGCTTTGGGCAAGGGAGAAGTGCTTAATCTTCCTATAAGTTCATAGTGAATACCTAATAATATAAAACTAATAGCACAAAAGGATAGGCCTATTCTTTCAGGTATTTAAGTGTAGTGAATGCCTATATTAATTAAATTGAATAAATTTGTTGCATAACCCTATTGCCTACATCAAAAGAGAGGCATGATAGATAACCATGCACCCTACAACCAGAAGCGACGGCCAATGAAATAATAAGGTATGGTAATTTCCTTTTTTATCATTAGGCAGCACTAAATATTGAAGGCAAATAAATTTAACATCAACCAAAAACCACTACTTTATGAGGTCTTTTGAAGATCTCCAGAAACACAACTTTTTTAATGAAAAGATGTAGGGTTTTTGTCATCAGCTCTCCACCAATATCTGCTGGAAATTTCCAACAGATGAGGGTGAGGGCAATCATTCATAACCCTATGGTTATGGATGATGTAAAACTAACATTATACAAGTTTTTAACTTAAAAAAATAGCTTGTCCAATTTTACATATTGTGATTTTTGCTGGAAAAATAAAATTAGATTTCATGGGTAGGCTGATTTTTTGCTAAGAAACAGGAGCATCCACTGACCTACAGGCTGAGAAACATAGCCCTTTTTAATAGCAATAGTCAGGGGAAGGGAAGTAAGCCATATTCAAAATCCAAACTATACCTTTACATATTATATAAAAGTACTTTATTAATTCTGCATATACAAATAATAGACAACAGTAATTTACTATTAGAAAAGTACTAAATTGTTTTAGTACAAGTAGATAAGTGGTCTTACTGGCTGAGAAACAATGACTTAAGAAATAATTACCAGCAGTCATTTTTCTTATGTATACAGTAGAACCTTATTATCCATAACTCTAGTAACCCAAAAACTCCCACAAGTAGAATTTTCAATATCTCCCAATACAAATGCAGATTATACTAGTCAAAAAGTATTTTATTTCCTTAACAAGATTATGTGATTTCTATAGATTTTTTAATGCTCATAACAGAAGTGACCTTGAAATTTGGCATGCAGCTGGGATATACAAAGTACTGCTACTTTCTTTGAGTGGGATAGTCAGGCCAAAAATTCTCATTATGTCAAAGGAGTGGCCACTTCATCAAGCTTTAGTTCTTGGGCAAAAGAACACACATAAACAGCTGGTTGATACCAATATGATATATATGCCACCTCTTCACATTAGGCTCACAGTAATGAGAAACTTTGTAAAAGCAAAGAACACGGAAGGTGAAGGATTTTGATACTTAAAATAGAAGTTTCTGTGAATAAGTGATGTGAAGATAAAATGTGATTTTGTTGGTCCACACATTAGAGAGGTTATGAAGGACAGCAAATTTCCAGTCTGTTGAACACCACCTCTCTTCCTCTAAACTTCCTCTTCTTTTCCTGACTGAAACTCAGGTGTCTGGGATGACTGACAGCAACCCTTTTTCTGTACCTTTGTACTTTCTCTATACAGTGGGCCCTCATTGTTCATGATTAATTAGGACTGGGCAAAACATCACAAATTACGAAATCATGAACAATGAGATCCATTTTCAATGAAAAATGGCTAATTGGTTCCGAAAGCTCAAGGATGGCAGTGTAAAATATCCTTAAAACACCAAAAAAGTTATTTTCATAAAATAAACACAGAATATACTAAAGTAATATGTATTATTAAACAATGATTCACATCAAACACTAATAAAAACCAATAATGTTACTGTAATATCATATAAACAATGATATTTTATGTAAACAAAACTTTTTACTGTATGTAATGTTGTAGAGTATTTTCTCTTTTTTTTGGTTTGTGTTTGGCAAGCCCTTGTTGCATCAAATCTAGTTTGGTTAACATGCATTTTCTCATGGCACTTGTTTTTCATTTGTTGGGCAGATGACTAGATAAGAAACTTTAAAAAAGGCAGCACACCTGTTCCCCTTTCTCCTTATCAGGGGCGATTGTCGAGGCATGTGGAAATGGGCAGGACAGGTGGGTCATAATCAGACATTGCATGATGCATTTTTTTTTATAAGAAAAATATAAAATAAAAATAAAAATTAAATGTAAGGAGGGATTAATGTAAGTACTTATTATTTGTTTTTTATTTCATTTTAAGTTATATGTAGCAGAACTTTAGTTGGAAGAGAGATTTGAAGCGGCAGAATGCCAAATGGAGGGGGAGAGTTGGTTAGGCTGGATTAAGGTCCCTGGGCCTTAAAGGACCATTATAGTATAAAGTACCAGTATCGGGGGAAGCCATTCCCCAATGTTTATAAGACTAGCTATGATGCTAATTTAAAATTTAAAACTTAAAATCTTTCATCAACCAAAAACAATATGTGAGTTTGCCTTACATTGCTGGCTTAGAAAGAGTAAAACCATTGATGAAAGATTTTAAGTTAGTTTGCTTTGGCATTCAAATATTCATCTACCATGAAAAGTAAATTGGTTAGGAATAACGTTGCAAAACAGGAACAAGCCTATGTCTACAGCATTTCCTGTAAAAGTTGCGATTTAGTATACGTAGGAAAAACGAAGAAATATTGAAACCTGTATTAAAGAACACAAATATGCCTTCAGAAGTTATAATACTAATAATGCCATTTTTTATCACGCCAGCCAAAATAATCATGCTATAGATTGGGAATCAAGTAAGGTACTTTATAAATGTAATAATTATGTTAAAAGAAAAATAATAGAATCTGTATGTATAGAACAAGAAGATAATTTTAATTTGTGCGAAGATACTTATAAGTTGGACCCTTTAATGACATTTTGGTCAAAAAATCCCTTACAGAGTCTGGTGAATGGGTTCTAACCTAAGTGTGAATTTCTTAAAGATCTCTGGATTGTTTCCTTACTTGCTTTTGGTTCATTCATTCTTTTTTTTTTTTTTTTTTTTAAATGTAAATGGAATAATAAATGTAAATGTAAATGTAATAATGGAAGTAATTAGTGTGGAAATAAATATAAATGCAATAGATGTAATAATGAAGGTAATAAAATAAATGTAATAATTAGTGTAAAGGTAATAATAATAAATGTTAACAAAAAAATGTAAGGGGTTCCAAAAAACCTTAGCCCCCCATTTGCAGCTTACACGTTTACTTATATCGAAATAGTTTTTAGTGATTATAAAAATATATAAGATTATTTATTGCAGGTATTAAAATTACTCCAGCTGATAAAGTGATAATATAATGGCTTCTCAATTAATTGGTGATTCGGAGAGGCAACGTGTGATAGATTGCATACGAGCAATAACATTTCGGGAAGCTCATGATGCTGGAGCCACCATTATAACACGTCATGGGTTGCCAAAAAGTTGCGAAGAAGTGAGGACTTCGTCAAAAGAAATTGGAATAAAACTTTGGATGAATGTGAAATGGATACAACCAAATCTGGGCGCCCAAATTTGCCACTCTCTCAGGAAACAAAAGACATCATTGAAAGCGGTACGCATAAGCGGAAAAACAGCTGTACTAAACTTTCTAGAGAGATCGAAGTGTTGAGAGGAAAGATCGTTAGTGGTGAGATCATTCGACTGTACCGTCATAGGCAAGGTTTAAAGCCTTGGCATGAACTTCCAAAGCCAAGAAAAACTCAACTTAACATCGATGACAGAATGTGGTTTGCCCATTATCTTGAAGATTGGGATGTGGATGATTTCATGCATTTAGCTGTCTCCAATGAATTTTTTGTTTACGTAACATGTCAGCCTAACTACCAAAATGATGGAGTGTGGGCCACAACACCAGATGAAATTGATGACAATGAACATTATCGCAAATTAATAAAAAGTCCAGACTGTGTTGGTGTGTTTGTTTTGTTCACTGCAAAGAAGCTCATGTGGGTGCTGAAGCCAAATGGTCAGAGTTGGGATGGACAGTATTTTCGTGATATTATTCTATCCCAGCATGTCATTCCTTTTCTAAGAAACCCAAACAATGTTATGGATGCCGATCAGGTCACACTTCTGCACGATAAGGCCCCCTGCTTTAAGGCATTAGCCACTCAACAGTTGTTGCGGAACCATGAGATCAATTTCTTTGGAAATGAAGAATGGCCAGGAAATTCTCCGGACCTGAACATCTATGAACACATTGGATCAGTTATAAAGGACAAGGTTGAATGTCTCTTGTTTCAAGAACCTGCAGCAAATCTATTTTCGAAGGATACAGTGACGCAACACATTGAAACTGTTTTAGCAAATTTGTGTAATGATCAAGATCTATTCACGTCACTTTTGGCAAGCTACTCAAAGCAAATTCAGGCTGTCTTAGAAGCCAATGGCGGGAACACCAAGTTTTATTTGTTTCTCATTAAATGCAGGATTAAATTCTCTTTTGTAAGGTATGTTTAGTTTTACTGTACCTCTAATGGTTTAGGCCATGGGTGGGGGCTAAGGTTTATTGGAGCCCCGTAAATACAATAATAAATGCAGTAATTATGTCAAAATAATAGAATCTGTATGTATAGAACAAGTAGATCGTTTTAAATTTGTGCGAATGTACTTATAAGTGGGTCCCTTTAATAAAAATGCCCTTCCAGTGTCAGAAGTACAGGATCTAACCTAGGTGCGAATTTCTTAATGGTCCCTGGACTGTTTTCCCTCTTGTTTTTGGTTCATTCATTTTTCTGTATCTACCCAAAGAGGATGCCAATTGCCAGTGGGCATCGAAACTGTTGTGGAAATAAACTCTGTCTATTAGAGTGGGTTTTTATTATGTTATTGTTGAAGTAAATACCCTGACAATCTGGATTATTGGGTGAAAGAGTTGGATGAGTTTTTGGAGGGTTGAATGAATGATTTTTATAAAGCAGTGGTGAGTGGGGGAAAAGTGAGGTATGAGGTGGTGAAAGATTGTATAATAGGGCAAGTGAAGAGAATCAGAGGGAGTGTAAGATTTAAGAGGGAAGATGATTTTGAGCATGCAAGAATGAGGGATGAAAATTTGGATATGTATGCATATCAGCTGGAAACTCTGGCCTGTAAGAAGTTTGGCAATGGGGCCATAGAGGCTTCAAAAGTCCTTGTTAGGAAATTCTTAGAGACAATACCTGAAGCTGTGGCTGAATACATCCACATGAAATGGAAGGAAAAGGTTAGACTAGGTGGTGAGTGTCTGCAATGGCCTGAAATCCTCGAACTCCTTGAGGACAGGCCCTTTAACAATGAGGGTAAATATTACCCTAAGTTCAACATTGGATGTGAAAGAGAGAAGGCCAGGGAGAGGGAAATTTTCATGGGGCATGGAGGGCAGAGCCCCCTGCCTCAACAGCATGGACCCCAGGAGCAGCCCCCTGTTTACAGTAGCTACCAGGATGTGCTTAGTGGTAACTCATTTGAGGTCATGGTGAGGTTCCTTAAGGACTTCTATGCCAGACACAGAGTGAGCCTGGGGCAAAACTTCCCACAGGGGCATGCATGGCTGCAAGGACCACCTGTAGGAGCCAGTGGGCCTGGCACTAGCTGCTCCTACTGCTGCCAGCCTGGACACACACCAGAAAATTGCTGGAAGTGAATGGGAGCCTGCTATGCATGTGGGGAGCATTAGCATTTTGCTGTAGACTGTCGCAAGAGAGGCACAGAATGCCGTAGGTGCCAACAGTATGGGCACTTGGCCCGGTTTTGTCCAGCTGATCAAACAAGACCAGCCCCACAACAAAGAACAGTGGGGACAGGTTGCCAGTGGCCTGGTCAACCTGATGAGAGGAGGATGGGAAGTTCCCAAGGGACAGAAACCCTTGGAGACAATTCAAACCCTGACCCCAGACAGGGAAACTAAGAAGGCAGAGGCCTGACATCAGTGAGGCCTCTGAGATCATTAGTGGAAGTGAAGGAGAATGGGAATTGTTTGCGGGTTTGGGGAGAGTGCATGTGAACTTGGCAGCTGAGGGGGACTTGCATGAATGTAAGAATACAAGTAGGAGAAAAAATGGTTAGTGGGTTGTTGGATACTGGTTGTCCACCCAACTTAATTTATAAGAATGTACTGGAGCGAGCTTGTAACACTTGTAGGGGGAAGTGGAAGATTCCTAAGTGTGAAGGTGAGATCAAGGGGGTAGGGAATTTGAGTGTTCCAATAGTGGGTGTGGTGTCATTAGTAGTGAGAATGGAAGGAGTGAAAATGGATGAATGTAAATTTTATGTGATGGATCGGAAGATACCTACCAGGTCATCCTGGGAAAGGATTTTCTAAGATTAAATCACTTGGTATTGCATCCGAGGTGTATGATGGTGGCACATAAAGAGAAGGGTGGATGGGAGTTGTATTTGGGAAAGAATGGTGAGCAATCTAGGGTGTACTTGAGGGATTGTGTGGTGAAAGCTGTGGAGGATGTCAGTGTAAAGGAAGGGAATCCAGTGAAGGTTGGGATTGAGTAGTATGGGCAGGAGTATTTGGAAGGAAATGAGAATGAGACAATGATGTATGTGGATGAGCAAGGAGCATGTTGTCAGGTGAGAAGAATAACTTGTGTGTATTTGATGGGGTAGTGAGTATGAGAGATCCATTTGTGTGTGTTCAAGTAAAGATGGGGAAAAAAAGGGGAGAGAGGCATTAAAAAGGGTGGTGTGTTAGGCAGAGTGAACACTGGTGAATGAGGAAGATTTGTGGGATGGTGTGGAAGGAAGAAAGGTAGGAGTGCATGTGATGACTGGGCAGCAAAAGGAATGGACTTTAGAGAAGATTATGAGGGAAATGAATGTTGGGGAACAATTGGAAGATTGGTAGAGGAATGTAGTGTGGGGTATACTTGAGTGACAGAAGAATGCATTGAGTTGGGGGGATGATGATCTCAGTCCTACTGATCTACCTCCTTTCTGAATTGTTCTCCAGGGCAAAGCCCCAATATACCAATGGCCATGGCATTCCCCACTACCTCTTTCTCAGGAGATAGAGTGGTAATGTGACGAACTGGTCCAGGTGGGCATCCTGGAAGAATGTGAAAGTCCTTGGAATAGCCCTATTGTTCCCATCCACAAACCAGACAGTAAGCTGTGGCTGTGTGTGGATTGCCATAAGGTGAATGCCCAGACCATTAAGGACAGGTTCCCTATGTGTCTGGTTAGTGAGAGCGTGTACTCCATGCAGGGGATGAGACTTTTTAGCAAGATGGATCTGGTCAGGGGATACTACCAGATGAAACTGGAAGAAGCCTCTCAACCAATCACAGCATTCTCCACTGCCCGCAAGCATTATGCATGGAGGGCACTTTCCTTTGGTTTGGCCAATGCATCAGCTGCATTTCAGCGTGCAATGAGTGGGGTGTTAAGTAAGTTTGGGAGAAAGAATGTGTTAGTGTTTATTGATGACATACTGATTATGAGTGAAAGTTTTGAGGAACATGCAAGGTTGGTTGAAAAAGTGTTGAGTACATTAGCAAGTGTGGGAGTGAAAGTGAAGCCTGCAAAGTGTGCTTGGTTTCAGAAGAAAGTAGAGTTTTGGGGGCATGTTGTGAGTGAAACTGGGATTTAAAAATCTGAGTAGTACATGAAATGAATGTGTGAGTTTCCAAAACTGAGGACTATGAGAGAGCTAAAGTCATTGTTAGGATTGATCGAGTTCCAGCGTAAGTTTATTCCAAAGTGCTCAGGGATTGCTAAACCACTGACTGAAATTACGGGAATGAAAGGGAGAACAGTTGTGAAATGGAATGAAAGAATGAATGAGGCATTTGAGAAATTGAGATAAAATGACAGATGTTGAGCTGGCATATCCTGACTTTTGTCTGGAAGCCCAGTCCTTAGAGTTGTATATGGATGCAAGTAGCTATTGTGTGGGTGGATGTTTGTGTCAGCAACAAGAGGTGAATGGAGAGGGGGTGAAGAGGGTAATTGGATATGTGTTGAAAGCTTTTAGTAGTGCAGAGAGAAAGTATAGTACGATTGAGAGAGAGCTTGTGGCTATAAGAGTATAAGATACTGTTTGAAAGCATTCACGCTGTTTCTGTATGGAGTGAGATTTGTGTTGAAAACAGATCACCAGCCATTGGTGTATCTAGAAAGAATGAGGATGGTCGATAGTAAGATTGTAAGGACGATTGAGGACTTGAGTGACTTTGACTATAAGATTGAGTATGTGCCAGGTAAAAGTAACTATTTAGCAGATTTAATGTCACGAATGCCAGGAATGAATGAAGGTCAAAGTGGGACAGTGATTGATCCAGAATATCTGCCAAAAGGGTGAAAGAAAGTAAGGGGGGGAGGTGATTCCTTGTTTGAGTGTGTATGGTATGGGCTGCAAGATATGGTGCAGGATGGATTGGAGATTCAGGTGCCTGATGGTGTGGATGAGTTAAGAAAGGTGGTTATGGAAAAAGTGTGTAAGAAGCCTGATAGTATTGGTTTGAGAAGAGTGAAAGAGAATATGAAAGAGTTGAGAGCTATGTGTGAACTGGGGAGAATGCCATATCAGTTGTTGTTGTTGTTGATGGTGAGTCGGATGTATGGAATACTGGTAATAGTGTATTATGGAACAGAGAGGCCAATAGTGTATAGGAGTGAAAAAGTGAGAATGTCTGAGGATAGTATGGTGCTATATTTGCAATGTTTGAATGGAATCCACTACAACTGGGTGATCGAAACTTGGAAGTATGATCGAGAGAGGATCAATGTGGAAGGTGAGTGGAAAGAAATGTCTGAGTATGATAAAAGGGATGAAGTGTGTCAGGAGGTGGAAGTGAAGTGAGGAGAGGGTTGCCAGGGTGCTGTTGTGATTGATGTGGCAGTGGGTTGTGAAGTTTTTTGGGCTCGTTGATACAGGTGCTCAGATATGTTTGGTAAATGAGAGGGTAATGAATGACTTGGAGAATAGTGGAGTGAATGTGCATAGACATCCAGTGCAAGTGATGATGAAAGGATTGGGAGTGGGTAAGGTCACAGCACAAGAGGCTGTTACTTTGATGGTTTCTTTGGGTGAAAGGTGTGAGAATGTGGAGCAAGTGTTTGTGGTTATCCATCAGGAAACAATGCCCTATTGTTTCCTGTTGGGTATCAATTTTCTGAAGAGAAACTGGTTAAGTGTGGATATGAATGGGGGGAAGATTATGAAAGATGGAAAGGAAGTGGTGTTAGTGAGACATCTGGAGGGTGATTTTCAGACTGTAAATATGTGGATGGTAGGGATGATTGAATGGGAGATATATGATGATGGGGATGATGATGGGGATGATGATATTTTGGAATGGGATGATGATGATATTTTGGAAATGCAAGAGAATGATGTGATTGTGAGAGAGTTGAAGAGAGTGATAATGGGTGATCTAAAGGTGAAAGATTGGGGAGAATGTTTAGAGGGATATAGAAGGTATGTTATTAAGTTGGTGTGCAAGGGTATAGTGTATTTTGTACAGAAAAATCAGTTTGGGGAGAATGTGTTTGTGCCAGTGATGACATTAGTGGGGATGATTGGTTTAGTGATTTTAGTGCACCATGCATATGGGCATCCAGGGAAGAATAAGTTGTGGGGTCTTATGAAAGAGATGGTGTTTCACCCATGGATGAGTGAGATGTATGTGGTGGATGTATCAATAATGTGTGAGAATTGTCAGAAAAGAAAGAGCCAATCACTGATTGTAAGACCACCTGTAATGAAAGGGGAAACAAGTGAGATAGGTGAATTAGTTGTTGTGGATTGTGTCTGTGCCCCACACAAGCTGAGGTAATGTGGCCATGGTTGTAGTGGTTGACCATAAGTCAAGGTTTGCCTATGCTGCCCCACTCAAAAATAAAGTAAGCAAGGTTGTAGCAGACACAGTTAGGGATCGATTCTTTCCGACGATGGTGGTCTGGCCCAGAAGTTGCCTTAGTGACAACAGGCCAGAGTTTACTGGTGAGCTGTTTGTGAGTATGTTAAGAGAATGTGGTGCGAGGCAGGTCCTGATCACTCCTTATATGCCATCCTCAAATGGCTTGGCAGAAAGAACAATCAGGACCTTGTGTGAAATACTGAGAATGGTGTGTGTCAATATGGGTGAATGGGATGTCCAACTGAACAGGGTACTGTGGAGTTATAACTCTACTTACCATGCTGCTCTGAAGACTTCTCCCAGTCAGTAAATATTGAATTAATTATGAAAGGAATGTGAGGCCGAATGCAAGGTTGAATGAATCTGAGAAGAGGAGGTGTCGAGAGGCTAATGCTAGGTATGTACCTTTTAAGGAGGGTGATTGAGTTTTGAAAGGAGTGAATAAGGTGGGTAGACGATTAGAGTACAAGTTGTCAGAACAGTTTGAGGGTCCATATGAGATTGTAAAAGCATGGCCAAATGAAGTAACATATATAGTAGGGTGTCAATTTTGTCAACTTTTTTCAAATCAATTTTGGTAGTGAAAATATAGTCTCTTTTCATGTCAAAACTTGAAATTGGCCAACCAAAATGAAATAAAATAACCCTTACCTACATCAATTTTACCTTAAAGTTTCAGAAATTGACTCTTTTACTAAATAATAGGACATAAATTGATTAACTATTCATCTGTCACAGAATTATCCCACTGATCATATACTACTCAAAAGAAGTTAAGGGTCAAAAATATTTGTGCATATAAATATAAGCTAACGAGCTAAAATGGTGACGACTAATGACAAAATAATTCTTTGATGGCTCAAGAACAGAAAACACAAAACAAAAACTTTTGATTACACACTAGTTTATTACCCTGATGAAAAAAAGTCATGCACCCCCCAAAATGATGTTCACACAAGTCGCAGAAGCTTCAGTAACTGGTGTAGCCACCATTAGCATTCACACATTCTTGACAATGTTGGCGCATGCTGTTCATCAGGCATTGGAAATAACGTTGAGGGATCGCTTGCCATTCTGCGACTAATCGCTGAGCCAGTTGCCGGAGGTTGACAGCAGGGACATGATGTGATCGAACTCGCCGCCCTAGTTCATCCCACGCATGCTCAATGGGTGACAAGTCAGGTGAATATGCAGGCCAATCCATGTGCTGAACGTTCTGCTCCTGCAGGAAGTCGGTCACCACCCTGGCACGATGAGGTCTTGCGTTGTCGTCCTGGAACCAAGCTCCTGGTCCAATCCGCTGTAGAAGTGGAATTACCAGAGGTTGAACAATCTCATTGAGATAACGCTGACCAGTCAAATTTCCATTGACGACGTACAGAGGGGTTCTGTGGTTCATGGATATCCCCGCCCACACGTTGGTGCCTCTGGCAGCTCTAAGTTGATCCCGAAGATGCCATGCGGTAACAAAGCGCTGTCGCAACGCCGTTATCATCAGGAAGCGGTCTTCTCGTGCTGTTGTTGATCGGGGTCTTCCAGAACGAGGGCGATTCTGAACAGCATTAGTTGTCCTGAACCTCTGCCAGAGTCTGCCAATAACGCTTTGGCTTACATTTAGACGCTGAGCCACAGTTCTCTGAGTTTGTCCATCTTGGAGCCAGCCAATGGCCCTTCCCCTGTCTTGGATGCTGAGTTGTTGTCGAACCATCTTCAAATTTCAAGTGATGATGAATGGAAAATGCTCAGCCCTTTTATTGCTAAAATTGGCATGCATGGAATGACACTCATGCAAAACACGTGCAAATGGTGTATGAGGTGTCACAATGGGTGTTTCGAGGCAGTTTGTCAGTTTAGTCTAAGTTCATGCTTCAAATCTATGAAAAGGAAATCTGGGTTAACTTAAAAAGTTTCTAAGGATAAGTGCAATGACTGCATGTCCCATAATAACGTGATGTCTATAGTCTAAATGACAACCCAAAGGGGGATATTCTAACCCTATCTGGCTTAAAAAGACATACTTACAAAAATGATCAAAAAATTTCCTTTGACCCTTAAATTCTTTTGAGTAGTATATATGGTGTGTTTTCAAGGTCATATAGTTGTTGTACAATGTACAAGTCACAACATGAATAGAACTGTCCCTCACTCTCAGTCCTCAGTTGCCTCTTAGATGTCATAGATGGTGGTTTGCTGTTATTGCTCTTGTACCTACTTCATAGTTATTCTACTAGACAAATACTACAGTTTAACTATAAGTATGGATTATTGATTATTACAATTATTTATTATCATCATATTCTTCTGTCTAATTATGTTGTAATCCCATGAAATATTTTTTTATTGAATTTTAGAACATTGAATGACTAAACTCTGAAACATCATAATTGATATAAAATACTTAAATGTTTTTCTTTCTTTTCAGATATTCCTAAGATGCCAAAATTGAAGACAAGAGGTCAGTCATCATGCCACTTGAGCCTCTTAGTTGGTACAGACAAGGAGCTTCCCGTATCAGAACTACCAACAGTGCGAGACATGCTGAGACTAGGGTTACTCCTTCATGAACAAAATACAAAGGATAGAAGGAACTACACAGAGAAAAAGCTCATAAGGGACATGATTCCCCCTCTTCTGCATCAGTGGAAAAAAGCTAATGTGTTATTCAAACCACCTGTACTCAATCAGTATAGAACTATTGAGCTAAAATTAACAAAGCTGTGGCACAAAGCAGTTGAGACATCACTTGGTAAAGGAAAACTAGCAAAGAAAAATAAATTTCTGCACACACTTGATACTCTTCTTGAGATTTTTAACTGCCAGTGTCCCATAGAGTTGTGCTCCGAAGCCAATTGTTCTCCCTCATGCAGAAGAGAACCTCACCCTCACATTGATTGTCGCTGTCCTTGTGAGAAGAAGATCCCTGTTTTGGAGAGCTGGCTTTCATAAAGGCGCAGAGAACAAAGGCAGGAGGCCATGGAAGTATGCAGATTGGTTTGCCAGATTATTCAGAAACCAAAAAACAGATTGTTATTGCTAAGAAAAAAGAGAAAATTTGAGAGGGGGAAGAAAGGAAGAAAAAGAAGTGAAGAAGCCACCCAAAGAGATGAAGAGCTCTATCAAGAGGTTTCTCACTTCTTTGAAAGCTCTTCAGATGAACAGAAAGAAGCAACATCAGATGATAGCTCCAAAATGCCATCTGAACCTTCGCCGAAGAGAATGAAATACAACACTAAAGACATCTCAAACGTTGCCCTTGCCAGTATTTGCCACCATACGGGGCTACGAGAGACTGCAGAGATTGCCACTGCCGCTTGGATAGATGCAGGCCTCATCAGCTGAGAGGATACATCCTTAGTGATAGATCATAATAAGATAAGAGCACAAGAAAAAATAATGAAGGAAATATCTGATCAACATGAAAAAGATTTGAAGGAGGAAGGTCTCTCTTGCCTTTTGTTTGATGGAAGAAGAGATGACCCAAAAGTTCTCCTAGAGGTAGAGGGAATGGACAGAAAGTTTTCCGGTCTCATCAAAGAAGAACACTACTCTGTGTGTTCCGAACCTGGTGGCTGCTACTTGTTTCACTTTGTTCCTGAAGCAGAAGTAGAAGGCAAGAAACATGCAGAGGCAATTGCTGATCAAATAATATGTTGGCTTCAAGAAAGAAGACTTGACAGTTCACTGCAGGCCATTGGGGGAGACTCAACTGCGGTGAACACTGGATGGCAGGGTGGTGTTATGACGCATTTAGAGAAAAAACTTGGAAGAAGGCTTGTTTGGATTGTATGTGATTTGCACACAGGGGAACTACCTCTTCATTGTCTCATCCAGGAACTTGATGGTCCTACAAAGAGCAACAACAAGTGGTCAGGCCTCCTTGACAACATGCTAGATGAAGCAACGGAATTAGAAATAAATACAAAATTTCCAAAGGTCGAAGTAGGCCCTCCCCTTCCAGTGTTGTCTGAAGAAGTTATCAAAGACCTCAGCATGGATCAATCTTACGCTTATCGTATTGTTCAAGCAATCAGATCAGGAGAGTTGCCTCAAAATCTGGCTCTCTTGGAGATTGGACCTGTAAGTCACAGTCGTTGGTTAACTACAGCGATTCATTTTTGCAGGATTTGGGTTTACAAACATGCACTGAAGGGCAAAATGCTACAGAATTTGATGTTGATTGTTGAATTTATTATTGGAGTTTATCTTCTTCACTGGTTCAATGTAAAACTTAATCCAATGTGGATGGAGGGGCCCAACCACATCTTGTTTCAATTCCAGCTACTGAGAACCCAAAGGAAAGTAGTGGTGGACATCGTGTTACCTGTGGTGAGAAGGTCCACTTGGTATGCTAGGCCAGAGGCAGTTTTGCAAGCAATACTCTGCAGCCAATGTATCAAAGAGCGAACTGAGGCTGTGGAAATCATTCTAAAGCTTAGAAGAACATCACTAGATGATGACCAGCTGGGAGACTGCTCTGTTCAGACAAGGAAGGTACCTCCGATAAACGTCAATGCCACGAAATTGTCAGAATTAGTTAACTTGAGTTCGGAAGTTTTGGAGCCACCACTGACAACATGTATAACAAACAAAGATTTAACACAACTTAAAGAGGCCCCAATGCAAGTGCCAAAGTGGCCTTCTCACACTCAGTGTGTGGAGAAATGTGTGAAAATGGTCACAAACAGCTAGTCAAGTTTACAGTCACGAGAGGCAAGAAGGCTACATCAAAGCGCAAGTAGCAAGCCAAATGCTGATGTCAAGGAACTGCAGCAAAAAGGACATGGCTGCATTGGTTACTTTCAAATAAAGACTCTGAATGATATCTTATTGCCACTTTAAATGTTGATAGGATATTTGCGCACATTTGTTATTTTGTTACGAATTTATGGAAAAATGGAATTTTTGAATTAAAATTGATGTAGGTAGGAGTTTGTTTTTGAAGCAAGGATATTATTTTGTATGCCAAATGATTACATTAAATTGCTAACAAATCACATGATTTTCAATTTAGTCATTTCACCCCCAAAATTGACACACCCTAATATATAGTGGGAAAGTGAATGAAAGGGGAAAGAAAGAGGAAATGAGAGTGCATCAAAAGCAGTTGAGAAGATGAAGAATGATTCCAGAATACCTGAAGTATCATCCAGTGTATGGGATGTGTAAAAGGGATGAAAGAAGACTGCATGAACAAGAGTGTGAACTAGATAATGACTGTAGTTTGGAAGGAAAGGAATTGGTCATGCTAGAAAGAAAATGGGAAAAAAAAAAGCAAAATGCCAAAAAAACACCAAGAGAATCAGACAATGCGATAAAAATAAATGATCTTATAATGGAAATATCATTAATTAAGAAAAGGTTGACCTCAAACACTTCTAACGAAAGCACTACAAGTGGTGAGAATGCAGCAGATTTTGAGGGATTTTTGTGGGATAATGATTTTAGTGGGTTCAGAAGTATAGAAGGGGATAAGGACATGCAAACAAAGTTTTGGAAGAATACAGAATGGTCAGAATTACGTAGAAAATGGGAAGAGGCACAAGAAAGTACTAAAGAGCAGAAAAGGGAGATATCCAGGCAACAAATGTTACCCAGGAGACTGTAATCGCATTGCTAGGTGGCATTCAGGAGTAATATATGATCCTCCAAAAGGAGACAAAGAGAGAGTAGGAGAAGGGAATTAGTGGCTTTCTGTGGTGCTGTAAACAGTCTCACAGAAGAACTTGAAAAGAAGGCAAGGGAGGGTACTGGTAGGAGGTTGACCTGCAGTAAGGGGGATTCTCTACAATTACCCTGGGTGCAACCTGAGGTACTGGAAAGGAAGAAAAGAGAAAAGGCTGGTGAAAAGTAGTATGGAGGAGCTTATACATAGTAAGATTAAGGGTGAAGGGTTTGGTGGAAGTATTAGTTTTAAGTAAAGTAAGAAAGTATAGAATATAACCTGTCTTGTTCAAGAAAGCTTAATTGTAAATAGATTTCAGAAGGGACCCAGGATCGGGGGGAATCAGGGCATTGTCGGAAGTGTGTGATTCAATCTGCCTGTCTCAGCCATGTAAGGAGGAAGAGGGGGGGTGAGGGAATTTGCTGGGCCAAGGGGAGTTTGATGCGAGGGGAGAAGTGTAGAGGTTTTTCTCTTTTTTTTTTGGTTTGTGTTTGGCAAGCCCTTGTCACATCAAATCCAGTTTGGCTAACATACATTTTCTCATGGCGCTTTTCTTTTCTCCCTCCTTTTTTTTTTCATTTGTTGGGCAGATGACTAGATAAGCAACTTTAAAAAGGGCAGAACACCTGTTCCCCTTTATCCTTATCAGGGGTGATTGTCGAGGGATGTGGAAATGGGTGGGACAGGTGGGTCGTAATCGGACATTGCATGATGCATTTTTTTTATAAGAATATAAAATAAAAATTAAATGTAAGGTGGGATTAATGTAAATACTTATTATTTGTTTTTTATTTCATTTTAGGTTATATGTAGCAGAACTTTAGTTGGAAGAGAGATTTGAAGCGGCAGAATGCCGAATGGAGGTGGAGTTGGTTAGGCTGGATTAAGGTCCTGGCCAGCAGGATCCCTGGGCCTTAAAGGACCATTATGGTATAAAGTACCAGTATGGGGGGAAGCCATTCCCCAGTGTTTATAAGACTAGCTTGAATGACTATTTAAAATTTATATAACTTAATCAGTTCAACCTAATC
The DNA here is from genome assembly GCA_023014485.1 of Bathynomus jamesi. Lineage (NCBI taxonomy): Eukaryota > Metazoa > Arthropoda > Malacostraca > Isopoda > Cirolanidae > Bathynomus > Bathynomus jamesi. Next base: position 919,197 of record JAJOZX010000856.1, on the reverse strand, counting down.
TAATGTAACTTAGTTTTGCCCTTGTTATATAAATTTTATTTTATGCTTGTTATCATTATTTATCTAATGTTAGTTTGGAAAATAAAATTAACTTCCTATTAATTTGTAATTTAATTTAAGACTAAACTAAAATAATTCACTGGTCGACAAAATTGAACTTTTTATTTCTCACATGAACAAAAATGGGTGGATCTTATAGGTTTTTTACTGCCGAGTTAAAAAATGGCCTCAAAATTTTTCTATCACCCACCAATATTGAGTGATTCGAAAATGAAATTTGGACTAATTTATAGGCGTAATAGCAATATCAAAGTAGAAAATGCATATTGAATTCACCTAAAATGTGGCTACTGATGATTTACGCTTGTATTTCGCCTCTGGGCCATCCCTTGACAATGTCCAGCAGTAGTCATCCAACATGCTGGGGCTCCACTTGCCCTGGTATCGCTTCGCCATCGTGGATATTTGTTGATGAAAGCATTCCCCATGCTCATCACTAACATCGCCTAAGTTTGTAAGTTTGTTGGAAAGAAGTTGAGATGCGAGTCAAGAAAATGAATTTTCAACATGTTGCACCCCATGTCTTTGTAGGCCTTGAGAAGTTCTTCAACAAGTGACTCTTAATTTTCGGCCTTGAAGTTTCCGAGGAAATTTGTATTCACTACTTTAAATGCTCTCCAAGCTGCTCCTTCAACTTCACTTAGAGTTTCATGAAACATGCTGTCTCTCATGTTTTCTCTAATTTGCGGGACCACAAATATCCCTTCTTTGATTTTGACCTTGCTGATCCTCGGAAATTTCTGTTTCAAGTAGAGACCCCCCGCCCCTGCCATTTTGATCCATAGCCTTAACAAAATTTTCCATTAAACCAAGTTTAGTATGTAGTGCTGGCAAATAACTTTTTTGGATTAAGAAGAGGTGAACTGGTGAGATTTTTATGCCCTGGAATCAATGCTTGTCGAAGTGGCCATTGTTTCTTTGAGTAATGGCTTTCCTGTGCTCTGCTGTCCCATTCAGAGAGGAAACAACAGAATTTCGTATAACCCAGTTGTAAACCAAGAAGAAGTGCAATCACTTTCAAGTCTCCACAAATATGGCAAGAGTATTTATCATATTGGATATGTTTCACAAGCAGGTGCATATTGTCATATGATTCCTTCATATGTACGGCATGTGCTAATGGAACTGAGGGGTATTTATTTCCATTATGGAGTACATAATACAGTTTTTAAACTCAGCTTCGAGGAATCAATAAATAGGCACCATTCGTTTGGATCATGTTGTTGGCCAAGGGTTTTCATGAGAGGGTAGAAAGTTTATATGATGCTTGCGGTAAAAAGATATCTTAGTGCCTTTTTCTTGAAGATTCCAACCTTTCAACCTGGAAGCTGAAAGTTTGGATTGATCTTTTGACAATTTCAGATCACAGACAAGCTCACTCAGGTCTGCTTGAGATATTAAGTGAGGCTCTGTCGATGAACAAGATGGTTCAAACATTGGATCAACATCGTCCATTAGTAAACCATGTTGAGCTTCATCATTACCTTTGTACATCAATTTCATTTTCATCATCTAAACTCCATGTTTCCAGTGCCCTTGGTACTGGCAAATGTTTATTATGTAAAACAGGCCTTATGGCTGATGATAAATTTGGGTATTGTACCATATGTTTAGATTTCGCAGTAATGCCTAGTATATTTGTTAAGCAGAAATGACAATCCATTAAATGGTCTTTCGGCTCTCTCCATATCATCAGAAAAGCAAACAGCATTTGATGAGACCCACTTAGCCAGCCTGTCAGAAGTCTTAAACACGTAATACAGCATATATGAGGTGCCCACGTCTTGTTCTGATCCCCTACCTTGCAACCAAAATAAAGTTTGTATGCTTTTTTGATGAGAGGGGTGAAATTTTGCCTTTGAAATTTAAGTGTTAACTCTCTGCACACACAACAAACAGTTAAGGAAAATTATGAATAAAATGCATGATGTTCACTGAGTGAAATCAAATGAGTAACTGATGAATGAAAGTCAACAGTGATGTGTAGCAACTTATAAGCAGAGGAAGAGGAAGGGGCAGACCCCGCCCCCTTCCAATTCTCACTCAAATCCTAAGTAATGTAAATTCATCTGTCACTCTAAAACTGCGAGTGATAGAAAAATTCTGTTTTCATTTTCGTAATCAACATAAAAAATTACACATAGTTCAAGTAAAAATATCTCTGTTCAAGTAAAAACTTTGTTGACCAGTGATATAATTAATCCTTTAAATTAATCAAAATTCTAAAATGTAATACTTTGTGTGATTAGTAAGGTATATAAAATTAACTTAAAATGTAAAAGATTGAAACTTAAATAAATGACATGAAAATTTTGGGTGGTGAAAGGTATTGTGTGTGTATGAGAATTGTAATGAGTGAGCATAGGAGGAGGGTGTATGATAATGTATATACTGTAAAATTACTGGAGTAAAATAAACCAGGTTTTAGTAAACCCTATTGTTTTATTTGTACCGTGTATGATCTCCGATACTGGGGGCCTGGGAGAAGTTCACGTTGTTGTATGTAGATCCAAACCAGCATGACTTCCATTTAACATCATGATCAAGGGGGGGTGGGGGGGGTGAATTAACATGTTCTGGCCCTTTTGGAAAGTAAAAGTATATTAAAGTTAGAAGAGGGAAGCACAACTTACCTTGTAGGCAAATAAGCATAGAAGAGAGGAAGAACTTAGGAGAGAAAATTACTAGCCAAAAGATAGGACAGGGTTAATTTGTTCTATTTGGCTTAAGTATCGTAAATCCAAGACCCACTGCAACCTATTTTAAAGTAGCCTGTGGGCCTGTCCCCATGACAATGTAAAGCAATATTATTACATAAACAATTATGTAAAGCAATAATATTTCATAAACAACTAAATAACACACTAAATATAGTACACTGGTGTTGAAGAGGACGAAATGACAACCTCATTCAGTGAAAGAGACAGCAAATTTGTGGAATCAGTTGCGAATTTACCGAAACATAGTAGTAAAATGGGTCATCACAAATTTTTGAAATTGCAAACAGCAAGCCTCACGAACAATGAGGGCCCACTATACTCAATTTCACTCCAAAGGTGGATGTTGTGTACACAATGACCTAACTTGTTCTCACATTCCCAAACTCAAATCTTCCAAATTCTATATGCTCTGGCTACAGCTAACATGCCAATCTCAAACTACATATATCTGCACTGTTTACCTTTCCCCTAATTCTACCGACTATCCAAAATTCTTTGACAACCTTACTCCTCTCCCACCGACCTTATTATGTCTTAAGTTAGAATCTCCTTGAAAGATGTTTCTTCTGCCCTACATAGGCTCAACTCTAGGAAGGCATACAGTCCTGATGGTGTTCCTCCTGTTCTTCTTAAGAACTGTGCTTCTGTGCCGACACCCTGCCTGGGCAAACTCCTTTGTCTTTGTCTCTATCTGGTACTTCTTCTTGCTAGAAGTTCGCTTTCATTCAGTCTGTCCCAAAGAAGGGTGACCACTCTCAATCCTCCAATTTCTTGCCTTTCCAAAGTTTTTGAATCTATCCTTAATAAGAAGAGTCTTAAACACCTCTCTCACAATCTTCTTTCAGATCATCAGTATGAGTCTGCAAGGGACACACTACTGGCAATCTTCTTGCATATCTCTTGGACTCTTGGTCATCATTTTTTCGGGATTTTGGTGAAACCTTTGCTATTGCACTAGACCAGAGCTTTCAAAACTGTGTGTCGCCAATACCTCCCAGGTATGTTGCCAAATTTAGTTAATTATTTTCAATTTTTTTTGTATTTTGAAAATTTTGATTTTTGTATCAACAAAATCGGCTACAAGATAAACCACCTACTGAAAAATTATCTGATATTTGATAACAAAAATTAATTAGTGTGTCGCCAACGTGAAAAGTTTGGAAAGCTCTGCACTAGACATATCACATAGGGTGGAGTGAAAAAATCAAAACTGCCAGGATCAAAATTGAGGGGGTCTATATAGTTGTCTTTTGTCCAGGATTAAACTTTAAAACCAATTTTGGGTGGTTGCATACAAAAATCACTGCTACCAGCCAATTTATACAAATTGTATGTGCATGTAACCAAAATTTGAACCCAGTGACCTATCTCGGGTTCTGGACATGATAGAAAGAAAATTTAAAAACTGTTTATGATGTATTTTTTACCTTTGAAGCAGATTAAAACATTTGCAGAGGGCTGTAGGCTCAATAATATAGCAAAAAATCCATATTTCAGCATTTTTGCTCAAAAAATGCAATTTCTCTACCCTTTTTCCCCAAATATTTTGTTTTTTAGAAGTAGAGCCTTTGGCTCCCTACCCTATGGAAGGGCTTGTGTTTCACAAACTCACCTATGGCAAGGGCACCTTCACAGAGTCCTGAGATAAAGACAAAAATAATATTTTACATTTTAAATATGGCTTCACAAATTTTTAACCCACTGGCTCAGAATAGCTCAAAAGATTAGGGTTACCCTTTTGTGGGGAGGTCATTCTCATTCTCCTCCTCCCAAAATCCCCTCACCCCTCTTTATGCAGCTTGGGGGCTAACTCCCACCCCTTGTTGCATGACCCACCTGCCCCATTACTCGTACCTCCCTTTTCTGTTAAAAGTAGTTGGAAGATTGTGTAACACTGTTTTCATACTTTTTTATATTTTAAGGTTTGGTTGAAAGGAAATGGAAGAAAATGCAGGCGTTTTTTTTAATAGTTAAGGATTTGAAATTATATTTTATATTTTCCTTTTGAGGTTGAATTTATAGAATTGATAAGAAATGTATTTTGATAACCTTATTGCCAAAAAATATTGCATAGTAGGATGTTAAGATGCAGTGACAGTTAAAATTCTTGATGGAGGTCACAGATTTTCAAGTACAGACTCATTCCCCAATGGAAAGCTTCCTCTTAGTAAAGATGTCATCCAATGTGTAATGGCAGAAGAGAACTGAACAACCAGACAAGCAGCTGATACAGTTGCACTAAGTCTGATCGAACACTGGATTTGTTGCAATGTCTATCCAATTTCACGCCCCAGTATCACCAGCAAGATTCAGGATCTAGTCAAAGAATTTTCAAGGAAAGACTCAAATTTTCAGTCCCTTATAAAAAGATTTAAAATATGTCATACTTTTGTAAACTTTGTAGTTACATTTATTTGTTTGTGACTAATTTTATTAACATAATCATGTGATTCAGTGATTTGCAAATCATAAGAATGATTGGTAATAAATTCTGTTTTGACTAGAACTTAACTTAGGGTTTATAATTCAAATTTGCATTCACAACATTAAAGTTAAGGTAATTTTAATTTTGTAGGTTTGATAGATATCCAAAAAAGAAATATGTGACAAGTTCCAGAGTGATCTTTCTTCCTTCATTGAAAAAAAACTTCCAAGTTGTTTGACATCTTCTGTGAGGACTCAAATCTGAGAAGAGATTTGGAACATTTGTATCAACTCAAAATGATAGAGAAGACAACTATGCTTTCTATAAGGACCAGAAAACAGCTAGAATATGATGATGCATTGGTTTTAAGGAATGCCTTACATCAGCAGGCATCAGATACAAAAGGAGAGGAGTACAGCAGGAGCAAGCAAAAGAAAAGAATTGGCGAGTTTGATCTATATAAATTAAAAAACCTTTGATTAATGGCCATGAAAATCTAGGTTTCTTGAAATGATTGTGCTACAAGTTATAAAATTTTATTTTTGTGTCTTTGGTAAACTATCTTGTATCATAATCATATTGTATTTTATTATCCCCAGGGAAGATCTCAGAAGAATTTTTCAAGTTGTTCCATCAAGCTCAGCAGCAATACATATGAGTGATGTGAACAGTGTCTCAAGTCAGGGCAGCCTGGAATCACATGATGAAACAGCTGGTGTCAGTGAACAACAGGAATCTAGGACAGAACAAAATAGGAAGAGTCTACCAAACCTGGCTCGGCAGTGTGACAGGTATACTGTATAGTTTAAAATATGAGTATGCTTTGAACATACTTGTTGCTCTGTTGACAATACCTTTGAAAAAATTATTTATAATCCATGTAATGTTGCTAATAGTTAGAGTCCAAATCTTGGACACTGCTGTCCAATGAAATGAACATCTTGTTAGAATATTAACTTGATATAAAATAAATGTCTTTTGCCAGGTATCAAGGAAGTGACAGAGCCAGAGCAGCAGTTGCATCAGCAGTTTTAGAGGATTATGGAATTATCACTACTACTGATAAGATGAACATAATTGACATGTAACAGTCCAATGATCTTGTACATTAGTATCTGATTCAAATCAAGTATTTCACAAAAAGGCATACTTTTCAAATAAGTGTTGAAATTTAAATATTTTTATTCAAAACCTATGGAGCTTGCTTAAATAACTGTCTTTAAAATTGAGTAAATTTGCACTATGAACTTTGCAGGAACAAGCTGAGAAGAGAATGTGAAAAATATCATAAAGCCATAAGAAAAGAGGAGGGTAAATTGCTTGAATTGGTGGATGCTATTTAAGTGGGGATGGTTGTAAAGATGCAACAATGGTGACAGTTGAAATGAATGGCAAATATTACAGAAGAAGTGAGCTAGAAGAGCAATATGTAATTGTAGGAGAACCTGGTAAGATTTAAAATTTTGAGCTTTAGTTTGCATTTTGTAACAGATATTACTCAAAATATTTATTAAGATGAATTTTGGATATAGAAATTGTTAAATACATATAAACCCTGAAATATCTAAAAATTTATCTCTAATTTCTGAATACTATTTCAGGTGATTTCTACCTCTCACATGTGACTCCAAGTAATGGCAAGGGGTTGACTACTGCAACAGAGATATACAAGGCCCTCAAAGACACTGAATTACAAACCAAACTTGCCATGATAGGATCTGATGGGACTAATACAATGACTGTTTCAATTGGTGGAGCTATCAGATGCCTGGAAGAACTGCTTGGTAGACCTTTGCCTGCTATACTGTAATGAGCTCCCCCTTCATCATGTCTTTGTTACTCTGGATGGAACAACAAAGAGCCCAGACTCAATTTCAGAGGCTTCCTCAACTGTGGTAGGATTTTGAATGTCATAATGGCATTAATTGACAAAAGATAAAATCAAGAAAACTGATGAAAGTGTTGAATACAAAAATACAATATTCAGAAGCAGTTTAGATGATTATTTTTTATTACTTTGTTTAAGGAGTGATAGATTGAATGTATGTTATACATGTTATATGAATGTGTAATAATGAAAATTGCAATTTTTGGCCAAAAATAATATAAATATGAATTTTTTTAGGCATTATTGAGCCTACAGTCCTCTGCAAATGTTTTAAACTGTTTCAGAAGTAAAAAATACACCATAAACAGTTTTTAAACTGTCTTTCTATCATGTCCAGAACCTGAGATAGGTCACTGGGTTCAAATTTTGGTCACACACACATACGATTTGTATAAATTGGCCAATAGCAGTCACAGTTTTGTATGCAACCACCCAAAATCAGTTTAATCCTGGACAAAAGACAACTATCTAGACCCCCCTCAATTTTGATCCTGGCACTTTTGATTTTTTCATTTCACCCTAATATCAAAAGCTTTTGATAAAGTCTGGCACAAATCTTTAATTTCCAAACTGCCCTCCTTCAGTTTCTAGATCCTTCTATCAGTGGCCCTATCTTCACTGCAATTTTGCCTCTCTCTCTCTTTACAATTACTATCAGGTTGTAACATAAATTCTGCTTGATTAGAAAGTGGATGATAGATAATAGAATAACCTCAAGATAATGTGAAATAGTTTTAGAAATGTTGCAAAATACATGCCGCAACAGGTTCACACAGGTTTTATCATGATTCAGAATGACATAGGCTAATGAATATTTTCTCTGGTGTTTTTCATACAGTTACAATGCCACACCTACAATATTACAGTAATTGAAAAAACATGGAGCCCACAAAAAAGCATATTCAACATGTGATGCTGTATAAGTTCCATAAAGGATCTAATGGTAGTGAATCTGCAAAAAACATTCAGAGTTTATGGAAATAATGATGTGTGAATGGATGTGTAGGAGATGGTTTGAGAAGTTCAGAAATGGAGACTTCAGTCTAAAAGATTACACTGGTCAACAAAGATTTTTCATCAGAGTAAAATTTGTGGTGGCTGGATAGCATGTTTCACGCTGATTCCAAAACTGCATTCAGATTTTTTCTAGCACGTATAGTTTTCAAGATGAAGGCATATATATAACCACAGATTTAACCATTTTAAATAGGCAAAATACTAATATTTCAACATTTGATTGTGTTTATTTTATTGTGTTTTTTTAGTTTATTCATATTATTGATTTCAATTATCTTAATTATACATCTTATGTATTTCAGGTGTGAGCTTTTACGTCTAGCAGCATTGTGATTCAGGCAACAACGCCGTGCTTTGTGTGTCAAGAGATCAGTCCAGTCCAAGAACTTGTTGTGTCAAGTTGGTGTACATTTTTTTGAATTTATAGTTTGCTCAGGTCAGTCAACATGCCTCAACAATGTAAGAATGACCCCTGAAAGCAGTTCTTTTGCATAATGGTAATATAATGCCATCCATCCCCATTGCCCATTCCGTCCATCTAAAAGAGACATATGACAATATGGATATACTACTGAAGGCAATCAAATACGACAGTCATCAATGGAATGTTTGTGGAGATCTAAAAGTTATAGGAATGCTTATGGGTATGCAGTCAGGATTCACAAAATTTTGTTGTTTCCTTTGCCTGTGGGACAGTCGCGCCACTATAGAACATTACACCAAAAGTGACTGGCCACTTAGGTATACATATGTCCCAGGGATAAGCAATGTCCAGTCTGTCCCTTTAGTGGATCCCCAAAAGATCTATCTGCCACCTCTTCACATTAAACTTGGTTTAATGAAGAATTTTGTTAAAGCAATGGGTAAAGTCAATTCTGAAGGGTTCCAATACCTTTCAAGGAAATTTCCGAAGGTTACTGCAACAAAATTGAAGGAAGGAATTTTTGTTGGGCCACAAATAAGGGAGGTTTTGAATGACACTGAATTTGAAAAAGTCCTAAGTCCGCTGGAATTGAAGGCTTGGCTGGCGTTCAAATGGATATGTGAAAACTTTCTTGGAAGCAACAATTCACCTGCGTATAAGGATGGAGTCAAGAACCTCCTTGATGCCTTCAAAGAAATGGAGTGTCGAATGTCGTTCAAAATTCACTTCCTGCATTCCCACTTAGATTTCTTTCCTGAAAACCTTGATGCAGTGAGTGACGAGCAAGGAGAGCGCTTCCATCAAGATATTCAGATGATGGAGAAGCGCTACCAAGGATATTGGAATGAAAGCATGATGGCGGACCATTGTTGGATGCTGTATCGAGACAATCCAGGCCAAATTTACAAAAGGAAATCATACTCACAGCGCTTTTAATAAAATAATGTATATATTCTTTATTTATAAGTACATTGAATAAAGTATATGATGTATTTGTTGTTTAGCATTCCTAAGTGTGATCTATACATCCATAAATTTTCTTATAGCAATATCAAAAACTTAAAAATATCAAAACCAGTGTATCTATATAACTCTACGTGCTAGAAAAGAAATAAAACCAGATTCGGAATCAGCGCAAAAAATGCATTAAGAAAAGTGTGATCATGTTTGTGATGAGAAAAAAAAGTTTCATTTTGTTGGCCAGTGTTATCTATGAACAGGATGACCAAATGAGTTAGATGAAGAGTTGCTGAAAGCAACAGTGGAGGAAAACCCAATAGTAACTAAGAGAACTTGGTCTGCAATTCGGTGTTAGCCATATGACCATTCATCATCATTTAAAGCTGTTAGGAAAAATAGTGAAGGTTGGAAAATGGGTTCTGCATGATTTGTCACAAGCAAATCTTCAACATCGAATCAATATTTGCACATCACTACATTCTCGGCAACTGCAGGCACCGTTTCTGAATCAGATCGTCACTGGGGATGAAAAATGAGTTCTCTATAACAATATTAAGCATCAACATCAGTGGCTTAGCTGTGAAACAAAACCTGAACCTCAGCCAAGGAATGGACCCCATCCAAAGAAAATTTTGCTATGCATTTGGTGGGATATGCAAGGAATTATTCATTATGAGCTTCTGCCAGATAACCAAACAATCACAGCTGAAGTCTGCTGCCAACAACTCCAATGACTGAAGATGGCATTACAAGAAAAACATCCTGCAGAGGTGTTCTATTCCACCAGGATAACGTGTGCCCTCACACTGCTCAAATCACCACTACCCAATTGGAGGCATTTGGTTGGGAAAAAATGCCTCATCCACCTTATTATATGGACATCATACCTTCAGACTACCATTTATTCAGAAGTCTGCAACACCACCTAGATGGACAAAAGTTGCAATCCAGGGAAGCTATTGAAAACGAAGTGATCACTTTTTTGAACTCGAAACCAAGGGATTTCTTCGAATATGGCATAAAAAAACTTTTCTACAGATGGGAGGAGGTTATAGAAAAAGAAGGGAATTATATTGATGATTAATTTGTCATTATGTCATTTAATTTTTGTTGTGAATAAACTAAAAATTCGAGCAGAATATATGTTACAACCTTATAAGACATATTGCTCTTCTCAACACTCTAATTGCATACCTCCTCCTTCAAGGAGAGCACCCAGTACCAGACTTTCTACACTTTCTCATTCCTTTCCCATCCAACTCCCGAATGCAAGGGTTAATTGGTGTTTTCAATCTTTCATCTACTCAACCAGTGAACTCTGGAACAATCTTCCTCAATCCATTTTTCCTCCTGTCTATGACCTCCCATCTTTCAAACACATTGTGTCTAGGTATCTCAAACCTTGATTTTGGCTCTCTTCTTCTTCTTCTCTACATGGTTGCTTTTGTAGGCATTCACCCTTGGCCCCTCCTTCCTGCATAAAAAAAAAAGTGAAGCAGTCATCAAGAACTTTTTAGGTAAGAACAAGGCACTGAACTATGTGCAGTGGGTTGAGATGATGATTGAAACATTTAGGTTAATGGGGTGCAGTATATCCTTCAAAGTATATTTCCTGCACTTTCAATTGGACAAATTAGTTAAACAAGATTTATGGCATCAAAACCAAAATGCAAGTATTTATACTTAAGTATTTATACTTCTTTATACTAATGTAATGAAGGAGAGCTGGCTGAGATTGTCTTATTTCTCATGCTGTAATAGTTGGATAAGCAACACTAATCATTTCAAAGTTGAATCAGTTCCTTTTTTTTTGTCTTTTTTTGTCTTCCTGTTCATGATTTTGGGCTTGGCATTGCGATAGCTCCTTTCTTATGAAAGAAAGTCAACCATTTTTGCACTGAAGATTGCAATATTTTCAACTGTGAACTATTTTGAGGCTTGAAAGTGACTGCTTTGCAAGTGCAATGATAGCCCCTCTAATATCAGCAGGCATTTACTTTTTGCTTCCCATAATTTTTAACAAACACATCAAAATCTTTACAAAAACTGTCTGAGAACATTAAAAAGTAACAAGAGAAAATTTTTCAAACAAGCACCCTCAACAATGTCTAAGGCACCACTGAGTTTGTTTATACATTTCATGACCTCAAGACAATAGAAATAGAGAGATGGCAAATATCTCCTTGCAAAAACCTATTTTTGAGTAATGATATACTGTAAATCTTTTTTAACTAGAAGACAGTTTCTAATAAGCGAGTGCAATCTTTTTGCAGGTATTATGTATCAGGTCATCCCATAAGTAATGTCATTTTTTTGCAATGCTAAACTTTCATCATGTTTGCATGTTTGTGCGCATATTTTGTGGAAAACTCAAATTTGTGTGTGTTTAGACATGTTACTTCTCAGTCTAAGTGAAGTTTCATAATGTTAACAATCTTCATTTATTTCACCTTCATGGATAAGATGGATGTGTCAGAGGAACACATTAGGCATATAATGCTTTATGAGTTTAGGAAATGAAACAACATGACTGCAGCTGCAAAAAGTACTCAGGATATTTATGAGGAGGAAGCTTTAAATATAGGGAAATGTCAATAATGGTTCCAGAAGTTTAGGTCTGGTGACTATAGCCAGGGCCAGCTCAAAGGATTGTGGCACCCTGAGCCAATTTTGCTTTGGCACCCACCCATATCCCATTTTAAATATAAAGGTTTAGTTAAAAAATAACATTTTTTATATAATTTTACTGTTTATTTCATTTAGTACATTTTATTAAAATGGCCATTATTTACATTGCCCTCCTCCCACAGCCACACCTCTCCCCTCCCTCACCTCCTGCACCCTAATTTTCTATGTAAAATTCTTTTTTTAAACTATTCACTTGTTTCTTGTTGATTAATAGTGATATTTTGTCTTTTTTTCTATTGTTCTTTCGATTTTTGGCACCCCCTAAACTTCAGCACCCTGAGCCAGTGCCACATTGGCTCGCCCCTTAAGCCAGCCCTGACTATAGCTTAACTGATGAAGCATGCTTGGGCCAACCTGTCGAGTTCAGTGATGACCTTTTGATAGCTACACTTGAAGAAAATCCTGCTGTAACTGTTGAACTTGCCCAGCAACTAAATTCAACCAGTTCCACAGTTCATTGCCACATGTAACAACTGGGAAAAGTGTTGAAACTTGCAAAGTGGGTTCCCCATACATTGTAACTAGACAATTGTAGAGATTGTGTGAACATTTGCTCTTCATTGCATTCTCGGCAACTTCAAGCACTGTTTCTGAATCAACTCATTACTGGGGATGAAAAATGGGTGATTTATCACAATGTTAAGCATCATCGGCAGTGGGTTGGTGCTGGGGAATCTGCTACATGACAGCCAAGAGGACATCTGCACCACCCCAGGAAGGTTTTGCTGTGCATTTGGTGGGATATTTCACTCAAGAAGTGGTTTATTTTGAACTATTGCAGCCCAATCAAACCATTAAGCCAAAGTTTCTGTCAACAACTTCAAAGATTGAGTGCTGCATTGCAAACAAAACATCCTTCTTTGACCAATGGCAAGAGTGTTGGGTTTCAACAGGACAACATGCATCCTCACTGCTTGAATTACCATTGCCAAAATTGAACAGCTTGGTTGGGAAAAAATTCCACATCCTCGGTATTCACCAGACCTTGCACCATCAGATTACCACCTATTCAGAAGTCTTCAAAACTATCTTCATGGAAAAGAACTTGAAAGTTTGAAGGCAATACATTGCCCTCTCCAAGTTTTTTGCTTCTAAACCAAAGGAATTTTATCAAAATGGAATTGAAATGCTTGTAGAGAGGTGGCAGTCATAGAAAGTGAAGGAAAATATATAATTGATTAAAATTTATTTTGATGTAGTTTTATTTTCATTTGGAAATAAAGGTAAAAAAAAATGACATTACTTATGAGATGAGATGATATATACTGTATATGGGATGAATTTCACAATTTAACACACGGAATAAATAAATGATTTAAATAATCAAAATATACACACTGGTCCACAAAAGTATTTATGAATTGAGAAATATTATCCAGATATTAATGGTAGCTTTATTTTTTGTGATTATTTAGTAAAATTTATTTTATGTTAATATATTTTTTATGGTAAGTTATGTTATGCAGAACACAAATAAATTAGTACAAGACAGTAATTATTAGATTAAATGCAATATTTTGCCACTTTAAAAGTCATTGTAATTGATCCCCATAGAGTTTCTTCAATATTTTGGTAATTTGGCATTGCTAAATTAAAAGCCCTTTAATTTTGAAATTAGCGCACAGACTATGCACAGTCTAGTGTGCTGTCAGCCTCGATAGGGGTAGGTTCATTTTAACAGTTCAACAAAATTTTTACTTGTATATTTCCAATTTGAAAGGATGGTTAAGACACATGAGTTATCTAGCCAAGACTTAGGAGAATTGACTGCTCTTGTTAAAATGGGTAATTATTTTAATACAAGTATTGCAAAAATATATATGAATATAAGTGAAGGTATAGTCAGATACCATAAGAAATGTATTTTGAATCAAGAGAGTACCTGTAAGTTAGTCTGAACTGGAAGAAAGAGGGTTTTGTCAGAGCATGGTGTAAGGCATCTAAAATTTCTGGCTTTGGAGAATAGATTTATGACAGCAAATGACTTGAGTAAAGAATTAGTGAAAGCAGAGAAACAAAAGTTAGTGCTGATACATAAGGAGGAGGTTAACAGATAATAAAATATTTTTTAGAGTAAGAAAAAACCTTTATTGTCAAAGAAGAATGTGACAGCACAATTAGAATTTGCTATTCAACACAAAGATTGGGATGCTGAGAACTGGTCAAAAATTGCATGGAGTGATGAAAGCAGATTTTAAATTTTTGATAGTGATAAAAGGAGGAAAATTTTTAATAGACAAATTGGTGAAGAATACAAGAATGAATGCCTTATTCTGATGGTAAAAAAAAAGGAGGTGGGGGAATCAATGTGTGAGGCTGCTTCTCATCAAAGGGAGTTGGAAAATTACACCAGATCACTGGGAATGAAAATAGACACATGGATCAATATGTATTCAAACATCTATTCACTAATATTGCAATCCCAGCTGCTAAAGAACTTCATGGAGAAGGGAGACGTACAAGACTGCACGAATTATAGAGGGATCAAGCTAATATCACATACAATGAAGATATGGGAGTGAATAGTGAAGAGTAGGTTGAGAGACGAAGCGGAAGTGTCAGTGGAACAGTTTGGATTTATGCCGGGAAGGAGAACGACAGATGCAGTTTTTGCATTGAAACAGTTGGCAGAGAGGTACAGAGAGGGGCAGAAGGCGTTGCACATGGTTTTTATTGACTTGGAGAAGGCATATGATAGGATACCATGGCAGAAAGTTTGGAGATGCTTAAGGGAAAAGATGGTACCAGAGAAGTATGTTAAACTGATCAAGGGAATGTACAGGGGAGTAACAACTAAGGTGAGGAGTAGTGTGGGTGTGTCAGAGAGCTTTGGGGTGGAAGTTGGTCTGCACCAAGGATCAGCTTTGAGCCCCTTCCTTTTCAATGTGGTATTCGATGTGTTGACGGACAGGATTAGAGGGGAGGCGCCGTGGTGCATGATGTATGCAGACGATGTTGTGTTGAGTGGGGAGACGAAAGAGGAGGTGGAGCAGCAGTTGGAAAATTGGAGAGAGGCGTTGGAAAGTAGGGGGATGAGAATTAGCCGAAAGAAGACCGAATATATGAGATGTGATGTGCAGCAGGACCGAGGAGGGGAAGTGACATTGAGTGGAGAGCGTGCTAAGACAGTGGAGTATTTTAAATACTTGGGGTCAACAGTGGATGCAGAGGGGGGAGCAGAGAGAGAGATAAACTGTAGAATACAGTCGGGGTGGAAGAACTGGAGAGACGTATCAGGGGTGCTCTGTGATAAGAGGGTCCCAGTGAAACTGAAGGGAAAGGTATTCAAAACAGTGGTGAGGCCGGCAATGTTGTATGGAATGGAGACTGTGCCAATGAAGAAGAGCAATGAAAGAAAAATCAATGTGGCTGAAATGAAGATGTTGAGATGGATGTGTGGAGTGACGAGGAGGGATAGGGTCAGAAATGAGCATATAAGGGGAACAGTGAAGGTGGCGGAAGCATCTAAGAAGGTGCAGGAGGCCAGGCTGAGGTGGTATGGACACGTCAGGAGAAGAGAGGAGGAGTATGTGGGGCATAGAGTGCTGGAGATGGAGTTGCCGGGACGGAGAAGAAGAGGAAGACCGAAGACGAGATGGAGGGACTGTGTGGTGGCGGACATCAGGGAGAAGGACTTGGAGGAGGACGCGGTATACGACAGAGGAGAGTGGAGAAGACGAACCAAAAACAGCGACCCCATGTAAAGATGGGATAATAAGCTGCGGAAGAAGAAGAATGATCCTAAGCATAGTGCTAATTCACTAAAACAGCTCTACAGTAAGCTTGAAGAAGGGTTTCAAATGCTAGGATGGCCATCTCAGAGTCCAGATTTAAATCCTATTGAACATCTTTGGGATGAGCTTGCAAGAAAAGTAAGAACAAGAAAAGATAAGGCAAAAAAAAAAAAGAAGATTTATGGAGAGTTTGTCAAGAAGAGTGGTATAAAATCAGTCCTGAATTGTGCACAAAGTTGGTTGACTCAATGCCTGTGTCTTGAACTAGTCTGAAAGAACAAGGGTGGCCATACAAGATACTAATTTTCATAAGTTTTTATAAATAAATTTTTACAAATAAGTATGGTATTTTTTCTTTTATTAACCTGTTTTATTGTCAAATATATCAAATATTATTATATTACAATTAAATATCTTATTATATATACAGTCGAACCTCATTTAATGTCACGCTCAGTTTACATCTTTTTGTTCAGCGTCAAAGCCTCCATTGGCGTACATGCATTTGTTTTATGTCACTTACCCCATTTACCGGCTGTTAGAATTGTTGTAAAGGCATGGAAAAAGGTAACCACAACCACTATGAACTCTGTGTGGAAGAAACTGTGGCCCTCTGTGATCTATCATTTTGTGGGCTTTGAGGAACAAAGCAATCCTGAAGCTGAAATTCTCCACCTTGGGCAGGCAATGGGACTGGAAGTTGATGCTGATGATGTGCAGGAACTTCTTCAAGAGCATGAGAGGGAGTTAAATGCAACAGACCTCCAAGAGATGGCAAAGGAATCTGAATCTGAATCTCTGGAGCAGATTACCTAAAACCCCATTGAACATGTACTTCGTTTAACGTCACTTTCGGTTAACATCACTTTTCCCAGAATTAATGAATGACATTAAATGAGGGTCGACTGTACATTCTTATTCTAAATATATTACAACTTATGATTCATAAATACTTTTGCAGCCCAGTGTGTATGTATGTATATATGTATATATATGTATTACACAGTAACTCCCCGAGTTACGTTGTTCATTGATTTTTGATCCTCCAGCTTAAGTTGAAAATGATGTAACTTGAAATTTACTCTTGTAAGGAACAGATAAATTACCATACTTACCATAATTTTTTTGTGTTTGCAATACAGTATTACTGTATTTTTTAGATCCAAACAGTATTATTTTGTAGGCATAGTCTTTTCTCTCTCTCCCAATGTATGATCTCTCTTGCATTTTCTTCCAATACAAGCCAGTTTCATGAACATTAAAAATACACTGAGGCACAAATTCCTCCTCAACAATAATGTCTGACAAAGTTTTAGGAAATTCACTAGCTGCTACTTCATCTGTACTGGCAGCTTCGCCACTGACCTTAATATTATGTAAATTGGCATGAGCCTTAAACCTATTAAACCACCCATGGCTTGCACTAAATGTTCCCTCAAAAGAACACTCACCATGTTTACTTTTAACATCATTATAGAGACTTAAAGCCTTTTTCTGAACATAAGGCTTATTGGAATACAATGCTGATGCTGATCTTCCACTTCTTTTTATAATAATAATGGACTTAAGTCCCACAGAACTTTGCACATGTTTCAAAACTCCTTTTTCTTTTAAAATTGTTCCTACCATAGTACAACTCCAGCCGAGGCTACAAGCTATGTCAATAATTTTCTCCCCCTTTTCATTTCTTTTTATTACATCAATGTTTTCCTCCATAGTAATACTACAATACTTTTTAACACCACTATCACTTGCTTTATCACTTTTTCTCTAAAGAGCCATATTTAATTAACCAGCAAAGGATGCCAAATGCTGGCACCATCTATTGTGGAGTGGGCAAACTACATACCAAGCCCACAATTTAAAATTAATATTTTTATATTTTTTATAGTTTTATATTTTTTAAAATTTTTAGTCCCATATACAAATGATGTAACTTCAGAAAGATAACTTAGACAGATGTAACTCACGGAGTGTCTGTATATATAAATGCATACCCACAAAAAAATGGAAAGTGATTGCAAGGCCTTTCATGTATTCAACAATAAACCTTATCAGGGACTGAAGGGAAAAGGTAAAAAGCCTACAAAAGCAGCAACAATATACAAGACACACATGGGCTTTATTATATAGGATGAATTTCACAAACATGCTAAGTAAATAAAGAACTTTGAATCACTTTTAATCATCAGTATGCACCATTATATATTACATATATCATTATATAGAGGTCAACTACATCTAGTGTCCTTCAAAGTACACACTATCCTCCTCAATACAATGGTCCCAGCATTTATTCCACTTTTTGAACACATCAGAGAAGATCTTGTTTGATATAACATTAAACAGACCCATCACTGTACTGTTAAGTTCATCATCAGACACAAAATGACACACATGGAGCTCTTTTTTTCACCTCTGTTAATAGATAAAAGTTGCACAGAACTAGATCCAGCAAATAAGGAGGGTGGCTCATCATCTCCATGCCTAGGTTTTCAGGAGCCTGCTGTGCAACTTGCAACTGATGATCTGGCACACTGTCCTGATGCAAGATCCAGCCTGTCTCCATGTACTCTGGCCTCTTGTTCCTGACTTTTCACTTCAACTGTCTCTGAAGCACTTGTGCATAATAGGCTTCAATCACAGTTTACCCTTTTGGCACACAGTGGTCACAGACACCCAGTAGCAGATCTAGGATTTTTTGAAAGGATAGGGGGGGTACCTTTAGAGAGGCATCACGTATACCATCATCTTATTACAGGAAATACCATGAAATGGAAGCAGAGTGAGCACTGAGCACACAGTTAGGAGGTTTAGGGGAGCACTGTGAGCTCCCCAGGTGGGGTCCGGGACAGAGCACTGGTAGCCAAGCAATATTAGAACCTTTTCATTAATTGTGCACAGAAATCAAGCTCTAAGTATCTGTTCAAAGTATTACCTGAATCAGTCATTTAGAGAGAGGAAGATCATGAACATGAATACTATGCAAAGGGTTTACAAGCACATTAACCTTGTTGTGTCTACAAATGCTTACAACCATTAATAAATGAATATGTAAAGCTGGAAAGCAAAATTTAATTGAGTATATGAAGGGCATTATTATTTTTGTACACTTCCTAAAAATAAAATTGAAAGGTAAGTTGCCAGGTATTTACGAGGGTGGTGTTGATATTTTTATAATTTAAAAAAGCATGTACTTTTTGCTTTTAGAAACTAAAAAATTTATTATAAAAAATAAAGCATTTAGAAGGGGCGCCAAGATTGACCAAAAGGGGCACCAAACTGACAAAAAGGGGTACCAAATTGACCAAAGGGGGGATGCCCCCCTATAAATCTGCTAGTGTAGACAACCTATTTTTATTGAAAGTAGTATAAATTTTGGCTTGATTATCTTCAGTGGTGGTTATAATAATAAAGTGGTTTAATATAGAAATTATAAAGTACAACTTAACACTTTTGTATTCCAATGACGCAAATTGCATAAAAAAAAATTTTGTGTAAAAGTTCCGATGATGCATTTTGCATCATTTGGTAACAAAAATTTCTAGTCATCATGTTTTGATGCAATTTCTGTCATTTCAAAATGATGGGTGAAGCAAATTGCTTGCAAGCCAAGAATGGTTAGGGGGTAAGAAATAAGGCACTTGCGCGTTATGTGAAAGTGTTAATATAAAATTATTATTAATATGGAGGAGGAGATTACAATAGTTTATAATACTTAGCAGGGGTTATTTTAATTGTCATCCAGTAGTCTGATGACTAATTGTTCTAAATTAACCCCTGGGGTTAAAATTAATGAGCCATTAATTCTAACTCCAGGGGTTAATTTAGAATACTTAGTCATCTCACATGACCAGATGATCATTAAAATAAACCCCTGCTTAAAGATTACCGTATTTGTCAGCTTATAAGACACACTTTTCTTTCCTTATAAATACCTTAAAAAATCACCCTGCGTCTTAGAAGCCGAAAGTGGGGAAGGATGAAACGTCCATCAATAGCACAAGTGTGTGAATGGGTGCTGAAGTCATGGCATGATGTTAAGACTGAAATTGTGGTCAAGTCCTTTAAAAAATGTGGTATAAGTAATGCAATGGATGGCACTGAAGATCATTTACTGTATGAGAGTGACAGTGATACAAGTGAAGATGATGATGATGGGGATAATGATGATAATGTCAGTAATGAATCTGAAGTTGATTAATAACAAATAATAAGAGTAATAATCATATTATCTTTCTTTATTGGCTTTTGGGTTTTCTTTTTATTGAATTTTACATATCCATTGTATTGACAATAAAGTGCATCAAAAACTTTTTTCTTGAATTTACCTTTCCAAAATTAAGGTGCGTCTTTCATGGTGCAGCATCTTGTAAGCCGTGAAATACGGTAACTAGTTAGGGAAAAAGTAAATTTATGGGCAACTTATTAAGCTTTGCCTTTTTTGTGAATGTAAAATATGAGTACAAATTATCACAAATACTAGTTTTGTATGTTCAATTTTTTATAAATATACATCTTGCTTTGTGATGAAAATATATATTTTTTTTTCTTTCTCTGATTTACCGCCGATTCGTACCTAAAAGGGCGGTACATATCTCGGTGAGGCGGTGATTGGGTGATGTTACTGTGTTGGGGGTAGTAGACTAGGGGAGTGAGTAAGGGTCAGTCGCTGGATAGTGGGTAGGAGGGGTACGGTTTTAAATGCGATGGAGCAGCTGGGAGTAAGGAAGAGAATCGCTTCCATTGAAAAGTGGGGGCCGTCGGCGAGTATGGATCGTAGCCGGTCGGGTATGGGATCTTCGGCCGAAAGAGGGAAACACCTGCGACGAAGAGCAGACAACTTTGTGCATTCCACTAGGTGACAGTGATAGGGGTATGGCAGGTAGGGCAAAGCGGGGCTGGCGATTTCGCCATAAGGTGTCCGTGGGTGATGCGGGTGTGGCCTAGGCGGAGACGGGCTAGGATTACTTCCTTATGGCAGGACCAGTGGAATGAGGAGGCCCAGTATCCTATTCGTGGCTTGATCGTGTGGAGTTTATTTTGTGTGGCCTGGTCCCATTCCCGCTGCCATATGGAGCGGAAGTGGGAGCGGAAAGTCGGGAAGAAGTCGGAGAAAGGGAGGGGTCGGGAGGAGGCCGGCAGTGAGCAGGCCGTCTTTGCTGTGCGATCCGCCGCCTCGTTACCCTGGATGCCGACATGAGCCGGGACCCAGCAGAAGGCGATTGTCTTGTGTTGGAGGGTCGTTAGACAGTGGAAGGTTTGCTGGATGGTACAGACGAGCGGGTGGGGGGAGTTAAATCTTTCCAGGGAGAGGAGTGCACTTTGGGAATCCGAATAAATGACGGAGCTGGCAGAGTGGGTGCGCACAATATCGAGGGCCTCCGTAATGGCGAAAAGTTCCGCCGAAAAAACGGAGGCCTCGCGGGGCAGGCCGACGCCCCGGGAAAGCGGCTGGGACAGAATCACCGCTGAGGAGGCCACACCGGCTTCCGAGCGGGAACCATCCGTGTAAATGGCGACTGCGTCCGGGTGTTGGGTTGCGTGTTCGCGGAAGAGTGACCTGTATATCATGGCGCTCGTGGTAGTCTTCGGTAGGGTACACAGATCTTTGCAAAACTTGATAGGGGTGAGGATCCAAGGGGGGTAGATGCTGAATGAAATGGGGATAACTGAGGGGGCGGGCATGTTGAAAAGATCAAGGAAAGAGCGGACCGCTTCAGTGAAGTGCCAGCTCCGTCCCTGAGGTGGTAGTTCTGAAACCACCGTGCCCAGAAGCGAAGAAGGTAGCCTCTGTGCACGGAGGTATGTCCTCATGAGGAGAAGACCCCGTCGGAGGGCGAGAGGGAGATGATCGCATTCCACATGGAGGCTGGAGGCTGGGGAGGAGCGGAAGGCACCGGTGGCGAGGCGGAGGCCTCTATTAAGTACCGGGTCCAGGATACGGAGGCGGGCGGTGGAGGCTGAACCGTAAACTGCACTACCATAGTCCAGCTTCGACTGCACTATGGAAGTGTAAAGGCGAAGAAGAGAGCGTCGATCTGCACCCCATGTGGTGTGAGAGAGGTGATCCAGGAGAGCGAGGGGGCGTCGAAGGGATTGCTTTGCTTTAGTGAGATGGGGAACCCAATTGAGCCGTCGGTCTAGGGTCATGCCCAGAAAACGCGTGGAGGGTACCACCTCAAGAGGCCTGCCGTATAATGTGACAGAGGGTAGAGGAAGGGCTGTGGGTCTTCTTCTACTGAAGACCATACACTTGGACTTAGGGATGGAGAGGCGGAAACCCACCGACGTCGCCCACCTTTCCACCCGGTAGATGGCGAGCTGCATCTGTCGTTGAACAACAGACGGTTCTCGCCCTGCGAAGTAGATTGCAAGGTCATCCGCGTAAATGGAAGAGCGGATGGTGGGTGGAAGGCATTGTGAGACCGTGTTCATCACGACGGAGAAGCAGAGAACACTGAGGATGCTTCCCTGTGGGACCCCGTCCTCCTGCACAAAGGTGTCAGAGAGGACTGAGCCCACCCGGACTTTAAAAGTCCGGGAAGAGAGGAAGCCTCTGATGAAGGTCGGCATGGCTCCGAAGGCCCAGATGTCGGAGCTGACCGAGGATCATTGCTCGACGGGTGGTGTCATAGGCCTTCTGGATGTCAAAAAAAATTGACAGTACGAACTGTCCATTGTCGAAGGCATCCTGTATGTCTCGGCTGAGAAGCAGGAGGGGATCAGTAGTGGAGCGGAATTGTCTGAAGCCGGACTGGGTAGACGGGAAGGAATTGTTATGTTCAAGGACGAACGATAATCGCGTGGCAACCATTTTCTCGAGGATCTTGCAGGCACAACACGTCAGGGCGATTGGTCTGTAGTTTGTGGGGTCCAGGGAATCTTTGCCGGGTTTGGGGATAGGGATGACGTGGGCCTCCTTCCACCTAGAGGGAAGGCGCCCTCTATCCATATGCGATTGTATAGATCCAGCAAAAATTTGTAAGGTAGAGTGGATGTGCTGGAGCATGCCGTACGGAATACCGTCCGGACCGGGACAAGGGGATCGTCGAGAGGCCAGTGCCGCCTGTAGTTCACGCATGGTAAACAATCGGTTGTAGGTGCTGTCTATGGACGGTGGAGAGGGGCTATCGTCAGGGGCGGGTACGGAATTGGCTGTAGAGGAAGAAACGGCGGCGAAGGTAGAAGCAAGGTGGTCTGCCACCGACTTGGGTTCACATAGGAGTCCGTCGTTAGTCCGGAGGACCGGGGGTCGGGAGGGGACATGTCGCCTCTCGACACCCCGCACCTTCTTCCAGATGGTAGCCGAAGGTGTGTTGGCGGTGATGCCGGACACAAAGGCACGCCAAGAGGTTCGGCGCGCTGTCTTCATTGTGCGGCGGGCGATGGCCCTGACCCGCTGCATCTCCGTGCGATGGATGGGGAGTCGCGTCCGGTAGAAGCGCCGAGTTGCCTTCTTCTTGGCGCGCACGGCCTCCGCGCACTCCGGGGTCCACCAAGGCACCCGTCGGGCGCGGGGGTAGGCGGAGGATTGTGGTACGCTAGTGCTTGCGGCCGCTAGAACGACGGACTCGAAGTAAGCGATGCACTCGTCGATGGATGGGAAGTGGGCAGTTGTAAGGGTGGTATAGGTGTTGTCGCGGAAGCGGGCCCAATTCGCGTTGGTAGTAACCCACCTTACCGGTACCCGAACAGTCTGGTCGGGTCGATTAAGGGTGAGTTGTATGGGGAGATGGTCACTTCCATGGTCCTCTCGGAGGACTTGCCACGTGAAGTCTAGGAGGGCATCAGTTGAAACGAGGGACAGGTCTATACAGGATGGAGTGCAGGTGGTGGCATGGTAAAAAGTAGGAGAGCCATTGTTGAGGCACTCGAAGGAGAGTTCGGTCATGACGGATATCAGGGTTGGGGCCATATAGGTGGTGCGTGTGTCGCCCCACAAGGGGTGGCGACTATTGAAATCGCCCAGCAGTAGGAAGGGCCTAGGGAGTTGTTCCACGACTTCCACCAGGTCGTCGCGGGAGACTTGAGCGTGGGGGGGAGGTAGATGGAGCAGACGGTGTACTGTCTATCCAGGGAGAGCCGGACGGCAGTCACCTGTAGTGGGGACCGGATGGAGAGGTTGTAGAAGGGGACTGCGTGGTGTACGAGGATGGCAGCTCCCCTTCGAGTGCAGGTAGGAGGCGGGGTGGCGGTGCAAAAATAACCAGTAGGGCAGGGCATGGGCCTGGTCCCCAGGATTAGCTCCTGGAGACAGACACACACCGGACGGGAAGTGGCAAGCAGGGAGGTAAGGCCTTCATAATTTGCGAATATTCCTCGACAGTTCCAGTGGACTATTGTGGTTTTCGGGGGATCCATTAGTTGATGAAGGGGGATGGGTAAAGGTGTAGGTGCTAGGAGGTTGGAGTATGAAGGGAGATCCGGAGTTCGCGAAATTGAAGGCTTGGTCGGGAGCATGGCTGGCTATCTACCGTTCACCAGGGAAGGAATCGGTCGGCCTGTCGAACCCCGCGGAGGTGGCGGGATCGAGTCGGCCGAGCGAGACCGGAGGCGTGGATCACGGCAGGCAGAGGAACATCGTGGGCTGAGAGGGTCGGATGTACTGTGACGGGCTTCTATGGTCGGACCAGGAGGGGGCACGGTAGCCCCAAAAGTGGCGCTACCCCGCCTGTCCGGGGTCTCATGGCGGACTCGAGGTGGTGATAAGGGGTACCAAAAGGACCGGGCGGGTGGGAGGGAGGGCGTACACAGGGTAGCTGACAAGGAGGGGGCCGGGGATGTTGGGGGAGTAGGTACGATGGGGGTGGAAGGAGGTGAATCAGAGTAGTCTCGTGGAGGGGTGGAGAAAATGGCACCAGGAGGCAAGGGCAGATCCATAAGACTCGTGGGCGCGGCCGAGCTTCCCTCGGTCACACCGTGCAGCTGCGCCAGGGCCGCATCCACCGGATCCTCGGGGGAGAGGATATTGTTCGGACTGGGTCCCGTCGTCCGGGGCGGGTCGTGGATCTCAGCCACTATTGTCAGAGTCTGTGGGGTAGAGTGGTGGGACTTCTGCGATGGGGAGAGATGGACATAGTAGACGTGGTGGGCGGAGTGAGGATCCGAGCCGTCTTCTTGGTCCGAGGGGAAGAGGGAGAGAGACGTTGGAAGGCCGGAGGGTCCGGTGACACGCTCCGGCGTCTCCGCCTCGACGGCTTGCTCCGGGCGGCAGGTTCGGGCGTGTGCAGAGGGAACTGAGAAGGCAGGGTTTGAGGTGGATGGGACCTGGGTGTCCTGGTCCCAGACACCTGGGGGATTCGTGGCAGGTGAGGTGCGGGAAGAGGAGGAATGGTGGGGGGACAGGAAACCGTCGGGTCCTGCGAGGGTTTTCTTTGAGGGGAACAGGGAGCAGTGGCTTGGGGGGGTTTCGGCGGCAGGCCAGGGCAGCGTGCCGAGATGATAGAGCCGAGAGCAGCGGCATAGGACACCCCCGGCCTCACCTCCCCACTCCGCACCCTGTCGCGTGCCTCACGGGGGCTAAGGAAGTCCGTCACCTGTAGGCGTCGGACCTCCTTCTCGAACCTGAAGAAAAGGCATTCTCGGGATGAAGAGGGTTGTGCGCCTTCACAGTTGGAGCATTTGGGTGTGTTGGGGCACCTGTCAGGGTGAGCGAGTCGTCCACAGTGAACACATAATTGATGCGGCTGTCGGCAAGCGGAGCTAACGTGTCCGAATTTATTGCATTTGAAGCAACGAGTCGGGTCTGGGACGTATGGGCGGATAGAAAACTCGCATGAGGCGCAGTCTCCCATACCCCATACAATGCGGCCGGGGGGGATTAGTGTGTTGAAAGTAAGGAGCAGACGTGGGGTGGGGGAGGGGGTGCCTCCCTGTCGGGATGTGAAACGATAGATCTTAGTGACTCCTTGGGGTGCGAGGTCCTCCAGGAGCTCGTTCACTGCGACCGACAATAGGCGGGTGGCATAAATAGTGCTCTGACTCTGGTTCAGGCGAGGGTGTGGGGAAACGGACACCGAGCATCCAAGGACCTCAGTGACGGAGAGTAGGGCTTTCGTCTCTGCGGCTGAGCGTGATTTTACGAGGAGGGAGCCATCCCTCTGGGGGCGTACGTCATAGCGGCTGGAGTTGCTGTGGGTTCGGATCGCCTGGAATGTCCATTCAGAGTTGTTCGGGAGGGACCCAGATGTAGGCCGAATCACCAGGAATTTAATTTGTGGATACTTGGGAGGGAGAGGGAGGTGGTAGAGTCGAAATGGACTGGTATATTCAACGGTCGATAGGACGGCCGTGAATGCCGGCTCCCCTGTCCGCCGCGAGGCTCTCTCCGCGGGGAGGTGGGCTGACGGCGGGTGAGGGGGGCATATGGGGAGAGCAAGAAGCCGGGTTGTGGGGGCAAGTCCTCGGTGGAACTTGACTTGCCCGAAGGTGGCTGAAGTGGGCTGGGGCGAGACCCCTGCTCCAGAGAGTGTAGGTCCAAGGGCGTAGTCGAGGGACGGACTGGGGTCGGCAACGGAAAAGGAGAGTTCAAGCGTTCCGCTTCCACAGGGGGGTCAACCCCATTAGGTCGAGGCCTTCCAGTGGTAAAGGACTCGAGGGCCTGGTTGCCCACCACCCGAGTGTTGAGAGAAGTAGTAGTCCGGGAATGAGAAGCAGTAGTCGTAAGCCGAGGGGGAGAAGTGTCCATAGCAAAACAAAAAAAGAACTTCATCCCCCGCGTGCATCCAGCCACCACCGACTCCAACAAGGGAAAGGCGAAGTGTGGGCACACTTGGTCCCACCGCCGATAGATGTCACGCAGGGGAGATACACCCGCACCCAGTCCCTGTGCCTGAAAGGCGGCCACTCTCATCCAACGCGCGGTGAAAAGTGG
This sequence comes from Bathynomus jamesi, assembly GCA_023014485.1. Lineage (NCBI taxonomy): Eukaryota > Metazoa > Arthropoda > Malacostraca > Isopoda > Cirolanidae > Bathynomus > Bathynomus jamesi. The sequence goes on along the minus strand of JAJOZX010000856.1, from coordinate 892,405 downwards.
CAGGGATAGGGTTTGGGTTTGGTTGGAAAGCGACAAGGGTGCAGGGCAACCACCTCTCACACCCAAGGGCCAAGGAAAGGGTCTAAATCAAGGTCCAAAGAACAACGCCAAAAAAACAGGGACAAGCCAGAAAGAATGGGTTAAAGGAGAAGAAAGAAAAGAAGCAGGAGATCAGCCGCGGGTCCCCAAACGGGCCCAATGGTCCACGAGGGCAGAGAAAGCCCTTACACCGAAGAAAGGTGTATTCCCACATTCGCCACAGAGTGACGCGCCCTATCGCTCCGGACAAAGCAAAGGGATGAAAATATTAAAACCTCAGATAATCAGTAAATGAATCAGCTAAATTTGGCTGATACTGATGCCCAGAAAAGGCTAATTCTGCCAATGACAACTAATCAGTACACCACTACTATTTTTCTTTGACAATCATACCCTAACTGGAGTGAACTATACTTAACCTGTTACATACATTTTTTCTTTCTTATCTAATGGCTATTTTTTCTTTTGTGAATATGGACAGATGAATTTCTATATGAATCATATATGAATATACATCATTAATAAGATTTTCATATCTACTACAATATATAACTGATTATATATTTCAGGTGATGTCACTGGAAATGATCATCTATGGATCCTACACAGATATACAACCATGATGATGTTACTGCTGAATGGGATGCCAAGACTAAGATCAGGGCAGCATCATTTCTTCACTCACTGATGGACTTTGAGGTCACTGTGATGTTTCTGACTGACTGTGGACCACTTCCTTGTCCCAATGAATAGCAGTACTATCAAATTATAAGTGAAGGCCCAAGATGTAATGTCAGCATATATCATGGTAAGACTAAGAATGTTTTACCTAATTACAAATCTGAGTTTTAGTAAAAACCTGAATCAAATTATTTTTATACTGCAAACTGCAACAAACATAATTGTAAGGCATCATTTCTTTGGTGAAGTTATATAGTATAGAAAAATTGTGAAACAATTACTGCTTAATTTGTAGGTAAGAAGAGTTGAGCATGAATATAAAACCCTAAGTAAAAATATTCATGGCGAGTTTGGTGCAGTATACCATTAAGTTGTGCTCATGGCTGACAGAGTCAGTGTTGCTCCATCAATACCTTATAGGCCAGAGGCATTGCCATCCATCATAACATCATCCCAACAACTGACCCAGAGTTTCACTACAGGACCAATGTGGCCATAACCTTCCTTGACCATATTGCTACTGAACTTCCAGAGATGTTCACATGTAACACAAATCTATACAGCATTTAGATCATGTTTGGTTTAGCATTAAGAATAAGGTCCCCTATCTTTATAATTTTCTTTGTGGTGACTAAAATAATAGTTTATCAAAACTGCTCCTGGTGCAACATTTTCTTATAGCATAAAAACCCTTTCAGTCATCAGTGTATATTGTCATTTCAGGGCTTTGTAGTGCAGTAGAAAAATGCAACACCTTGTACCATCAGTCCTGTGCAACAGTCCAACCACACCAGATGTCAGTGAACTTTCTGCACTGTATGAACCAGAATCTCCCAAACACTGAGCTGATACAAGGAGAACTGCATATGTGGGTCATTCTCTGTCAGATCAACCAGTGCCTAACACCCTCATCTCTCAGATTTTGCTGAAATTTGGTTTATAGGGTGTTTGTGGGCCCTGAATCCATTTCTGAAATTATAAGGTCAATCCGACCAACGGTTCAAGAGATATGACCTCGGGAAATGTGAGGTCACTTGCGAGGTCACTAACATTTGGCGACCCATAACTTGGGTAATAATGGTCACAATTATATAAAAGTATATATATTTAGAATCAGAAAACGACAAGGAATCCAAATATGCAAGTTTTAGAACTCTAGGTTGAAAAATAAAAAAGTTACACTGTAACCAAAATTTGAGGTCACGATTTGACCTCTCGGGTATCAAATGAGAATTTTTTTTTAAATGTAAAAAATGAAGGGATAGGCATTGGCTATTAGAATCAGCAAAAAAAGTTTGTTTATGTTAGTATTTTTCATGTAACTAACATATAAGTGAACACCATATTCATAAGTTGTGCGTCAATTCTACCTATTTTTTCACACTTAAGCTCATAATTTGACCTATAGAAATTAAAATTACATTTTTTTATAGATATAAAAACAAAGGCAAAAAATGTAAAATTGTATTTCACTGCTAATCTACACTGGCAATAATAGTTATAATAGTGAAAGGGGAAGACCTACTTAGAGGATTCATGTGCTAGCCTAATACAATTTTTGCATGCTCGATGCTCTCATCAATTTCTTTTTGTGGAAAAATGTATTGAATTCTGCTGCCTCCTCTTAGGGTAGGACAACTCATTACAGTTAATATATGATGTCCTGGCACTGCACATGAATCCTTGTTTGATGGATTAATATGCACTTGATCCTGATGACCCAGAGGGATGTAGAAAGTTCACAGTGAAATCATCAAACTCTTCACAATATTCCTCCACAATTCCATACCAAACTTGCATGTCATAAATGCAGCTAACATACTCTCCTGGTTTGACACATTTTAGGTTACCAAGCATTGCAGGTTCATTAGTAAAATGACTTTTCCTTATTCTTTTCTTTTCTCCAATGCCACTTGAAATGGGATACACCATCAGTTCTTCCTTGTTTAGGGGAACAAATCTATGATATTTCTGAGTTCCAGGAATAGCCCTACTATCCTTGAATCGATGTTCCAACCGTTCTTCTGCATCTTTCAAATCAGCTGTAGTTACAAAGAAAAAATTTATCTTCTTGCTCAAGTTTTCTTCACAAAACTGAAACATGTGTTCTGGTGTAAGAATTTGCCTCTCTGTAGTTCTCTGCAAACTGGCATGAGCAGTAGCTCTTTTCACTGTTCCTCCAATCCCATCACATGCATTTTTGCCATGGGATGTAGCAAAGAAGTGCCATTCACAAGACAGACCAAAATCCTCTTCATGGTAACAGAGATTTGTGAAGTTGTATCTGTTCTTATATTGGCCAGCACATCCATCTGAGAAATAGTGCACCTTCTTCAATTGTGGGCATCTGAATTTAACATATGTCATAAGCTTCAATATGAATGAGTAAACCATTATAGTGTTGTGTTTTAGTGATGCAGATAAGAAACAGACACTAAAATGGCTAAGTTCCTGGTCTGCAGATGATCTATAATAGATGACAAAAGGGTGAACTGTACACTGTGAATTGTCCCAGTGAAACCCTTGGGCAGTATCCTGGACAATGAAAGAATAATTCTCAGAGAAATCACCTACTATAACTACCTCGGTCTGAGGTGGTAGTGTTTCTTTCAACTGCTTGAAGTACTGTGATTGTTGCTGAGCAACAAAGTGATGACGAACCATGCGGGATATTTTCATGCTTAGGGATGATAAGTATTCATGAAGTGGCTCCACCTTATCAACCATTGTACAACGGTCAACAGTCACCCATTGCTTGTAAGATATTTCATTTGGAGCCGATTTCACACTGTCAAGTAACTCAAGAAAATCCAGGACACCCTCTTCTCTTGGGCAATCATTGCAAAGTTGCATCATGCAAGTCTCTCTTTCTGTACTGCAGACACTGTAATCCATAAGATCCTTGTATGAAAGACCTCTTTCTCCCAATGCAGCCAGCTGCAATTTTGGATTTTGATGGTATGTGCAGACACAGACAGAATGAGTCCCACCACTACCGGCAAGCACACAATATGATGGCCGTAATTTTTCAAATGTGGAAAATCCTATTTTGGGATTCTTTTCATCATTTTTATATAGTTCAAACATCTCTCTTAAATTCCCGAGGACCAATCATTTTTGCACCTTCATTGCACCTTCAGCACTGATAACTTTCACGCAATCCTTTTGGCCAGGACACATACGACTAACCTCTTCTGACTCATAGAATCTTCTAACTATATCTTTGTGTTCTTCAGATATCACTTTTCCTTTGCTCATTAGTGGAATCTTCGGAAGGATTCCATGTTCTGATTTAAGTGAACGGCTTCTTTTCACCATGTATGTTGTAGTTTGAAAGAAACTAGCTGTTTTTTCAATTGTGTATGGTGAGAGTGTCAATATTTGTAGTTTGTGATGGTGACATTTGCTCTCCAGGAATGACTGTTTCAATTCATTCATTAATTTGTCTAGATGTTTTTCAGATTTAGTTTCAAGTTTTGAAGTATCACTTACCTCCTCGGTAATTTGAACACCATAACTGAGTTCTAGCCTCTCCTTCAGGTGTTTCTGAGCAGATGATAGCTTACCACGAGCCTTGCGCTTTTTCTGGCTTAATGACAGCCCTTCTGAAAAGAACAGAAAAAAAAGGTTTCACACACCTGAATATTAGTAATTAAATATAATTATAGTACCTTAAATGCTATATAATTGGCTATATAGTAGATCAAACAGACCTTGTAGTAAAGTATAAGTTATTATATTAATTTATTACTTACTTTTTTTAACTGGTGTTTGGTCCAGAAATGCTAGAACTGGTTCAACTGAAGTTGAAGGATTTTCCTTTATCAAGCAATCACTGTCATTGTCCAGATCTTGAATTGAAGAGATGTTACTCAAGCCACTGATAGTAGATGATTCATTTGAATCCTGCTCAGACTCGTTGTTTTCAGTGGTACTAAGTATAGTGGGGTTTTTCATTATCAGTGCCCAGCAGTTCACACACAACAATGAGTCTTTTTTCACTCTTCCAGCACATTTTTCAACAAGTACATCAGTCACTTTTCTAAGATTGATTGTTATGCGTTTCTTGTGTTTTTGAATAGGGTCCTGGCAGTATTTCAAGTGCCGAACCATTGTATTTTGATCTGTAAAGATATAGGATTTACAATTAGGTAATATATATTTTTTAGAAAATATATAGCTATACACACTTAATATTTTAGGCCTTGATAGTCTCTGAGGCTCATTAAAACACCATACCCACCAGCCACCCACAGTGCTGGCTGGAACTGTACTAACCTGTAGACAAGGAATTTTGCAACTATCTGTGTTGATTCTGCACTTAGACAAGTAGCAACATGTTTCAACAGGTTTGTTTAGGCTACATGTGAGCTTAGTCTTCCCCTTTCACTATTATAACTATTATTGCCAGTGTAGATTAGCAGTGAAATACAATTTTTATTAAATTCTTGGAGCTTGAGGTCAAATTGATAGCTAAGATATAAAAATTCCTTGAAATGACAAGCAATTTATAAATATGGTGTTCACTTATAAGTTAGTTACATGAAAAGTACCAACATAAACAAACTTTTTATGATTGTTTCTATTAGTCAAGAACTCTGACTTTGTTTTTTATATCTATAAAAAATGTAATTTTAATTTCTATAGGTCAAATTATGAGCTTAAGTGTGAAAAAATAGGTAGAATTGACGCACAACTTATGAATATGGTGTTCACTTATATGTTAGTTACATGAAAAATACTAACATAAACAAACTTTTTTTTGCTGATTCTAATAGCCAATGCCTATGCCTTCATTTTTTACATTTAAAAAAGAAATTCTCATTTGATACCCGAGAGGTCAAATCGTGACCTCAAATTTTGGTTACAGTGTAACTTTTGTATTTTTCAACCTAGAGTTCTAAAACTTGCATATTTGGATTCCTTGTCGTTTTCTGATTCTAAATATATATACTTTTATATAATTATGACAATTATTACCCAAGTTATGGCTCGCCAAATGTTAGTAACCTCGCGAGTGACCTCAAATTGCCCGAGGTCATATCTCTTGAACCGTTGGTCGGATTGACCTTATAATTTCAGAAATGGATTCAGGGCTCACAAACTCCCTATACACCAAATTTGAGCAAAATATGAGAGATGAGGGTGTTAATTTCAATTTTTTTTGGTTGATCTGACAGAGAATGACCCACGTGGAGAAATCATAATAGGAGTCTCAAGCCAAGTGAGTGTGCTGATACCCTTGAGAAGGTAAAGAAAATCTGTGATGAGTATATGTACCCAAACACAAGTGAGCTCTTAATTCTCATATTCATTTCCATATGTCATATTTGTATATTAAGGAATGCATACTGACAGAAGTTTGTTAATAAATCCAGAAAGGCCTTAAAATCAGAAAATCTTAATTCCTTCCCATAAAAAAAATGCATATAAATTACTGCTACAAATCAAATGATGAATAAGCAAGTTGAAGTACTTAATTTTTAACCAAGGTGATTTTGATATAAAATTTTCAATTCCAAAAGTCAAGAAAGTATGAAAATTTTTTCCAAAATTACATTCACAATATTTTAAGTATTTTCATCTTTCCAACTTCTACTCTGCTTCACCATATGGCTATTCTTAGTACTGCTGCTAGATTTCTTTAAAATAAACTTGGAAAAAAGTTTTCATCTTACCTGTTCATTTAAAGGTCTCCCAACAGTCCTCATTATATGGTTACTAATGTTCAATTTTTTAAGCTTAACCATTGGGTATTTGGAACACTGAATTCTTCTGAACAGAATATGCTTATTCAATGACACATCAGAAGCTTCTTTCTGATTCTCAGGTTTTGAAATTTCCTCTGAATTTGAATCATGAAAAAGTTTAGGGCTTTTTTTCTGACACAAATTTTCAGATCTCTGAAACAAATTGTTAAAAATTATTTTAGACAACTTTACATGTAAATATTTGCTACAGATCAAAATTAATACTGAATTTTGATCATTTTATATAGGTACATCAACAAAAGAAGTTGCACTACAAGAAAACTTCAGTTACTTCATTATGAGGGAATTTCAAACTCAGGTTTTGAGTGTGTGATGAGTTAATCCATCTGACATTACAACATCAAGGTCAGTGACAATAAATATAGTTAGAGAATAAAAGCTATAACTTAAATAACAAAACTAAGACAAATGACAAATAGTGAAGTGAAAATGAACAAGAATAATGTAATGAATGAAGTGAAGTGAAAACAAATATGAAGCGAGGCTTAAAAGGATTACATGAGAGAGGATGATAGCCTCCTCATTATCTGAACAAACTTAAAAATCTTATTACTAGGAGAGCATGATTCTGCCCAAGCTCTGAAGAGAGTATACATACTCTCCTCACCTCAGTACTCTGAGAGATGATGCAATTCCAAATTACCAAGACTAAGACACTCAATCTACAAGGATAGCAGCACAGTCAAAGGAACTATACAATCTTCATAGCAGGAACAAGGGCCCCTCTCAGACAAATACAAGTGGGTAAGGAAGATACGGTCTCTCTAAAGCAGTGGTTCCCAAACCAATGGTTGCAACCCAAGTGAGGGTCGGGAAGGTGTTCCTGAGGGTCGCAGGATGGAAATTCTCAATGACTGATTCAAACTATATGAATATAAACACAACGTATCAAAATGATTGGTCATTAACACTGCATGTACCAGTGTTTAGGGTCACCAGGCCAGGACAACATTGTATTCAGGGTCGCCACCATAAAAGTTTGGGAACCACTGCTCTAAAGGGAAGCAAGTGGAGTTTGCTATCATCAGGACATAGAGAGATAACTCAAGGGATAGTCTGCATATTAACTTCACATATCTTGTTGGGACCAAGAATGGTATTTCAACTTTTAAGGCCAGACAATGCAAACTGCAGCCTGAATCCATGGAAAGAAATACAGTACAGTACTTCAAAAGCAATATGACATTCACCTGCAGAAATATGGGAAGCAGTAGACTTTGGGAAGTGGGCCACCTCTTCATTCCCATTAATGACAACCAAGGCAGGTAAATACCCAACAAAACTCAATACACCATCCACAACAATTAACTAAAAGGTGTCACTTTAAGACATCCAAAACTATGGGGCAACACTGAAACTTGAACACTCTTGGAGTTGGAGATAGGTAAGAGTCGAGACTTCTTTCTTAACTAATGGCTATTGGAGCTGACATAAGAAGTGTAATCTTTCAACAAGATGGGATGACTTCCCATGATGCCATTGCTGTTTGCAACTTTCTAGATGCAACCTTTCCTCAATGCTAGATAAGCTGTGGTGGACTGATAGCATGGTCAACACAACCACCTGATTTAACCTCTTTGGATTTTTATCTGTGGGAATGTTAAAACACTCGTGTATTGTGATGAACTCTGTAGACTGGCAAATCTCCAAAACTACTCCAAAGAAACAGAGGACAATAGATCCATTCTGCAAGAGCACCTTACTAACACCCTAATGGAGTTTCAGTGTTGAACACACATTATAGTGACAAATGACGACATCTTGTAAAAAGTTTTCTAAACTTCAACAGTTGGGAAATGTAAACAACCATATACATATTGCTTAACAATTAATTAATGATTAATAATATGAAAAATGACCAATTATTTTTGCACCATTATTTCTTGGACACACTGTATATCCAACAATAAGAATTAATATGATCCTAAGCCAGATCAAAAGGTTTTTTTCTTTACATTACTTAATAATTTCATCACTTGTAGATTTATATTTAAAAAATAAAATTACCTTTGACCAACAATTAAAGAAAGTTGAAATTTAAAAAAAAAAAAAAAATAATAATAAAAGACCTCCCCAAAACAATAAGTTGCATCACTAAAAAACACACACACACACACACACACACACACACACACACACACACACACACACGTGTTGGCAAGGGTGTTTTAACAGGCCTGGACAAAACCTGGTAAAAACATGGTTGAATGATGGGGTAAAACCCTGTTAAAACCCTGTCAAAACATTATCATCAAATGCAAGTCTTAGTTGGTTTGCCTAGGTTTGGTTTCGGTAGAACCCTGTGGCTTTCACTGATGGTTGTCAGTAGAGAAGCACTTGTGAATGAGGTGCACCCAGAAAATGATATGCTACCTCTGTTATAAATGCAGCTTTTATCTTTTCAGTAATTTCACTTTTTATTAATTAATAAGTCATATTCATACCTTATACATTTCATTCTGATTTCTGGGGGTTGTCTGGGGATAGGCTAGGTGGGATTTAGCCTACAGGGTACTGCAAACTGGGGAACTCATTTCCCTTAACTTCACATATAAGACACAGGGTGATTTTCAGAGACACTTTTCAAGAAGAGTGTCTTATATCATGGCATAAAATATAAGTAAATCTGAATTTCATGTTAAACCCATCCATACCTCTCCTCCAAGCATCCTTACCACCCTGCTTCACAGTTTTCCAGGAAGCAACCCTACAGTCAACAGTGGTGGGAGGGTGGACAGGACATTGGTAAGACTCTCCCAGGGAGAAAACACCATCACCAGAGCAAGAAGGAAAGCGATAGGGCATACAATATCCAAACACCAAAGCATTTCCCATGGCTGGAGAATACAGGCCAGGCATGATCTATCAACATACCCATCAGGAGACCCAAATATCCAGGGAGGATTGAGACAAAAAACCAACAGCAAGGAGTGTGGTTGATGACCATAACACATCATAAGCCAGAGGTAGCAAGGCCTCTGGATGGAAAGTATGATTCCTCAAATTAACATGTATCCCTGATTGTTCATTAGGTGATCATTAGGTTTTACCAGCATTTGGATAAAACCCTGGTAAAACAATCAAAAGGTTTTACCTGCCCAACCCTGACACACATACACATTTACCTTAACCTCAAGTTTACAATCAGTGAAGTCCATATTTTCTTCAACAGGAATGTCTTCAATCCATTCATCTTTGATCTGATCACTCTGAAATTGGTTTTCTTTTCATCATTACATTCAATAATTAGTTCCTTATTTCAATTCATTTCTTAGTTTAATTCATAAAATTACCTTATAATCTATTAAAGCTTTAAAAATTAATTCATCAGCATAATGTTTTCATGCATGTATTATTAAATAAATTACTAATCTCAGTCAATAATCTCTAGTCATGAGAAGAATGAAAAAGGTCTTTATATGTTTTCACTGTGCCATGAATGGTAATCCACTTAAACTATATAAGAAAATAAATTTTTCCCATTTATTCTTTACCTCCCATTTATCACAAATGTTCCTGTAGCCAATTGAATCTTCTTTGAAGTAATTTGTTTCACAGAAACTTTCTTCTTCTTTAATATCAACTTCATCTTTAATGTTCCAATAATCTTTCAAATTACACTCACTTTCACCTTTCTCTATTTTGAAACTCATAACATCAATGAGTGATGGGAAAATTATTTTCCTTAGCAAACGTGGCTCTTTTTAGTTAACAGTTCATTATTTTTAAGGACAAAATATTCCTTTTACTGAGAACAAAATTTTAAAATTAAAAAGTTCATATTTTGCTTTTAATAGTTTCTTTGAAAGAAGTGTATATGAACAAATAACTTAGGAATGAAGATGCAGTTCTGTGCAATGGTAACTTAGCACCAAATCTATTATAAAAATAAAAATGTGGTTTACAACATTGGGACAGAAAAAGAGGCTCTTTCGTACTTGAACCAGTAAATCTAACCAACACAGGTCTATAATTTATTCTTTCAAACTACTCTCAAAAACCAATATTCATGGCTGAAGTTCTGATCATCATTTTAGTCTTCAAACATAAAATCAAAATTTTAGTTATCTCAATAGTAATCAAAACCAGTATGCAGAATCTGTAAAATCTGACACTCAAACTTTTAACATATGATGCTTGTAAATATATGAAGAGTGTATAGGGAAAATTGACACCAGACATATGAAATTATATACATGTACATGGAGTTTTAAGGTGTCAGTGATATTGAGACTGATGCCCATGTTTAGAGGCTGGGAGTGTCACCAGAGAAAACTCTCAACAAAAGCTATCTACTGTTTAATACTAAATATTCACAAGTACAGAAAATAATTAGGCTAGAAAGATCAGAAGTTATAATTTTCAAAATTTTTTGGACACCTTACAACACACACACACTACATTAAAATTTACGCTAAGTATGGGTCAGATCTCAGTTTATGTGATGACTTGCCATCAATTTTGAGAAAGAGAGAAAGAGTTACAAGGAGTTACAAGGAAAAGAAGTACCTCAAAAGGCCTTGCGGCCCATACCGAGGAGGTACCAATGGCAACGGGTGCCAGGGAAAATTTTGTACACACTCAAATAGTGTGCAAGATTTGGTCTAACCTTTTCTTGAACTGATCCACAGAGGAACTGTTCACAACTTCTGAAGGTAACCTGTTCCACGTGTCACAGATCTTATACGTAAAGTAATTCCCACACACACTAGTCCTAAACCATTTCAAATCCAACTTCCAACCATTGTTGCAAGTTGGGTTATCATTTAAACTAAACATACTTCTAAAATCTACATCATTGAACCCGCATAAGAGCTTGAAAACCTCGATCAGTTGACCGCGCCGCCTTCGAGTTTCAAGTGAAAACAAGTTCAGGGCACGTAACCGTCGATTGTAGCCCATATGCCTAGCGGAAGGGATTAACTTTGTGGCCCTCGCCTGCACTCGCTCCAGCCTCTCAATATCTTTCCTGAAGGTGGGCGACCAGAACTGCACAGCATACTCCAGGTGCGGCCGAACAAGGGAATTGTACAGTGAGAGCACAATCTCCTTGTTCCGAAACTGAAATTGCCTCCTGATATAACCCAATAGTTTCTGGGCTTTCTTTTCCACCTCTACACACTGTTTCATAAACTTAAGGTCGCTGCTAATTAGCACACCCAAGTGCTTTTCTAAATCAGTCACCTCGATATTACTACCCAACATCGAGTAGTCCGACTTGGGATTGGCGTAGCCAATGTGCATCACTTTGCATTTACCCAAGTTAAACATCATTTGCCATTTTTCGGACCACTCTCCTATCCTACCTAGGTCCGCACGCAGTTCCTCGATCGCTTCGGGCGTCCCAACATTGGCCCCAAGCTTGGTGTCATCAGCAAATTTGCTGATCCGACTGACGATGCGACCGTCGATATCATTTATGTAAATGATAAACAACAGTGGCCCCAAAACGGAACCCTGAGGAACCCCACTAGTGACCGAGGCCCAACCCGAACTAGCCCCTTTAATTACCACCCTCTGCCGCCTAATCCTCAGCCAGTTTTCAATCCACCTACCTATTTCCCCACCGATACCCAGCGCGCGCACTTTCCACATTAGCCGGCGGTGAGGTACCTTACCAAAGGCTTTCTGAAAGTCGAGATAAAGTATATCAATCGCCCTACTCTTATCGTACTCACTCAACATGACGTGGAAAAACTCGAGCAAGTTGGTGAGACACGACCTATGCCGTCTAAACCCATGTTGGGAGTCCCCAAGCAGATTGTAGGAATCCAAATGGTCAATGATCCTATCAGCTATTATCCCTTCTAATAATTTACCTACGAGAGAGAGAGTTACAAGGAGTTACAAGGAAAAGAAGTACCTCAAAAGGCCTTGTGGCCCATACCAAGGAGGTACCAATGGCAACAGGTGCCAGGGAAAATTTTGTAAAAGTTTATTTTTCTTTCAACTATCCTAGCAGTAGTAGAAAACTGGATAGAAAAGTAGAAGGCTCTCTCCCCACCCTCTGCATGCCTAACGGAAGCGATTAACTTTGTGGCCCTCGTCTGCACTCGCTCCAGCCTCTCAATATCTTTCCTGAGGGTGGACGACCAGAACTGCACAGCATACTCCAGGTGCGGCCGAACAAGGGAATTGTACAGTGAGAGCACAATCTCCTTGTTCCGAAACTGAAATTGCCTCCTGATATAACCCAATAGTTTCTGGGCTTTCTTTTCCACCTCTACACACTGTTTCGTAAACTTAGGATCGCTGCTAATTAGCACACCCAAGTCCTTTTCTAAATCAGTCACCTCGATATTACTACCCAACATCGAGTAGTCCGACTTGGGATTGGCGTAGCCAATGTGCATCACTTTGCATTTACCCAAGTTAAACAGCATTTGCCATTTTTCGGACCACTCTCCTATCCTACCTAGGTCCGCACATAGTTCCTCAATCGCTTCGGGCGTCCCAACATTGGCCCCAAGCTTGGTGTCATCAGCGAATTTGGCGATCTGACTGACGATGCGACCGTCGATATCATTTATGTAAATGATAAACAACAGCGGCCCCAAAATGGAACCCTGAGGAACCCCACTAGTCACCGAGGCCCAACCCAAACTAGCACCTTTAATTACCACCCTCTGCTGCCTATTCCTCAGCCAGTTTTCAATCCACCTACCTATTTCCCCACCGATACCCAGCGCGCGCACTTTCACCATTAGCCGGCGGTGAGGTACCTTATCAAAGGCTTTCTGAAAGTCGAGATAAAGTATATCAATCGCCCTACTCTTATCGTACTCACTCAACATGATGTGGAAAAACTCGAGCAAGTTGGTGAGACACGACCTATGCCGTCAAAACCCATCTTGGGAGTCCCCAAGCAGCTTGTAGGAATCCAAATGGTCAACGATCCTATCAGCTATTATCCCTTCTAATAATTTACCTACAACTGAAGTGAGACTAATGGGACGATAGTTCCCTGGACTTTCGTGATCCCCTTTCTTAAAGATAGGGGTCACGTTGGCTTCCCTCCAGTCACCAGGCACCTGGCCCATCTCCAACAATTTGTTGAAGACTGTAGCCAGGTGGGGAGCCACCTGGTCGCGCACTTCTCGCAACACTCTGGGGAGAAACTGGTCTGGCCCAGGAGCCTTAAACGCGCTCAGTTTGTCTATTCTATCGGCAACGACTGTTGCGGTACATCTAACACTATCCAGGCCAGCACCTTCGTGCCTCACGCCTGGCTCGGGGATGACGCGGGTATCCTCCCTGGTGAACACTCCCACAAAGTACTCATTAAGCACATTAGCGATGTCCGCGTCGGAGGTCCACAGAACGCCGCTTCCATCCTTTAACAGACCTATCATGCTTCTAATGGGCTTTCTACTATTAACATAACTGAAGAATTCCTTAGGGTTCCCCTTGCAGAGGCTTGCCACCCGTAGTTCTTCGTTACGTTTCGCTAGCCTAACCTTCACAGAGAGAGAGAGTTACAAGGAGTTACAAGGAAAAGAAGTACCTCAAAAGGCCTTGCGGCCCATACCGAGGAGGTACCAATGGCAACGGGTGCCAGGGAAAATTTTGTCTTTCAACTATGCTAGCAGTAGTAGAAAACTGGATAGAAAAGTAGAAGGCTCTCTCCCCACCCTCCGCTCCCTCCCTGCCAGCGGCAGGTACGGAAAAAGGTTGAAGAAAATACCTTGACCCTGGAAAAGTAGCCAAGGAAATTTTACAGGAAAGTGGAGAATATATAAATAGCTCTATATTTAGCTTGCTCACAGAGACACCGAGCAAGCGAACTCCTGCAGAGGTTTCTGAGGTTTTAATCTTAAACTATGAGTGTGTTCAGTACTTTGTCTAGCCTATTTTTAAACAGATTTACACTTTGACTGGAAACAACCTCTGAGGGAAGTTGGTTCCAGATATTAACTATTTTATAGGAAAAGAAATTTCCACAGACTGAGGTCCTAAATGTCTTTACACACTCAAATAGTGTGCAAGATTTCGTCTAACCTTTTCTTGAACTGATCCACAGAGGAACTGTTCACAACTTCCGAAGGTAACCTGTTCCATGTGTCACAGATCTTATACGTAACGTAATTCCTACATACACTAGTCCTAAACCGTTTCAAATCCAACTTCCAACCATTGTTGCGAGTTGGGTTATCATTTAAACTAAACATACTTCTAAAATCGACATCGTTGAACCCTCGTAAGAGCTTGAAAACCTCAATCAGTTGACCGCGCAGCAGAGAGAGAGAGAGAGAGAGAGAGAGAGAGAGAGAGAGAGAGAGAGAGAGAGTTACAAGGAAAAGAAGTACCTCAAAAGGCCTTGCGGCCCATACCGAGGAGGTACCAATGGCAACGGGTGCCAGGGAAAATTTTGTCTTTCAACTATGCTAGCAGTAGTAGAAAACTGGATAGAAAAGTAGAAGGCTCTCTCCCCACCCTCCGCTCCCTCCCTGCCAGAGGCAGGTACGGAAAAAGGTTGAAGAAAATACCTTGACCCTGGAAAAGTAGCCAAGGAAATTTTACAGGAAAGTGGAGAATATATAAATAGCTCTATATTTAGCTTGCTCACAGAGACCGAGCAAGCGAACTCCTGCAGTTGGTTCCAGATATTAACTATTTTATAGGAAAAGAAATTTCCGCAGACTGAGGTCCTAAATGTCTTTACACACTCAAATAGAGAGAGAGAAAGATATATATATAGAGAGAGAGAGAGAGAGAGAGAGATATATATATAGAGAGAGAGAGAGAGAGAAAGATATATATATATATAGAGAGAGAGAAAGATATATATATATATATATGAGAGAGAGAGAGAGAGAGATATATATATAGAGAGAGAGAGAGAGAGAAAGATATATATATATATAGAGAGAGAGAGAGAGAGAGAGAGAGAGAGAGAGTTACAAGGAGTTACAAGGAAAAGAAGTACCTCAAAAGGCCTTGCGGCCCATACCGAGGAGGTACCAATGGCAACGGGTGCCAGGAGAGAGAGAGAAGAGAGAGAGAGAGAGAGAGAGAGAGAGAGAGAGAGAGAGAGAGAGAGTTACAAGGAAAAGAAGTACCTCAAAAGGCCTTGCGGCCCATACCGAGGAGGTACCAATGGCAACGGGTGCCACGGAAAATTTTCTACACACTCAAAGAGTGTGCAAAATTTGGTCTAACCTTTTCTTGAACTGATCCACAGAGGAACTGTTCACAACTTCCGAAGGTAACCTGTTCCATGTGTCACAGATCTTATACGTAACGTAATTCCCACACACACTAGTCCTAAACCGTTTCAAATCCAACTTCCAACCATTGTTGCGAGTTGGGTTATCATTTAAACTAAACATACTTCTAAAATCGACATCGTTGAACCCTCGTAAGAGCTTGAAAACCTCGATCAGTTGACCGCGCAGCCTCCGAGTTTCAAGCGAAAACAAGTTCAGGGCGCGTAACCGTCGATTGTAGCCCATATGCCTAACGGAAGGGATCAACTTTGTGGCCCTCGCCTGCACTCGCTCCAGCCTCTCAATATCTTTCCTGAGGGTGGGCGACCAGAACTGCACAGCATACTCCAGGTACGGCCGAACAAGGGAATTGTACAGTGAGAGCACAATCTCCTTGTTCCGAAACTGAAATTGCCTCCTGATATAACCCAATAGTTTCTGGGCTTTCTTTTCCACCTCTACACACTGTTTCGTAAACTTAAGGTCGCTGCTAATTAGCACACCCAAGTCCTTTTCTAAATCAGTCACCTCGATATTACTGCCCAACATCGAGTAGTCCGACTTGGGATTGGCGTAGCCAATGTGCATCACTTTGCATTTACCCAAGTTAAACGGCATTTGCCATTTTTCGGACCACTCTCCTATCCTACCTAGGTCCGCACGCAGTTCCTCGATCGCTTCGGGCGTCCCAACATTGGCCCCAAGCTTGGTGTCATCAGCGAATTTGGCGATCCGACTGACGATGCCACCGTCGATATCATTTATGTAAATGGTAAACAACAGTGGCCCCAAAACGGAACCCTGAGGAACCCCACTAGTGACCGAGGCCCAACCCGAACTAGCCCCTTTAATTACCACCCTCTGCCGCCTATTCCTCAGCCAGTTTTCAATCCACCTACCTATTTCCCCACCGATACCCAGCGCGCGCACTTTCGCCATTAGCCGGCGGTGAGGTACCTTATCAAAGGCTTTCTGAAAGTCGAGATAAAGTATATCAATCGCCCTACTCTTATCGTACTCACTCAACATGACGTGGAAAAACTCGAGCAAGTTGGTGAGACACGACCTATGCCGTCTAAACCCATGTTGGGAGTCCCCAAGCAGCTTGTAGGAATCCAAATGGTCAACGATTCTATCAGCTATTATCCTTTCTAATAATTTACCTACAACTGAAGTGAGACTAATAGGACGATAGTTCCCTGGACTTTCGTGATCCCCTTTCTTAAAGATAGGGGTCACGTTGGCCTCCCTCCAGTCACCAGGCACCTGGCCCATCTCCAACGATTTGTTGAAGACTGTAGCCAGGTGGGGAGCCACCTGGTCGCGCACTTCTCGCAAAACACTGGGGAGAAACTGGTCTGGCCCAGGAGCCTTAAACGCGCTCAGTTTGTCTATTCTATGAGCAACGACTGTCGCGGTACATCTAACACTATCCAGGCCAGCACCTTCGTGCCTCACAGCTGGCTCGGGGATGACGCGGGTATCCTCCCTGGTGAACACTCCCGCAAAGTACTCATTAAGCACATTAGCGATGTCCGCGTCGGAGGTCCGCAGAACGCCGCTTCCGTCCTTTAAAGGACCTATCATGCTTCTAATGGGCTTTCTACTATTAACATAACTGAAGAACTCCTTAGGGTTCCCCTTGCAGAGGCTTGCCACCCGTAGTTCTTCGTTACGTTTCGCTAGCCTAACCTTCGCCTTCACTTCCCTACACAGGCGGACATACGCTTCAGTGTTCTCGTGGGAACGATTGGCCTTCGCCCTCCTATACGCTACTTTCCTATTTCGGATAGCCGAAGCGATGCCACGATTGAACCACTTAGGCTGCGTTGAAGCAGGGGTGACCGGTTTTGAGGGTATGGCAGCAGACTGCAGCACCATAAACTCATCCCGGAATGCACTCCACACTCCCTCAACATCGCCGCCAACCTCTAACCCCATCTCTCCTACGCTATCCCTGAGGCTAACAAAGTTCGCCCGCCGGAGATCGAGCTTACTGCCTCTCGAGTTACTACGCTTCACCCGAGGGACGCACACACGGAACCTAATAAGACTGTGATCACTCCCGCCCAACGATTCGTCAACGGTGAGGCCAGTGACGAGGTTGTCTTCGGTCGTGAACACTAAGTCCAGAACGCTTTCGCCTCGTGTAGGCTCGTTGACCCACTGAGTGAGGAAGTTCTCATCAGCAAAGTCAACTAGCCTCCTCCCTTCAGCATCGGCAGTCCTGTTTTCCCACTTTATGCCGCGACAGTTGAAGTCTCCTAAAACTACACACACCCTATCCCCTAGCAGGCTACTGAGTTCGGTGTACAGGGCTGTATCCTCCTCGAGGAGGAGATGCGGAGGTCTGTACACCAAGATTAACCTATAGTTCGTCCCTCCCACGTTCAGATCGACGCCAAGCAGCTCCCGTTCCGACCGGAACTGGCAGTCAACCGGACTCAACGTGTCCCTCACGTATATTAGTACCCCACCCCCCTCCCCACGGGTGCGGTCTTTGCGAAACATTCTATACCCGGGAATTTCGAACTCCCCAACGTAGTCCCTACGATCAATATGAATCCAGGACTCGGTGATAGCAACGATATCCTGGTATTCTGATGCTAAGAGCGCCCGTAGCTCGCGAAACTTGTTCCTAATTGACCTAGCATTAAAAAGCATTGCACGGAGGGAGCCTTCCCTATTCTGACCGCCCCCTAGCACGACCCGTTTCCCGAACAGCCAGGGCTGTCGGGAGTCGAAGAGCCCCTCACTATTGCTGTTGGAGGGGGACTACCTGCTGGGGGAGGGGGACTATGCTGGGGGAGGGGGACTAGCTGCTGGGGGAGGGGGACTAGCTGCTGGGGAGGGGGACTATCTGCTGGGGGAGGGGGACTATCTGCTGGGGGAGGGGGACTATCTGCTGGGGGAGGGGGACTATCTGCTGGGGGAGGGGGACTAACTGCTGGGGGAGGGGGCTAACTGCTGGGGGAGGGGGGCTAACTGCTGGGGGAGGGGGGCTAACTGCTGGGGGAGTAGGTTTAACCGTTTGGGGAGCAGGATCAATTGCTGGTTTGGGGGGTCTTAGTTTAAAAAGATTATACAAATTAATGTTCAGTAAATCACCATACTTCTTTTTCCCCTTCTGGTTAAAATGTATCCCGTCCGAACCATAGTATTCCCCATTTCCGTGGAATGTAGGCCAAAAATCGACAAACTTTAGGCCTTTTTCATCACACATGCGTTTAACTCTTTTATTTATGCTAATGGCTTTACTTAGAGTATAGTCACTAGCACGCATTCGAGGGAGAATTCCTACGACCATACCCATGTCTGTCCTATCCCTAACCTTGTCAGTTAGGTTCTTAAATTCTTTAATAATGGGCTCTGTCTGCCCTCCTGTCCCTCCCATAAAAACGTCATTGCCACCAACATGGACAATGATAGGGCAACTCTTATTTTTGATATTAATTTTGCCTAATTCCCTATTAATTATCTGGCTTGTGGCACCCGGAAAACATCGGAGCTTTCTCTTGGTCGCCCGTCTTGCTCCGAAAAAGTCCCCTTGATTCCTTACCATAGAATCCCCAATTAAAAAGGATTCATCCTCCTCATCAGCAAGTAAGTGAAACTTATTTTGATGGTAATGGGTTCCAAATCCTTATGTTTTGGTTTTGGTTTGGAGGGTCTTTTATTTTTGACCAATTTGAATTCTTGGTCCTCCGTTCCATTTTCCGGAATAGTCACCGTGTTTTCCAAGCGTGCCACGCTTTGCTCTAGATGCTTAATTTTACAATTTAAATCTGCTTGTTTGTTTTTAGTTTGATCTTGTCTACTGGGATGGATTTCCAGTGCTACGAGCCTAGCTTCAAGCTTTTTTACTAATTCCTTTAGCTCTTTCACTTCCTTTTCGTGGTTGTCTCTAAGTTTACAAAACAAACATATACTAAGGGATGTGATATCGCTGATACTACCTTCGGGGAAGTCAACGCACCAATGATTAACTTTACATTTAAAGCATTCTGCTTTCAATTTAGCTGGCCCTGTCATATTTTTATTTTATTTTATTTTTTATTTTATTACTTACGTTAATTTAAATAATACAATATGTTCCTTTTAATTAATACGATACGTTACTTTTAAATAATACAATATGCTACTTTAATTAATATAACGAATGGTGAGAGGGGTAATGGTGAGTTCTGAAGTAAACACGTGTTACAGACCGGAAACTGAGTTGAATACAGAATTGAATGGAACCTGTGGGTTGCCGTTAGTAACAATGCAGTCTGATATTAATTTAAATAATAATAAATGCTATTTTAATTAGTATATCGGTTAGTGAGGGAGGATTGGTGAATGCCGAAATACGAAATAATTAGTATATTGGTTAGTGAGGGAGGATTGGTGAATGCCGAAATACGAAATAAACACGCGCAGACGAGTGGCACGTGTTTCAGACCGGAAATGGAATTGAATACGGAACTGAATGGGATGTGTAGGGAGCCGTTTATAACAATGCAGAATGATGTTACTTTAAATAATATAATATGTTATTTTAATTTATACAACGGATCGTGGGAGAGAAGTAGTGAATGCGGGAGATGGACCTGCGAGAGCACGTGTTACAGACCGGAAATGGACCTGCGAGAGCACGTGTAAGACCGGAAACGGAAATAGACTCGAACATACAAATCTTACTATGTAACTCGTCTGAAAATGCAATCTGTAACTACCGTCTAAAACAATGCAAACTTATTTAATTTTAACTTTCCCAGAGAAATTCAGCCGAAAAAAACAGAATTTAAACAATATGGAATTATGTTCGTTAACCGGAAAAGGAGTAATTTAATTATAATTACTAATAAATTGTCTAATTATTAAGCAATAGTGCTTGCCCTAATCTCAATAATAAAGTAAATAAATATTATACTTATCTAACAAATATACAATCAAACTTAGTCACCATTAAAAAAAAAGATACTGGAGAGACCACACAGCACGTCCGCCTCCGATGAAGTCTAGAGAGAGAGAGAGAGAGAGAGAGAGAGAGAAGAGAGAGAGAGAGAGAGAGAGAGAGAGAGAGAGGAGAGAGAGAGAGAGAGAGAGAGGAGAGAGAGAGAGAGAGAGTGTTACAAGGAAAAGAAGTACCTCAAAAGGCCTTGCGGCCCATACCGAGGAGGTACCAATGGCAACGGGTGCCAGGGAAAATTTTGTCTTTCAAACTATGCTAGCAGTAGTAGAAAACTGGATAGAAAAGTAGAAGGCTCTCTCCCCACCCTCCGCTCCCTCCCTGCCAGAGGCAGGTACGGAAAAAGGTTGAAGAAAATACCTTGACTCTGGAAAAGTAGCCAAGGAAATTTTACAGGAAAGTGGAGAATATATAAATAGCTCTATATTTACCTTGCTCACAGAGACACCGTGCAAGCGAACTCCTGCAGAGTTTTCTTATGTTTTAATCTTAAACTATCAACGTGTTAAAGTAATTCCCACAAATACTAGTCCTAAATCGTTTCAAATCCAACTTCTAACCATTGTTGCGAGTTGGGTTATCATTTGAACTAAACAGCTTCTAAAATCGACATCTTTGAACCCGCGTCACGTAAGCGTCGATTGTAGCCATATGCCTAACGAAAGGGATTAACTTTGTAGCATTTTTCGCCAGTTTCCCAATCCACCTACCTACTCCCCACCAATACCAGCGCGCGCACTTCGGCTATTAGCCGGCGGTGAGGTACCTATCAAAGGCCTACTACTCAATCGCCCTACTCTTATCATACTCACTCAACATGACGTAAAAACAACTCGAGCATGATGGTGAGACACGACCTATGCCGTCTAAACCCATGTTGGAGTCCCCAAGCAGCTTGTAGGAATCCAAATGGTCAACAATCCTACTCGCTATTATCCCCTCTAAATATTTACCTACAACTGAAGTTAAATGGTGTTATTTATAGAGGTTCCAAGCCTCTCTTCCCACGCATGAGATAGCAGTAGCGTCCTAATCGTAACAGTAGAGAAAAAGAGAGAGAGAGAGAGAGAGAGAGAGAGAGAGAGAGAGAGAGAGAGAGAGAGAGAGAGAGAGAGAGTTACAAGGAGTTACAAGGAAAAGAAGTACCTCAAAAGGCCTTGCGGCCCATACGAGGAGGGTACCAATGGCAATGGGTGCCAGGGAAAATTTGTCTTTCAAACTATGCTAGCAGTAGTAGAAAACTGGATAGAAAAGTAGAAGGCTCTCTCCCCACCCTCCGCTCCCTCCCTGCCAGAGGCAGGTACGGAAAAAGGTTGAAGAAAATACCTTGACCCTGGAAAAGTAGCCAAGGAAATTTTACAGGAAAGTGGAGAATATATAAATAGCTCTATATTTAGCTTGCTCACAGAGGACACCGAGCAAGCGAACTCCTGCAGAGTTTTCTGAGGTTTTAATCTTAAACTATGAGTGTGTTCTGTACTTTGTCTAGCCTATTTTAAACAGATTTACACTTTGACTGGAAACATCCTCTGAGGGAAGTTGGTTCAGATATCAACTATTTTACAGGAAAAGAAAATTTCCGCAGACTGAGGTCCTAAATGTCTTTACACACTCAAATAGTGTGCAAGATTTCGTCTAACCTTTTCTTGAACTGATCCACAGAGGAAACTGTTCACAACTTCCGAAGGTAACCTGTTCCATGTGTCACAGATCTTATACGTAACGTAATTCCCACACACACTAGTCCTAAACCGTTTCAAATCCAACTTCCAACCATTGTTGCGAGTTGGGTTATCATTTAAACTAAACATACTTCTAAAAATCGACATCGTTGAACCCTCGTAAGAGCTTGAAAACCTCGATCAGTTGAACCGCGCAGCCTCCGAGTTTCAAGCGAAAACAAGTTCAGGGCGCGTAACCGTCGATGTAGCCCATATGCCTAACGGAAGGGATCAACTTTGTGGCCCTCGCCTGCACTCGCTCCAGCCTCTCAATATCTTTCCTGAGGGTGGGCGACCAGAACTGCACAGCATACTCAGGTACGGCCGAACAAGGGAATTGTACAGTGAGAGCACAATCTCCTTGTTCCGAAACTGAAATTGCCTCCTGATATAACCCAATAGTTCTGGGCTTTCTTTTCCATCTCTACACACTTTTCGTAAACTTAAGGTCGCTGCTAATTAGCACACCCAAGTCCTTTTCTAAATCAGTCACCTCGATATTACTGCCCAACATCGAGTAGTCCGACTTGGGATTGGCGTAGCCAATGTGCATCACTTTGCATTACCCAAGTTAACGGCATTTGCCATTTTTCGGACCACTCTCCTATCCTACCTAGGTCCGCACGCAGTTCCTCGATCGCTTCGGGCGTCCCAACATTGGCCCAAGCTTGGTGTCATCAGCGAATTTGGCGATCCGACTGACGATGCCACCGTCGATATCATTTATGTAAATGGTAAACAACAGTGGCCCCAAAACGGAACCCTGAGGAACCCACTAGTGACCGAGGCCCAACCGAAACTAGCCCTTTAATTACCACCCTCTGCCGCCTATTCCTTAGCCAGTTTTCAATCCACCTACCTATTTCCCCACCGATACCCAGCGCGCGCACTTTCGCCATTAGCCGGCGGTGAGGTACCTTATCAAAGGCTTTCTGAAAGTCGAGATAAAGTATATCAATCGCCCTACTCTTATCGTACTCACTCAACATGACGTGGAAAAACTCGAGCAAGTTGGTGAGACACGACCTATGCCGTCTAAACCCATGTTGGGAGTCCCCAAGCAGCTTGTAGGAATCCAAATGGTCAACGATTCTATCAGCTATTATCCTTTCTAATAATTTACCTACAACTGAAGTGAGACTAATAGGACGATAGTTCCCTGGACTTTCGTGATCCCCTTTCTTAAAGATAGGGGTCACGTTGGCCTCTCTCCAGTCACCAGGCACCTGGCCCATCCAACGATTGTTGAAGACTGTAGCCAGGTGGGGAGCCACCTGGTCGCGCACTTCTCGCAAAACACTGGGGAGAAACTGGTCTGGCCCAGGAGCCTTAAACGCGCTCAGTTTGTCTATTCTATGAGCAACGACTGTCGCGGTACATCTAACACTATCCAGGCCAGCACCTTCGTGCCTCACAGCTGGCTCGGGGATGACGCGGGTATCCTCCCTGGTGAACACTCCCGCAAAGTACTCATTAAGCACATTAGCGATGTCCGCGTCGGAGGTCCGCAGAACGCCGCTTCCGTCCTTTAAAGGACCTATCATGCTTCTAATGGGCTTTCTACTATTAACATAACTGAAGAACTCCTTAGGGTTCCCCTTGCAGAGGCTTGCCACCCGTAGTTCTTCGTTACGTTTCGCTAGCCTAACCTTCGCCTTCACTTCCCTACACAGGCGGACATACGCTTCAGTGTTCTCGTGGGAACGATTGGCCTTCGCCCTCCTATACGCTACTTTCCTATTTCGGATAGCCGAAGCGATGCCACGATTGAACCACTTAGGCTGCGTTGAAGCAGGGGTGACCGGTTTTGAGGGTATGGCAGCAGACTGCAGCACCATAAACTCATCCCGGAATGCACTCCACACTCCCTCAACATCGCCGCCAACCTCTAACCCCATCTCTGCTACGCTATCCCTGAGGCTAACAAAGTTCGCCCGCCGGAGATCGAGCTTACTGCCTCTCGAGTTACTACGCTTCACCCGAGGGACGCACACACGGAACCTAATAAGACCGTGATCACTCCCCCCAACGATTCGTCAACGGTGAGGCCAGTGACGAGGTTGTCTTCGGTCGTGAATAC
Organism: Bathynomus jamesi; assembly: GCA_023014485.1. Classification (NCBI taxonomy): domain Eukaryota; kingdom Metazoa; phylum Arthropoda; class Malacostraca; order Isopoda; family Cirolanidae; genus Bathynomus; species Bathynomus jamesi. The sequence goes on along the minus strand of JAJOZX010000856.1, from coordinate 867,953 downwards.
TAAGTCTAGAACGCTTTCGCCTCGTGTAGGCTCGTTGACCCACTGAGTGAGGAAGTTCTCATCAGCAAAGTCAACTAGCCTCCTCCCTTCAGCATCGGCAGTCCTGTTTTCCCACTTTATGCCGCGACAGTTGAAGTCTCCTAAAACTACACACACCCTATCCCCTAGCAGGCTACTGAGTTCGGTGTACAGGGCTGTATCCTCCTCGAGGAGGAGATGCGGAGGTCTGTACACCAAGATTAACCTATAGTTCGTCCCTCCCACGTTCAGATCGACGCCAAGCAGCTCCCGTTCCGACCGGAACTGGCAGTCAACCGGACTCAACGTGTCTCTGACGTATATTAGTACCCCACCCCCCTCCCCACGGGTGCGGTCTTTGCGAAACATTCTATACCCGGGAATTTCGAACTCCCCAACGTAGTCCCTACGATCAGTATGAATCCAGGACTCGGTGATAGCAACGATATCCTGGTATTATGATTGCTAAGAGCGCCCGTAGCTCGCGAAACTTGTTCCTAATTGACCTAGCATTAAAAAGCATTGCACGGAGGGAGCCTTCCCTATTCTGACCGCCCCCTAGCACGACCCGTTTCCCGAACAGCCAAGGCTGTCGGGAGTTGAAGAGCCCCTCACTAACGAGGGGGCAACTTCCACAGGAGGACTGAGCCCCCTCCAACGTAGGAGGAGGTCACCCATCTGTACTTCGCCGCACCCTTCAGTCGAAGGTACGTCCGCCACCGGCTCATCCTCATCTCTCCCGGGGGGCCCATCATCTCTCCAGGACTCGACCTCACCATTCTGTATAGGTGCCGGTCGAGCAGCGCGCCTAGGCACACCTTACCCTTGTCATTGAGGTGGACCACCATCCCTCTGGTAAAGGTCCCACCTACCCGAAATGCATCGAAGGGGTCAATAAACTTCACGCCCAGCGGAAACGCACAAGTCTTGTACCCTCTCGTTGATGCCAATGACCTTACGAGCGAGTGGTCACTGACATTCATTCGCGGTAAAAATACCCATTAACATTCCCCTGTCTGTCTTCAGTTTTAGATCATCCGCAAGAGACATGATCTCGGTGATGATCCCTTCTGTAAGACTACCCCACCGCCTTGAGGAACAGGCAGTGCCACCAGCGTGGACAACGATCGCAGTCCTCCGACTATCCACGCGCACCTTCTCTACCTCCTTCCTAAGTGCGCCGTTCCCCGCCCAGGTAAGCACCTTACCTTCCTCCCATCCCGGTTTGCAGAAGCAAAGTACTTCTCTGGCCCCTGCTCTGCGAGTCCCCAATCAAAACGGTGTCTCCTCCTTCGAGCACAGGAGACTAAAGCGGTTAGAGGTCTTGACAGGGGCAACTGGGGTCTCAGGCTTCGGCTTCGCAGCCTTCTTGCCCGAGACTTTCGAAACCGTCGCCAACCCATACACGCAGTTACACCACCCGACCACCCGACAGGTAGCTACATCCTTCGGTTTCTTTGGGCCATCAGCAGGCCCCTTCCCACACTTCTCTATCGATCCCTTCCACCCTTCTCTATCAGCCCCTTCTTTGGCCCTCCTTTGTTCTTGATAATCTTACAGTTTGAATCTGCTGGTGTGTTTTTAATTTGATCTTGTCCACTGGGTTGGATTTCCAGTGCTACGACCTAGCTTCAAGCTTTTACTAATTCCTTTAGCTCTTTAATTCTTTTCGTGGTTGTCTCTAAGTTTACAAAACAAACATACACTAAGGGATGTGATATCGCTGATATTACCCTCTGGAAGTCTACGCAACCAATGATTAACTTTACATTTAAAGGATTCTGCTTTCAATTTAGCTGGCCCTGCCATTTTCTATTTTTTTTTGTTTTTTCTGAATACTCTGAATAAGATAAAGCGTTCTAGCAATTGAAAACTATCCAAAAACGTTTATGACCAGTATATAAAAGGGGGGGGGGGGGGGGGGGGGGGTGAATTAATCCCGCGCGTAGCCGCACCCGCCTTTTCGCAAGTGACGTTCAGTCCTTCCAGAAGACTACACTCTCCTGCTGCCGCACCGACCAAAGTCTCCCCAGGGCCGGACCGTCCCAAACGTGTCGCAGCTACCAACTGACAAACACTCGCGACGCAAGCATCACGGATTTTCCGCCAGGAGCGACAGCGAGATGCAGCACCCTTACTAAGTCTACTAGTCACTCACAAGGGGCCAGACTCTTAGAATCCAGTGTTCAAGGGAGATCCCACCAGACCAGAGGCTACGCCCGAGACTTTACGCTGGCCTGGCAGCCAGCTGGGCAGTAAAGCCCTCTCACCTCAGAGCAGAGAGAGAGAGAGAGAGAGAGAGAGAGAGAGAGAGAGTTACAAGGAGTACAAGGAAAAGAGTACCTCAAAAGGCCTTGCGGCCCATACCGAGGAGGTACCAATGGCAACGGGTGCCACGGAAATTTTCTACACACTCAAAGAGTGTGCAAAATTTGGTCTAACCTTTTCTTGAACTGACCACAGAGGAACTGTTCACAACTTCGAAGGTAACCTGTTCCATGTGTCAAAGATCTTATACGTAACGTAATTCCACACACACTAGTCCTAAAACCGTTTCAAATCCAAATTCCAACCATTGTTGCGAGTTGGGTTATCATTTAAACTAAACATACTTCTAAAATCGACATCGTTGAACCCTCGTAAGAGCTTGAAAACCTCGATCAGTTGACCGCGCAGCCTCCGAGTTTCAAGCGAAAACAAGTTCAGGGCGCGTAACCGTCGATTGTAGCCCATATGCCTAACGGAAGGGATCAATTTGTGGCCCTCGCCTGCACTCGCTCCAGCCTCTCAATATCTTCCTGAGGGTGGGCGACCAGAACTGCACAGCATACTCCAGGTACGGCCGAACAAGGGAATTGTACAGTGAGAGCACAATCTCCTTGTTCCGAAAACTGAAATTGCCCTGATATAACCCAATAGTTTCTGGGCTTTCTTTTCCACCTCTACACACTGTTCGTAAACTAAGGTCGCTGCTAATTAGCACACCAAGTCCTTTTCTAAATCAGTCACCTCGATATTACTGCCCAACATCGAGTAGTCCGACTTGGGATTGGCGTAGCCAATGTGCATCACTTGCATTTACCCAAGTTAAACGCATTTGCCATTTTTCGGACCACTCTCCTATCCTACCTAGGTCCGCACGCAGTTCCTCGATCGCTTCGGGCGTCCCAACATTGGCCCCAAGCTTGGTGTCATCAGAGAGAGAGAGAGAGAGAGATGAGAGAGAGAGATGAGAGAGAGAGAGAGAGAGAGAGAGAGAGAGTTACAAGGAGTTACAAGGAAAAGAAGTACCTCAAAAGGCCTTGCGGCCATACCGAGGAGTACCAATGGCAACGGGTGCCACGGAAAATTTTCTACACACTCAAATAGTGTGCAAAATTTGGTCTAACCTTTCTTGAACTGATCCACAGAGGAAAACTGTTCACAACTTCCGAAGGTAACCTGTTCCATGTGTCACAGATCTTATACGTAAAGTAATTCCCACACAACTAGTCCTAAACCGTTTCAAATCCAACTTCCAACCATTGTTGCGAGTGGGTTATCATTTAAACTAAACATACTTCTAAAATCGACATCGTTGAACCCTCGTAAGAGCTTGAAAACCTCGATCAGTTGACCGCGCAGCCTCCGAGTTTCAAGCGAAAACAAGTCAGGGCGCGTAACCGTCGATTGTAGCCATATGCCTAACGGAAGGGATTAACTTTGTGGCCCTCGCTGCACTCGCTCCAGCCTCTCAATATCTTTCCTGAGGGTGGGCGACCAGAATGCACAGCATACTCGAGAGAGAGAGAGAGAGAGAGAGAGAGAGAGAGAGGAGAGAGAGAGAGACGGAGAGAGAGAAGAGAGAGAGAGAGAGAGAGAGAGAGAGAGAGAGGGAGAGAGAGAGAGAGAGAGAGGAGAGAGAGAGAGAGAGGAGAGAGAGAGAGAGGAGAGAGAAGAGAGAGAGAGAGAGAGAGAGAGAGATAGGAGATAGAGATAGAGAGAGAGAGAGAGAGGAGAGAGAGAGAGAGAGAGAGGAGAGAGAGAGGAGAGAGAGAGAGAGAGAGAGAGAGAGAGAGAGAGAGAGAGAGAGAGAGAGAGAGAGAGCTAAATATATTATTCTTAATTCTTAAAAAGAAGGTTGAGAGAGGATATGATAGAAGTACATAAAATAAAAAATCAGCTGGACAAATTAGACTTTGATTCTCTTTTTACCAGACCATAATATCAGGAAAAGAGGCCAGTCTCAAACTGTTTACATCAAGATGTAGGACACAGTTGAAACAACACAGCTTTGTCAATAGAATAGTTAAATTTTGGAACTGTTTAACAGAAGAGGTTGTAACTTCAAGTAGCCTGGAAACCTTCAAGAAAAAACTAAATGATCTCATGACTGAAAAAGGGATTTGGTAATAATGAACATAGCCTATTTTAGCTACCTACTTGACAAAGCTATTAAAAATGTAAATACAAGGAAATTCCCTTCACTCAACATGGAGTGGGGGGAAGTAGGGAAATAGCATCTTGGGTTGGGGGACACTCTCTGTCCTTACACACCCCATTTAAAGAGTTCCCTCTGCTGAGTGGTGCTCCCCATAGTACTTGGATGTACTATTAGACAAACTATGGAATGACTTAAATGCTGATATAAAAAATATTGAAAATGTAAATGTGTTTAAAACCAAGTTGAAATCCATCCAAATTAGGGCTGGGCATCTAGGATTCCAGGACATTATTTCACCTCATACTCAAGCAAATATGGTTTTGAAAGTTTAAAAAACAGGTGAATGAAAACATCAATTGTGAAAAGCCTTTGCATGAAATAAATATACCTCATAAAAAACTGTTTAAAAGTTCCCCTGAAAATAGAATATGGAGAAATCTCAGGATTGAAATCCCAGGAAATGAGGCGTCTAGTTTACTTCCTCCAGGATCCTCCTGATGCCCAGCCCTACTCCCAACTAATAATGGCATACTAACAAAAATCTAGGATTAATGCCCATTACTATTGTTTATTAATTTCTTATGTGTAATATAGTACTAAAAACACATTTCTTGGGATTATTCAGTTCTTATCTCTCGTGTATAATATTGGTTTCTTTGCATGGTATTGGTATGTCTTCAATGGTGACCTTGCATTTGTCATGTCAATAATGATAATTTAAGATTAATACATACTTTAACTATTAATGATACTTATTTACTTATTTATTTATTTATTAATTAATAATAACTAGCTGTTTATTTTTAATATGAGCCCAGTAAATCCTAAAGCTTAAGGGCCAAATTAAATAAAATAAATAGTCAAGCTTCACAATTATTTGAGGCCTTCCGAAGCAAAAGTAGCACAAGCGCCAATTTTTTTAATCATCAGAAAAAGCGTTGAAAGTTATGCAACCTTCGGACAGAGATAATGCATTATTTTTCATGGAACTTTCAACCATATGAACATTGCCATTTCTGCAATTCATCCATTACCATATGGTAGTATACAGTCTGAAGAACCTCTTAGTGGGTATAACTCATTTTTGCCCCAGATGGTGCTTGTGCTACTTTTGCTTCAGAAGTCCTCATTTGTCTTTGTAAATTGTCAAACCAATGTATTTATTTTATTATTAATAGAGGTTATTCAATTTAAAAAAAAAAAAAATTTTTACTCATTTGCCTCACAAACACCTTTAAAATGGGAGACCACCAGTAGGTGCACACACACACACACACACACACACACACACACACACACACACACACCACACCAGTCTTCACAGGCCCATCTACTCTGTTTTCCTTTTAAAAATGTATTTAGTAGTAGTTGAGACCAGATTCTCTTGGATCCATACAATTACTGGTTTTAAGGTGTATGTAGCAGTAAAATAGACATGTTCCAGTGGACCCAACATTCTGCAGTCAATAGTGTATAATTTTTAGTGGAGTGGTGACTGGATCTACTACCGTACCTTAGTATGCCTTAAACCTTGACTTAAATTACATTTGAGTGTTGGTTGTATTTATGCAGTATACAGGTAAACCTCAATTTACGATGGTAATGAATTAAGACCATCTCCCTATTTGCAATCAAAAAAATTCGCATTAACAATGGCCATTGGTCAGCCAAACTTGCTGACAGTCAGAAGAGGGAACGTATCTCTTGCACAATCCTCGACTCCAGGCTCTCCAGAAGTAGTGATGCACTGGAGGCAGATTTTGGCCAGAGGCTGGAGGGCCAGAACCTCCAGCTTAGTGTTTTTTCCTCCAGCTGGAGGTTCCAGCCAATTGATTTATTTCAGTGTGTGTGTGTGTGTGTGTGTGTGTGTGTGTGTGTGTCATCTACTTAGCAGGACTATAATATATAAACCCTATTTTAAATTATTAAGTCTTTAATAACTTAAACTTGATAAAAGTAGACTTTCTATGCTTTGTGTGTGCTAATTTCTCTAAAAATTCCCATTGAACAGAATATCCTCAGGTTATGAAACTTATGATGTCTTGCTGAATGCTGAGTAAAGTAGCCTACAGTATATCAAATCAATTATTAATACAATCACTGATCACTCATAAAATAAATTATTATTACAGTCATTGAGAACTGAAATATTAATACAATCACTGATCACTCATAAAATAAATTATTATTACAGTCATCTGAGAACTGAAATATTCGGATAGGTGCAGAAATGAGGTTTTATAGAATTAAACTAAAAGTTGTCAGAATTGAGTTTGGTGTACTTGGCACCTCCGGCTAGAGGCCAGAATTTAGTGAGACCTCCAGCCAGAGCAGGAGGTTTTCTAAAATGGCCAGAACTCCTGCTTGGCCAGAGCCAGAGCTCCAGTGCATCACTACCCAGAGCTGTGTGGGAGTCAGAGTGATGTCTCCACACCACCTTCAAGAGTCCTCTTAGCCTCGAAGGGGACATATGATGATGACTAGGCTTGTTCTTAAATATGTGGTAAGTGTTGTTTAATTGTTTTCTGTTGATTTTATGAGTGTAGGAATTTTTTTTTCGGTGATACATGTATGTTTAGGACTGGGCTGGGAATGTATCCCATTGAACCCCATGTTATAATGAACTTGATTTATGATATTTCAATTTGCAATGGGGTTTTCAGGAATGCAACCCCATCATAAATCGAGGTTTACCTATATAGCCTATAGCTGTAACCATATGTTCTCTGACAGTGGTGCCGCCACAATGGGCCAAAGGACCTCTTGTCAGCCTTGTGTGCCCACTACAAAAAAATTTTACGTGTCTTATGAGTAAAAGAGAGTTTGTAGACTGGATAGTGTATATTCTTTGCTTCAGTTATGTAGGCTACTTTGGTGGTAGTAAGTAGTTGTATATTAATTAGCTAACTTGAGTTTGACATTTTGTAAGATTTTTTGTTGTTGTTATTAAAATATAGCTTGCAACTTGGATTACCTTGATAGTCCTGAGTGGCTTCATGTTTTCCAAATGAAATGTAATGTAATGTAATGTAATGCCACTTCCAACTTACAATGATTTGAAATAATTTCCACCTCACAAAGTTCACAAATAAATTATTTCCAATCCAATGGTGTAACTTCTTTGCATGTGTAATAAAAATTTGAAGGATGCCTCTAAACAAGGAATTCACCTTGAGAAAAATTTGGACACTTTCATGAATGAAAGGGATAGTTTGTAGATTGTAAATACTGTGTGTTTTTAGCTTGTTATGAGCCTACTTTGTTAGCAGTAAATAGTTGTATGTTAATTAGCCGACTTCAAATTGATATTTTGCAAGATTTTACTATCATTATAAAATATAGCTCATGACTTGGAAAACCTCAATAGGCCCCAGTGGCTTCCTGTTTTCCAAATAAAATGTAATGTAATTACAAATGGTGTATATTCTTAGCTTAAGTTACATAGGCTACTTTGGTAGTTCCGTAAATAGTTGTATGTTAATTAGCTTACTCGAGACAGACATTTTGTACATTATTATTATAATAGCTTACTTGGAATTGAATTTTGTACAATTTTATTATGAAATACAGCTCATGACTGATAACCACATAGGGTTGCCAGATCAGATGGTTTCCAAATCCAGAGATTTTACCTACAAAGCTCATCATTATTTGTTGATGTAGCTAAACTGATATATAAACTTCCTCATTTTTTACACAAAATTAATTGATCAAGAAAAAACACATACATAACCAACTTAGTTTCTTATTTCGTTATAAATAATACTGCTTACAACTTACAAATGGTTAAAAAAACAACAGCCATCATTTCTTAAGAGCTATGTAATAATGTGTGTTTTACCTACTAGAATAGAACAATTAGATATGTGTACAAAATTCTACATTTAATGACATTTTAACCATATAGTTTATCAATTAATTAAACAAAATATAATGTGTCCTAGTGTGTGATAATAATATTGGTTTTAAAATTGTCCATTTAAAATATAGGTCTGCGTTAAAAATTTCTAGTTTTTAGTTTGAATATTTCCTAACATCACCGCCTCCTGACGATGTTTTGAATATAAAATCTACTCAGATTAATATACCATATCATTTACACACATAAATATGCATACACTTACTCCATTCAACTAACTACCTAATATGTCACTGTCATTGCATGCTAATTACCATCAGTCTGATAAAAATGATTTGATTATAGGATAAATCAACATATATATAGTAAGATCAGTAAAAATATGGAGATTCACCTATTCTGACTAGAGACAAAGCTCAATTTCCAGAGACTCCAGCCCAAAACCAGAGACCTGGCAACCCTAAATTGATGATGTTATTCCAGGGGATTGCCTTTTTAGCGGCGCCCCTATTTCTTAACTTCTCAGTCTTCTCTCTCTCTCCTTCTCCAGAACTTGCAGTGCATTATTTTTGTTTGATCTATTTTATTTCCATCAAACAACAGTTCTCAAAGTATTTTGTTTTCATTCTCTACATAAGGTTGCTGAAGTCTACCATCTAATCTATGCTCTTCTAGGTACTCTGGGCACCAAAGTATGAAATGTTCTAAATCTTCTGTATCAGTACCACACACTTGACAATTGGTATCACCAATCTCAAATCTTTTTCTATCATTTAGGGGTTGGGTGTTTATTCTGCTTTTATATAGTAAAATTGATCCTAGGGTATTATCGTATATGTCCTCTTCACCCCTAATTTCATGCTTCCATTCTCTATATAACTGTAAACTAGTCTTTGATGTTACCTCATCCTTCCACCTTCTTGAATCCCAAATCTTTACCTGTTCCTTAAACCACAATAGGCCACAGTAAGAACATAAGAAAATTTTATAGTGGGCACACTAGTGTCCACTTCGGCCCATCAAGGTGGCTCCACTACGTAAAAACTGCCTGTACATTGGCAACAACCAATTTTTACAAAACTAATTAATTACACTGGTCAACAACAATTTTGTCACAAGGGTTTTGATGGGTGTTCTAAGTGTACTTTTTCATGCTGAATCTAAATATGAAATCAGATTTTTTCTATCAGGCTTAGTTTACTTGTGACGCTATGTTCATTTTTTCCTCATTTAGCATGATCACTGGATAAAAAAATAATAACGTATTATATATAATTAAGTATATAACAATATATAATATAAAACATTATAAAAATAATAAATATAATAATATATTATATTAATTAATATAATATAATAAAATATATTAATATTATATATGTATATATGTTGTATTAATTTTTCTGTAAAATTAGTACAATTTATTCCTTTGGGGAGAAAGTTCTGATAATGCTGGCAGGATAAATTTGGTCGGAGCAGCAGACTGTGCAGGTTGAAACATGTTTGTACCTGTTCAGACATGAGCCTAGTTTCTGTGTGTAGAGCAGCTCCAAGTCAGTCTGCTTGTAAATGTCACAGTGTTAACAGCTAGTGTCTGTTGCTTCTTGTTAATTTTACACCAGTGTTGTATTCATATAGATGTTTTGTAATGCCGTGGAACTTTAAAATCCCAGAAACGTAACTTTACACCATTAGTAAAAAAATGCTATGAACTTTATTTCAGATGTAAAGTAGGCGATCAGGACAAGAGTTGGGGACCCTCACATTTGTTGTGTGACATGTGTAAGACTACTTACAGGATGGCTAAACGGTTCACGTCACATGCCATTTGCTATTCCAATGATTTGGAGGGAACCCAAAGATCACACAACAGACTGCTATTTCTGCCTGGTAAATACAAAGGGAATCACTTCAAAAACAGAGAGCCTTATGAAATACCCTAATCTACCGTCTGCAATGAGACCAGTTCCCCACAGTGCTCAACTTCCAGTACCAAATCCTCCTGAACATGTAAGTTTAAGTGATGAGGAATCAAACGTAGCTGTAGCATATCACGAGGAAACAGATGACATTTCTGATCCAACATTCCAGGCTACCTATTCCTCCAATGAACCACATTTACTGTCACAAGGAGATCTAAATGACCTAGTTCGTGATTTGAAATTATCTAAGAAGCAGGCTGAACTTTTAGGTTCAAGATTAAAGGGTTGGAATCTACTGCAACGTGACACTAAAGTTTGTTTTTTCCGCAGCCGCCATGATGAATTCAAAGAATGGTTCTCCCATGAAGATGGACTTGTGTTTTGTAAAGATGTTAATTCAGTCATGGGGGCTCTTGGTCATGAACATAACGTGGATGAGTGGCGATTGTTCATTGACTCCTCAAAAGTCAGCTTGAAAGCAGTCCTTCTTCACAACGGAAATAAATTTCCTTCTGTACCTATTGCACATGCTGCAAACATGAAAGAGTCATACAACAACATGAAGTTGCTTTTAGAAAAGTTTCAGTATCAGAAATATAAGTGGAATATCTGTGGAGATCTGAAGGTCATTGCACTTTTGCTAGGGTTGCAGCTAGGTTACACCAAGTACTGTTGTTTTTTATGCGAGTGGGACAGTAGGGAAAAGCAAAACCACTATGTTAAGAAGGATTGGCCAAAACGCACCTCACTTGTTCCAGGCAAGAAAAATGTTGTGAATAGTTCACTTGTTGACCCTGAGAAAGTGTACCTTCCTCCTTTGCATATCAAGCTTGGACTTATGAAAAACTTTGTTAAAGCGATGGATAAAGTGCAAACAGGATTCACATACTTGAGAAATAAGTTTCCCCAGATCAGTGATACCAAGATTAAAGAAGGCATTTTTGTAGGCCCTCAGATCAGAGAATTGTTAAGAGATGAGAGATTTGAAGGAGAGTTGAATGAAGTTGAGAAAGCTGCATGGCAGGGTTTCAAAAGTGTCTGCACAAATTTTTTGGGAAATCACAAGGCCGAAAACTATCCTGAAATAGTAGATCTTCTTAAGTCTTACCAAGCAATGGGGTGCAATATGTCATTAAAGGTTCATTTCTTGGACTCTCACTTGGACTTTTTTCCGGAAAACCTGGGTGCAGTAAGCGACGAACATGGTGAGCGTTTTCATCAGGATATTTCTGCCATGGAAAACCGTTACCAAGGCAAATGGAGCCCCAGTATGCTGGCTGACTATTGCTGGACTCTTAAGAGAGACATGCCTGAGGCAAAGCATAGCAGAAAATCAAAACAAGCTACTTTTTAAACTACAGGTATATCTTTTCGATCATATTTTAATAAGTATGTAACTATATGGGTTTTTAAAAATTAAACTGCATGTCACACAAAAACCAGACCTGATAGAGAAATTTTACAAACTTATTTGGATTCAGCACAGAAAATACTATAAGAATAAGGTATTTTCATTCTTGGGACACGAAAAAAACATTTTTGTTGCCCAGTGTTATCAATTTAAAACTAACTAATCAGCAATTTAAAACTAAAGATAGAATCTCTGGATCCAGAGGATCAAAGTCATAATAGGCTACTATCCACAAATATGTTACACTCTATATCTATTTATAACTAACATGCAAATGTATCAGATCCAAAGAATCCAGTCAATTTCATTACGGTACCATACCCATCAATACCAGTACTTTGCCAACTAAAAATAAGTCATATCAATTGCGGACCAAGTCACAATTTACAACCATATACTGTACATTACAATATATATACTTAAGAGGAAAAGTGTAGGTGTGGCTGTAAAGACTGTACAGTAATGTAGAAATGTGTGTGCACCCATTTTGGGTCTCCCATTTAAAGGTGTTTATGAGGCAAGTGAAGATCATGAGTTTTTCAATACCTCACAGCACTATGGGGGCAACGCTCTGCAGTGAAATCTCTTTAGGTAATTTTTTACTATCAGTCTAGTCTCTAGAAATTGAAAATAAAGTTTACCATAAGACTCTCTACATTTTTTTAAACAACTTTTATTAAGTACAATATGAAGGCAAATGCCAATTAAAACTATAAAATTAATGTTAAGAAATTATTTTTTTGAGCAATAAAATCATGGATCATGTTTTTGGGAGTGATAAAATGCTGATCCCACAAAGGTTAGGAAGGTACCACTAACAAAATTGGGGGGTTTGACCTGAACTCATAAGATTTTAGTGTCACAATGGCGTCAGTTTGTGATGATTGTAATTATTCACTGTGTTTAACTTCATGCAAATTTTTTGATGATGAAGAGGCTGCATTTAATTTTTATGTAGAACATGGTGTATTGCTAAAAGAGGTTAATATTCGTTTTTTGACCCAGTCACACGCAGCTATAACAGCAATATATATTGAATAACCAATCAAAACTGAATAAGAAAATATATATATTATCTTGTGCAAATTTGTATAAAATGTACTTTTTTAAAAAAAATATTTTCTACTTTCTAATATGTATGTATATAAATTTTGGTGGGTTTGTTTATTTTGGCTACCTTTTTTGGAGATTTTTCTTGGCTTTTTTTGGCTACTTTTTCTTGCTTTTGCCTACTTCTTTCTGTTTCTGGTTAGTGTGGTGATTTTCGTTCTACTATTATGACGTGTCAATCTTGTGAACTTGATTTTGAAGACCGTGTCCGCCTTGTTGGCCTTGATGAAGATAAAAGTTTAGATGTTTTTTCCAATCACGGCATAATTCCGACATCCGTGATTTGCCCTAAATGTAATACTGCCTATATTTTAAGACAAGACTCGAAGGTGTTTAGGTGCCATAAAAAAAATGGAAGGATGTGAAATCGTGGGTTTTACGTGCTGGGAATAGACGTCCTCATTACCGGAAATATTTTGCACGATACTTGTTCCTGGCAGAACATCCTGATGATTCTACAGTTCTGCATCACTTCCTTACTGCAATTGCAGAACTATATCCTCCAAAATAAGGTGACTGGTTAGGTTAGGTTGTTAGGTTAAGTTAGGCACGAATGCAAACTTTTCTGGTTGATTTTGAGGTGTTTTGCACGAATCTGCCATCCGTTTCCTGTGCAAATGCGGAGTTTTCAAGATGACAATATCTCGAAAACTACGCATTTGCACAGGAAACGGATGGCAGATTCGTGCAGAGCACATCAAAATTGACCAGAAACGTTTGCTCTCATTATAAAAAGAGACTGGGTCAAAAAACGAATAATTACCCTAAAAGAATTTATTTGCCCTAAGAAAAACAAGGAAGGTATTGTTTGTGGTAATAAGTGTGTATTCGATAAAAACAGAAAAACATTTCGTTGCCATAGGTAATAGTACCACCTAAAATTAGGTTAGGTTAGGTTAGTTTTACGGTATATATAATATATACAGTGAATATATACAGTGTTTGTTTTACTACATATATATAAATGTGTATATATATACCTTTTAGGTCACTCATGTTGGCTGTTTCTACAATTTCCATAATTTATATATCAATGGATTCGTTTTTACATCGCGAATGCGCCCTAGGTAGTCTCTACTTAAAGAATTACCCGCATTTTAGGGTATTTTTTCATACTTATACCCCCAAAACTTCGTGTCCTAACTTAGTTTTTGGGCCAGTTCCCTCACTTGAGACTATCCAAATCGCATTCCTGGTGTAATAATGAATCCATTGATCTATAAATTATGGGAATTGAAGAGACTGGACTGATAGTAAAAAATTACCTCTCTTTAAATGGGGTGTGTAAGGACAGAGAGTATCCCCTAACCCAAGATGCTGCCTCCCTATATCCCACAACACTTGTGTTGAGCTGTGGGATCTATCGCCTAAATGCACATAATATATATGAAATAAACTAGTACCATTCATGCAATAAAAATGGGCTTAAACACTATCACCAGATGTCCCTTGCAGACATCAAACTATCCAACCTTCTTTTGAAAGAATCAATTGTATCTGGTCACCACTTCTTCTGTCAGACTGTTCCAAAACTTACGTAATTACTCTGTAAAACTATGTTTTCTTAAATTTGTTCTACATCTTGGCTTAAATAATTTCATACTATGACCTCTAGTCTGGTTATTGTAATCTTTAATGAAAAGAGACTCAAAATCTATCTTATCCAACCCTTTTATCATTTTATACACCTCTATCATATCACCCCTTAACCTCCTCCTTTTAAATGAGAACATTTATTTTTTTATTTTATTTCTGTTTAAGGTGCTGCAACCCTGCTGGATTATTGGCACCAAGACTAAAAAGAAATGAAAAAAGACCTCTACCACTTCAGTTGTAGGGTTCCACTCTACAACACACAGGATGGAAAAGAAAAAGGAACCTGTTAGTAAAAGAATAATACTATAGCTACTACAAAAAGACTATCAAACGATAAACACCTAGATCAGGTTAGATAAATTGGCTTTCTTTAAGAAGGTCAAAAGTAAGGATGATGGAAATTCATTCCCCAAAACATTTTCATAAGAAAAACAAATTCCTTTGCCATTACAATAGTGAATCAAATCAGTTCGAAGAAGATTATAAGTGGGGCAATGAATGACCGCATGTTCTGGGGTGAGTTGAACATTACAAGGACCACACCTTTTAAATAAAGTTGCATCAAAAAAATGTCCATGGGACAACTTAGAGCAATTCAACCTAAGCCTGGTCAATATGACATCACTCCTGCGATTCTTTTCTGGGATCCTTTTCCAAAGGACAGGTTCCATCTGAGGAAGGAGTCCATTGCATTGGGACCATTCCTGTTGCCACTCAGAGAGAATGAAATGTGAAATGGGCTTCATAAATTCACCAACAGAGTAAGGGATGGTCTGGACTTCATCAAGACTACAAGCCATACGTGCTGCTTCATCAACAGTATCATTCCCCCGGATACCAACATGACCAGGAGTCCATAAAAAGATAACATCAAGATTATACTGATTGAGTAATTCAATAATCTGAATGACTATATGATGCCCAGAAGAGGACTGTATAGCTTTCAGAGAAGAAAGGGAGTCAGAACAAACAACAAACTTAGTAAGGTCTGAGTTGTGACAAATATATATTAACGCCTGTAGTATAGCATACAATTCTGCAGTAAATATAGAACAGTGCTCTGGAAGGCAAAAACCCTTAATCACCCCATCCCAGAGAAATGCACATCCAGTACCACTTTCTGATTTAGATCCATCAGTATATACAGATAAGTATCCTCTTTCTTTGTAAGTTTCTACCCTCTCCAGAAAACTTCTCTGGAGCACAATTGCAAAAGCCAATTTGTTGTTAGTGGTATGAATAGAAAAATCAAAATTCACTGTTACAGGGTGATAAATGAAATAGGAACCTTGCTGAGATGCTATCAAATCAAAAGTTAAACCCACTTGGTGAATAAAATCCTTGATCCAGCCACTAAAAGGTATTGGGTATGGACGTAGTCTATAAAATTGAAAATTATAAAATCTATTAATACAAGTTTTAGTTGGGTGTGAATCAAACCTTAACATTTTAGTAGCATACCTAGCACCTAACAGTTTTCTTCTATAATGCAAGGGCATAATGTTTGATTCAGCTTCTAAATAATCAACTCTTGTACATTTGAGAGCTCCCAAAGCCAGTCTAATACATTTATACTGCATCCTATCTAGCTTCAGTAAATTTGTTTTAGAACAGGTATGGTACAAAAAACATCCATAGTCTAATTTACTACGTACCAAGGACTTATATAACATCAACAAAGTTGATCTACTTAAACCCCAAACTGAATTAGAAAAAAATTTTAATATAGAAATAGCTTTCACACAAGCTTCCTCCAGGTATTGAATATGCTTAGACCAAGTCAAACCCTGATCCAAAACTATTCCCAGATATCTATAACTTGAAACATACTGAACTGGATTTCCTGATAAATACAATGTTAAATCATCATTCCTCCATGGTCTTTTTGAGAAAATCATACATCTTGATTTGGATGATGAAAATTTTAAGCCCCATTCCTCTGACCATTCACTAATATGATTAAGGACACCTTGCATCACCTATGTCAAAAAATTCAAATCATCCCCAACCACCCACAAGGCACAGTCATCAGCATACATGGAATACCTGACACTGTCATTGATTCAGTCAAATAAATTATTAATCATCAAGGAAAATAGTGTTGGACTTAGGATACTTCCCTGTGGGAGGCCAAAAATGAGAACATGTTTAGATACGCCAGTCTTTCCTCATATGTCAATTGTCTTTGAGATGGGATCATTATTGTTGCTCGTTTCTGTACTTTTTCCAGTTTTTCAATATCTTGTATCAAATAGGGACTATTAAATTGAATACAGTATTCGAGTTGGGGTCTCACATATGAAATGTATAGTTGCTTTATAATATTGGGTGATTTGTATTCAATGTGTGTCTGCATGAGATTGAGTCTAGCATTTGCTTTATTTCTGATTACCATACAGTGATTTGAGGGTTTAAGTTCATTAGTCACAGTGACACCAAAGTCTTTCTCATCATTTTTAATCCAAATTCCATTCATATTGTATTCAAATTCTGGATTTTTTAGCCCAATATGCATAACCTTGCACTTATCAACATTAAATTTCATCTCCCACTTATCTGCCCAGTGGGAGATGAAATTTAATGTTTATAAGTGCAAAGTGGATTCATGTTTTTCGAATGAAATGTTATGTAATGCAACAAAGGTTCGCCGACATATTCACCCAACAGATTCGTATGCGCACGGTCATTTTGTGTTTACGATTTAAAATCTAAGGATAATATATATATATATATATATATATATATATATATATATATGTACTGTACAGTATATATATATATATATGATACACGCAGAACAAGGAACTCTTCTGGGATAATTAAATCCACTATAGTCCGAATAAGTAATAGTAAATAACAAATACCATAGTTTTTCTTTTTTATGATGCTAGCCCAACGTGGGCAACGGGTCACTCGCTAAAATAATAGTTACCCCTTTTTCTTTGATGTATTCAATCTGACGTGAAGACAGCGAGTCTTTTGCTTATATTGAGGTTCTAAATGTAGCAGGGCTAGGCTGCTTTAAACCCTAGATCCATGTCCCAAAAGCTGGATCCTGTCTGCTTTGCAGATAGCTGGTGAGGGAAGCTATATTTATGGGACCTCTTTGCGAGTGACCCGTTGCCCACGTCGGGCTAGCATCATAAAAAAAGAAAAACTATGGTATTTATTATTTACCATTACTTATTCGGACTATAGTGGATTTAATTATCCCAGAAGAGTTCCTTGTTCCATGCACGGTCTGTGTGTATCATAAAAAACTCAGGGGACCATTCTGAGTTCATTCCCATATATATATATATATATATATATATATATATACCTTGGTTGAATGGTTTGTTCTTAGGGAAGCGTAGCTTAGCGAGGAATAGGAGGACGAAAAGATGGTACATGTTTATTAACAGACGTTTCGGAAAAATTCAATTTCCATCATCAGTGCTAAAAAGTTTAAAAACAAATAGAAATAAATAAGTATAATAAATAAAAACGAACAATAAATTAAAATGGCGCAACAATTAGCGAGAATTAATAGTAAGTTACAATATATTAAATTAAAAGATTAAAAATTAAATGATATAAAGTATAGAAGTATGGACAATAAATAAAATATAAAACGGTTTAGGTAAAACAGAATTGAAGGGTTTCTTACCAGATTGTTAATGTAATGGGAGACTAATTATACAGAAGATTGGGAATGGTTGCCTCTTGAAAGAATTCCATATTAGGAAGATGGAGCCGGGCGAAGTGATGGTGGATTTCTTTTGAGAGTTTATTTTGCAATGTGTAAATTCAAAACGAACTGTAATCGTTGAGGGTTGGCTGGATACTGAGGATATAAAGGGACTCAAGTATGCGGAGGTCGATTAGTTGGTTGGCTGAATTAATGATTTTGAAGTGGGAGGAAAGTAACGGGTGGTTGTGGAGGTGGCAGTGATCCCTTATTGCTGATTTGGAGGGTTTGTTCAAGGGCTGTGAAGTTCTTGTAGAAATCCCACGATGCTCGTCCACTCTTGTTAGATACTGGCGGATGGTACTGCCAATATAGTTCGCTTTGCAGCGAACACAATTAAAACTCTCAAAAGAAATCCACCATCACTCCGCCCGGCTTCATCTTCCTAATATGGAATTCTTTCAAGAGGCAACCATTCCTAATCTTCTGTATAATTAGTCTCCCATTACATTAACAATCTGGTAAGAAACCCTTCAATTCTGTTTTACCCCTAACCGTTTTATATTTTATTTATTGTCCATACTTTTATACTTTATATCATTTAATTTTTAATCTTTTAATTTAATATATTGTAACTTACTATTAATTCTCGCTAATTGTTGCGCCATTTTAATTTATTGTTCGTTTTTATTTATTATACTTATTTATTTCTATTTGTTTTTAAACTTTTTAGCACTGATGATGGAAATTGAATTTTTCCGAAACGTCTGTTAATAAACATGTACCATCTTTTCGTCCTCCTATTCCTCGCTATATATATATATATATTATATATATATATATATATATATATATAATATATATATATATATATCCTTAGATTTTAAATCGTAACACACTTAATATTAGAATAAAGGGGAGTACATAAATTGTATCATATGTACTAAACTATATTTCATAGAATCCTATTATATCTACCATGTGGTAAGATATAATTCGCTGTAAAATTTGGCACAATATGCAATGGATCGAATGTTTAATTATATATTTTTACTTACAATTAAATAACTCGTAAGGCAAGCTTAAACTCTTGGTTTGATATATTTAAATTAATTGGTTAGATATAGTAAAAACAAGCCACACGTTAAATAACTAAGTAAATAATTAGAAATAAATTTGTTTAATTTAGATTGAAGTTGAGTAGATTTATATTTAGAATTAATTAATAAGTTAGTTTTCTTTAATACTTTAAAATATAAAAAGCGCAAAGAAAAACGATAAATAAGAAATGATTGTTATGCTATGATAGGTCAGGCAAAATGAAAGGACCCACCTTTCTTAACAGGTTTTAAAATTTTGGATACGAAGCTTGGATGGTACTTATAGAAAAATGTTATAGATTTTGTTCCAAAATAAATCTTGGATAAATAATAGTCAAAATTAAATATAGTGACCAGATTATATTAATACCAGAATGTGCTTTCCTTAGACACAAAGCCAACAAATAATTAAAGTATTGATTACTTACAGTCCTCAATGATTTGATCCTAAGAAACTAGCCTAACCTAACAATTCAATAACTCCTAAACTGAATTATTATACGAGAAAAATAATTTAGATAAAGCACAAAAAATGACACGAGATTTTAGATTTTAGACTTAATTAAGTTAATATGGAGCAAATAGCCCCACCTCAAGTTCATAATTTTTTTATGTTAGCATTCTGTGATATACAGCAATAGAATAAATTTGTTGAAAGCCAGACCCCCCCCAGAATTCAAAATAAACAAAGTTATTAATTTTTAAAGTTTTAACCATTTTTTTGTTTTGCGACCTGCCAGCAGGCATAAGACAGCCTCGCTCTCAAACAATTTTCTGGAAATCTGTGGACGACCAATCACAGTGCACCTTTTTTAATTTTAACCAATAGTAGGCTGTTAATCACTCAAAAACAACCAATTACAGACACGCCTTAATGAACCAATGACAGCTAATTAGGAATTTTAAAGAACCAATCAAGTGGTTTCCCGACCGTGACATCACAGAAACTCCTCAGCCTTTGACACGGCTGATATCGGTCTTTCTGTTTTAATTTTTGCCGGGTGGACATGTCCAGTGAGATTTGTAAAAGTTGTGACCGCGGCTACGTTGAAGTGTTGCAAATTTTGGGAGACGATTCACGAGCGGTTAGGTTAGGTTAGGTGGTACTTACGTATTATCGGGACTACCAATCTTTATGTATTTTTCCTCTTGTCATTTTCCTTTAAACTAACGAAAATATCACAACTTAACCCAACCAATCATCAAGGGCGTACAGTTGACCTAACCGGTTAGGTCAACTGAATGCCCGATTAGGCCAACTGTACGCCCTTGATGATTGATTAGGTTAAGTTGTGATATTTTCGTTAGTTTAAACGAAAATGACGAGAGTAAAAATACATAATAAACAGTTTGGTACTCCCGATAATACGTAAGTACCGGTTAGCTAAGGTAGGTCAGGTTAGGTTAGCAATAACATAGATTTTACGGGTGCGAAATTGAGAGAGAGAGTGTGTTACAAGGAAAAGTAGTACCTCAAAAGGCATGGCGGCCCAAGCCGAGGAGGTACCAATGGCAACGGGTGCCAGGAAAAAATTCTGTCACCGTTAAATAGTGTGCAAGATTCGGTCTAACCTTTTCTTGAACAGATCCACAGAAGAACTGTTCACAATTTCTGAAGGTGGACTGTTCCACGTGTCACAGATCTTATACGCAAAGTAATTCCCACACACACTAGTCCTAAACCGTTTCAAATCCAACTTCCAACCATTGTTGCGAGTTGGGTTATCATATTTTAAACTAAACATGCTTCTAAAATCGACATTCTTGATCCCGCGTAAGAACTTGAAAACCTCGATGAGTTGACCGAGCAGCCTCCGACTTTCCAGCGAAAACAAATTCAGGGCGCGTAACCGTCGATTGTAGCCCATATGCCTAACGGAAGGGATTAACTTTGTGGCCCTCGCCTGCACTCGCTCCAGCCTCTCAATATCTTTCCTGATAGTGGGCGACCAGAACTGCACAGCATACTCCAAGTCAGTGGCGGATTTAGCGGGGGGCCGAGTAGGCCATGGCCTACGGCCCCGCGCCTGTGAGGGCCCCGCGCCCTCACATATAATTATAATGTTGGATTCCACTATAAATAATACAATTGATTAATGATTAGTGATAATTATGGTATCACTCTCTTTGCTGGCGGGAGTTTAGTTCTATTCAGGCCGCTGTGGAGTGCACATGTGAGTGTGTTTAGTGGTAAGTAATGGTAAAAGTCGTATCTCGAAAAAGTCGCCAGTCAATAAATGGGGATGGGGGAGTTTTAGTCAGCTTTATAATAACATAAATAAGTTGAAAAATGTTAAATTAATGTAATTAATTTTTTTATATGAAACGTACTTAGGCTAGGTTAGGTCAGTTTAGCTTAGATTTCATAATAAATACATTTTATACATATTTAAGGAAAAAGTCGCCACTGGTGGGGGCTGGCGACTTTTCCCATAAAGCGACTTTTTCACCCGAACAACTGTTTAGTGTCTGTATTTAATTAATTAATTAAACTGTATTAATTAATACTAAACCGAGGGTCAAGTGTAAATAGTTTGTTTTTTATGTTTTTATGTTTCAGGATAAGGCAGTGAGGCTGCACTGAGGCACAATGGAGAAATCAACAAGTTGAGGGCCCCGTAAGGTCACCACTGGGGGATGGGGGTGTAAATCTTCATTTCAGTTAATTAAGCTAGCTTTGCGTAGTTTGGGGCCCCGCACTCCAACCGGCCTAGGGCCCCGCGCACCTTAAATCCGCCACTGCTCCAAGTGCGGCCGAACCAGAGAATTGAACAGAGAGCACAATTTCCTTGTTCCGAAATCGAAATTGCCTCCTTATATAACCCAACAACTTCTGGGCTTTCTTTTCCACCTATACGCATTGTTTGGTAAACTTAAGGTCGCTGCTAATTAGCACACCCAAGTCCTTTTCCAAATCAGTCGCCTCGATATTATTCCCCAACATGGAGTAGTCCAACTTGGGATTGACGTAGCCAATGTGCATCACCTTATATTTACCCAAGTTAAACGGCATTTGCCATTTTTCGGACCACTCTCCTATCCTACGTAGGTCCGCACGCAGTTGCTCGATCGCCTCTGGCGTCCCAACATTGGCCCCAAGCTTGGTGTCATCAGCGAATTTGGCGATCCGACTGATGATTCCAGTGTCGATATCATTTATGTAAATGATAAACAACAGTGGCCCCAAAACGGAACCCTGAGGAACCCCGCTAGTGACCGAGCCCCAAACCCGAACTAGCCCCTTTAATTACAACCCTCTGCCGCCTATTCTTCAGACAGTTTTCAATCCACCTACCTACTTCCCCACCGATACCCAGCGCACGCACTTTGGCCATTAGCCGGCGGTGAGGTACCTTATCAAAGGCTTTCTCAAAGTCGAGATGAAGTATATCAATCGCCCTACTCTTATCATACTCACTCAACATGACGTGGAAAAACTCGAGCAAGTTGGTGAGATACGACCTATGCCGTCTAAACCCATATTGGGAGTCCCCAAGCAGCTTGTAGGAATCCAAATGGTCAACGATCCTATCCGCTATTATCCCTTCTAATAATTTACCTACAACTTAAGTGAGACTATTGGGAAGATAGTTCCCTGGACTTTCGTGATCTCCAGGCACCTGGCCCGTCTCCAACGATTTGTTGAAGATTGTAGCCAGGTGGGGAGCCACCTGCTTGCGCACCTCCCGCAACACTCTGGGGAGGAACTGGTCTGGCCCAGGAGCCTTAAACAAGCTCAGTTTGTCTATTCTATCGGCAACGACTATCGCGGTACACCGAACACTGTCCAGGCCACCACTTTCGTGTCTGACGCCTGGCTCGGGGATGACGCGGGTGTCCTCCCTGGTGAACACTCCCGCAAAGTACTCATTCAGCACATTAGCGATGTCCGCGTCGGAGGTCCGCAGAACGCCGCTTCTGATGGGCTTTCCCCTATTAACATAACTAAAGAACTCCTTAGGGTTCCCCTTGCAGAGGCTTGCCACCCGTAGTTCTTCGTTACGTTTCGCTAACCTAACCTTCGCCTTCACTTCTCTGCACAGGCGGACATACGTCTCAGTGTTCTCATGGGAACGATTGGCCTTCGCCCTCCTATACGCAGCTTTCCTGTTTCGGATAGCCGAAGCGATGTCACGACTGAACCACTTCGGCTGCGTTGAAGCAGGGGTGACCGGTTTTGAGGGTATGGTAGCAGACTGCAGCACCACAAACTCGTCCCGGAATGCACTCTATACTTCCTCAACATCACCACCGACCTCTAACCCCATCTCACCTACGCTATCCCGGAGGCCAACTGAGGTGACGTGTATATATATATATATATATATATATGTATATAGTCTAAAAGTCACTAAAGGGGAAATATCACTAAATCTAAGCTGAACGGCAAGAGCAAGTCATAAACGAACCAACGCGGCTGTTCGTATTGTTTTTGGGCTAGCCTAGAGATGTTTTTTCCTATCTGACCTAATCGTTGGTGCTGAGTGTAATTAGGTGGTGTTTCTAAGGTGACAAATGGGGTAGAAAGTTGTCCGTACTTAAGTATAGTTAGGGGTAATGTCTATAGCTTCTAAATTGGTAATGTAAGAGAGTGTTAGGTAGGCCGTTTGTGGGACACAGAAATCTAATGGTAGGCTTCCAAAGGAATATCTAATTCAACGCACCGGTAAGTGCTTTTGATTGTTTGCTAGAACCTAAGTAACCTAACTGGGGTGTCTACCCCACGCTATCACATTTGGCGACGAGGATGGGATTCAATTAAGCTCATGGGATTCGATTAAGCTCATGGGATTCGATTAAGCTCATTGGATTGAATTTGTCTCATTTGATTAAATTTTGTTCATTGGGTTAAATTTGGCTCATTGGTTTAATTTGGCTTATTGGGTTCAAGTGATTGTTTGGAAAATTGGATGTAGCCTAGTGGGTCGTCCGATTTGGTTTGTTTGTGTGGGTAAGCTACCGTACTATAGCGTAGGTCCCGCCGGCCTAACTCTAAAACTAATTCCTACTCAGCCCTAACTCTAAAACTAATTCCTACTCAGCCCTAACTCTAATACAATTCACTATTCAGCCCTAACTGGGGAGTAACTAGATCAAATTTAAACCAAATCTAACCTACTTCACGTGATTTGGCCTAATTCGGGTTTGCTCTAGCATGTCGGTGATTGGCCATATAAGCCCCTACGAAGACTCTGGGGAGGACTTCGAAGCTTATGCCACTAGGGTGAGGTTGTTTTTCGAGGCAAATTCCATTCCTGATGCTAAGAAAGTACCTACCTTTTTAACTATAATAGGCCCTAAAACGTTTGGTTTAGTTATGGACCTAGTTTCTCCTAAAGCACCGGAAACCTGCACCTATAATGAATTGGTACAGGCCCTAACCGATCACTACAAACCCCGAGTAGTTCTCATCTATGAACGTTTCAAATTTTATTCAAGGCATCAGACGGGAAATGAAAGCATTGCAGAGTTTGTTGCAGGAATAAAAAGCCATAGCCGTACGTGTAAATTTGGGGACAAATTAGATGAAATACTAAGAGATAAGTTTGTAATGGGTCTCAAAGAGGAGTCTACCCAGAGAGCCCTATTAGCCATACAGGACCTAACTTTTAGTTAGGCTGTAGAAATAGCTACGGCTAGAGAAGCAGCTGCTAAAGATGTTAGAGCTTTTGGAAATCACAGTAGTAAAGCCCAACACGTAAATAGCTTTAAATCTTCTAGGCCTGGCAGACCTAATGAGCCTACTAGACAGGCAAATAAAAGGTATGAGGCGAATACAACTAAGCCTACTAATTCTACTAAGCCTTCCAAGCCATGTACAGCGTGTGGAAAACACCATTGGAAGAAGGATTGCCCTTTTAAAGAAGCAGTTTGCCGAAACTGTAGTAAAATAGGCCACATAGCTAAAGTGTGTTTTTCAAAGAAAACGAAGGGTGAAAATTCTAATTTTAACATTTCTAGTGTAAATCCTCAAAAGGGAAATACTTCAAACATTGGAGTGGAGTACCTATTTTATGAGCAGCAAAGTGGGAAAAATACAGGCCCATATATTGTAGAGGTAGCCTAAATGGAATCACAGTTCCTCTAGAATTAGATACAGGTGCTTCCCGGACGGTCATGTCCATGGCAGTTTTTGATAAGATTTTCAAAAACACACCTAAACTACATGCATCTAAAACTATTTTGAAGAAGTATGGGGACATACAAATACCTATTTGTGGAGAAGCATACGTCACAGTTACACTCAACCAGAAAACTTTGTCTCATCCATTAACCCTTTTAGTGGTGGATGAGCAAGGGCCTACTCTACTAGGCCGTGATTGGATTGACGCTTTGAAAATACCGATTGACAAAATCTTGCCAAAGGGTCAGGCAGATGTGCATACACTCTCATATCCATCTGACATAGACTCATTGTTAAGGGAGTTTTCTTCTGTTTTTGGGCCTGAAGTAGGCAACCTAAAAGGCCATCAGGTCTGCATAGAAGTAGATCCTAATGTAACTCCGAAATTTTGTAAGGCTCGTTCAATTGCGCATGCACTGCGGGAGAAGGTAGATTTAGAAATTGACAGGCTGCTAAAAGATAAAATTATTGAACCAGTCACACACGCTAAGTGGGCTACCCCAGTAGTTCCTGTACTAAAACCGGACAAGTCCGTGCGGTTATGTGGGGATTACCGTTTAACAGCAAATAGAGCCGTCCTTCTAGATTGCTATCCTATACCCAAGCCTGATGAATTATTTAGTTCTCTTGCTGGGGGTAAATATTTCACAAAACTCGATATGTCCCAAGCCTATGCTCAACTAAGTTTAGACGAAAACTCTAAAGAATTAACTATCATAAATACGCACCGAGGCCTATATAAGTACAATAGGCTATGCTATGGAATAGCATCGGCTCCGGGTATTTTTCAGAGGACAGTGGACCAAATTCTAGGTCACATTCCAGGGGTACTTTGCTTTCTAGATGATGTCCCCATTTCAGGTTCGTCTAAAAGAGAACACCTAACTAGATTAACCACGGTTCTAAAAAGACTCCGGGATGCCGGACTTAAGCTAAAGAGAGAAAAGTGTTCATGGGTCACTAACGAGGTTTCATATTTAGGGTTCCGCATAGATGCCTCAGGCATTCATCCAACGATGGATAAACTAGAAGCAATAAAAAATGCACCACCTCCACAAAACATCACACAGTTACAAGCTTATTTAGGTCTCCTAAACTTTTATAGGAAATTTTTGCCTAATGCATCGACTTTCCTCGAACCCCTAAATAAGCTATTACGATCTGGGGAACAGTGGAGATGGGAGAAAACTCAAAAGGAAGCATTTGAGGCTTCCAAGGACGTACTACTAAAGTCCACTCTCCTAGTGCATTATGATCCTAAACTTCCTCTCGTAGTTTCAGCAGACAGCAGTTCTTATGGAATTGGGGCAGTGTTATCTCACTACATTGATGGTGTAGATAGGCCTATCTGTTTTGCTTCTAGAACACTAACTGAGACTGAAAGACGATATGCACAAGTGGAACGTGAAGCATTAGCCTTAGTATTTGCAGTAAAAAAATTTCATATCTATCTATGGGGTCATGAATTTAAACTAATTACTGACCATAAGCCTCTCTTAGGTTTATTTTCACCTAATAAAAATATTCCAGTTATGGCCTCAGGTAGGATTCAACGATGGGCACTGATTCTACAAGCCTATAAATTTGACTTAGTACATCGGTCAGGTAAACTTCTAGGTACGGCTGATGCGCTAAGTAGGTTGCCCTTAGAAAATCCAAATGATTGTGTACCTATACCTACAGAATGGGTTCACTTGGTGGAGTTTTTGGAATCCACTCCAGTATCTGCGGTACAAATAGAGCAGTGGACAAAATCAGACCCTATTCTGTCTAGGGTCATCCATTTCTGCTCAGTTGGTTGGCCTACTAAGGTTGAGAGTGAATTACAGCCTTTTTATCAACGTCAGTCTGGCCTCTCGATTCAAAATGGCTGTCTCTTATGGGTCCACAGAGTGATTATTCCAAATAAAGGCAGGTCGAATTTAGTGAAGGAACTTCACGCTGAACACATGGGCGCAACAAAAATGAAAGAGCTGGCGAGAGCTTATTTCTGGTGGCCTGGTTTAGATGGAGAACTCGAATCATTGGTTCGTTCCTGTCAAAGCTGCCTAGAGAACAGAGATCTCCCAAGAAAAGTCCACTTCATCCTTGGGAATGGCCTACTATACCGTGGCATAGGATCCATGTTGACTATGCAGGTCCTATAAATATTACTTATTTCCTAGTCATTGTGGACGCCTACTCTAAGTGGGTGGAAATTCTCCCAACCACTTCCACGACTTCGGGTGTTACTATTCGTTTACTCCGTTCAGTTTTCGCTCGATGGGGTTTACCCATAGTCCTGGTTTCCGACAATGGTACTTGTTTTACCAGAGAGGAATTTCGTTCCTTCGTCCACCTAAATGGCATTAGACCTGTCCGGTCTAGTGTTTTTCACCCGTCTAGTAACGGTCTCGCGGAAAACATGGTCCGTACTTTCAAGTCGGCATTGTGTCATTCTCGTGGGGAGGAAATGCAAGTGGTGTTGGATAAATTTTTTTTTAAATATCGAATAACACCTCACACCACGACGGGGGTGTCTCCCTCTAAACTTATGATTGGCTGGGGAATTCGTTCAGTTTTCGATTTGTTACGTCCAAACGAAACGTTACAACAACGAGTTTTACGCCATCAGGAAAAACAGAAGCTGTACCATGACACTAAAAGAGGGAGAGTTATAGAGGCGCAACCTAATGATCCAGTTATGATTCGCAACTATGGTTCTGGACCAAAATGGGTTCCTGCAACTGTCTAGGAGAGAACGGGCCCTGTTTCCTTCAAGTGCCAACTAGAAGATGGTCGTTCTATTAAACGCCATCAGGACCAGGTATGGGAACGTGAATTGCAGAAGGACCAGAGTCTTCCGGAAGAGAGAACTGATCCTCCGGAAAATGGTTCAACTCGCCCGCCTATACAGGTTGCACCTAATCCTACTACATCAACCCCGCTCCGCAGGTCGTCTAGGGTCCCTCATCCCCCTGACAGACTAAACTTGTAGGCGAGGAGTGAGGTGACGTGTATAGTCTAAAAGTCACTAAAGAGGAAATATCACTAAATCTAAGCTGAACGGCAAGAGCAAGTCATAAACGAATCAACGCGGCTGTTCGTATTGTTTTTGGGCTAGCCTAGAGATGTTTTTTCCTATCTGACCTAATCGTTGGTGCTGAGTGTAATTAGGTGGTGTTTCTAAGGTGACAAATGGGGTAGAAAGTTGTCCGTACTTAAGTATAGTTAGGGGTAATGTCTATAGCTTCTAAATTGGTAATGTAAGAGAGAGTCAGGTAGGCCGTTTGTGGGACACATAAATCTAATGGTAGGCTTCCAAAGGAATATCTAATTCAACGCACCGGTAAGTGCTTTTGATTGTTTGCTAGAACCTAAGTAACCTAACTGGGGTGTCTACCCCACGCTATCACACCAGCAAAGTCTGCCCGCCGTAGATCGAGCTTACTGCCTCTCGAGTCACTACGCTTCACCCGAGGGACGCACACACAGAACCTAATCAGACCGTGATCATTCCCGCCCAACGATTCGTCAACGGTGAAGCCAGAGACGAGGTAGTTTTCGGTCGTGAATACTAAGTCTAGAACGCTTTCGCCTCGTGTAGGCCCATTGACCCACCGAGTCAGGAAGTTCTTATCAGCAAAGTCAACTAGCCTCCTCCCTTCAGCATCAGCAGTCCTGTCTTCCCACTTTATGCCGCGACAGTTGAAGTCTCCTAAAATTACACACACCCTGTCCCCTAGCAGGCTACGGAGTTCGGTATACACGGCTGTATCCTCCTCGAGGAGGAGATGCGGAGGTCTGTACACCAAAATTAACCTATAGTTCGTCCCTCCCACATTCAGATCGACGCCAAGCAGCTCCCGTTCTGATCGGAACTGGCAGTCAACCGGACTCAACGTGTCCCTGACGTATATTAGTACCCCTCATCACGGGTGCGGTCTTTGTGAAACATTCTATACCCGGAATCTCGAACTCCCCAACGTAGTCCCTACGATCAGTATGAATCCAGGACTCGGTGAGAGCAACGATATCCTGGTATTCTGATGCTAATAGCGCCCGTAGAGAGAGAGAGAGAGAGAGTTACAAGGAGTTACAAGGAAAAGTAATACCTCAAAAGACATTGCGGCCCATACCTAGGAGGTACCAATGGCAACGGGTGCCAGGGAAAATTTCATACACCCTCAAATAATGTGCAAGATTCGGTTTAACCTTTTCTTGAACAGATCCACAGAAGAACTGTTCACAACTTCTGAAGGTAGACTGTTCCACGTGTCACAGATCTTATACGTAAGGTAATTCCCACACACACTAGTTCTAAACCGTTTCAAATCCAACTTCCAACCATTGTTGCGAGTTGGGTTATCATTTAAACTAAACAATTTAGGGGGGGGGGGGGGTCGAAACATAAAAAAATCGAGTTTCTCCAATTCCACAGTATGCACGTAGTTGGAAATGATGATCTCAACATCTTGTAAAAAAAATGAGTATATGCGACCCCCCCATTTTACTCTCTCCACAGATATAAACCCCAAATGTGACAATCATGCATTATATTAAGTCTTATTAAGTAGATTAGATTAATTTGGATAGATTATTTAGATAGAGTTTTAGATATATTGAATAGATTACATATATTAATTTAGATAGATTAGATGAATTATATAAATTATTGTCACGTTTTTTTGTTTAGTTTCAGATTGTTATTTTCAGATTGTTTATGATTGAATGAGTTATGATTTAATTCCGAATGAGATATATTAAATTCAGATTGAATGATTCAATTGCTAGAATTTAACAGTTTCTTGTTATTAATGCTACTAGGCCTAAGTAAGTGAAATCATGGCCACAAGAAGCAAAACGCACAATTCAACATTTGGTCACCCTGCAGAATTTCCACCTTCAATGACTCCTTCAAAGCCTGACGTATTTGGGCATTATTTATTGGTAAGAAAACGAGAAGAACTGATTTCGAAAGGTTCTAGAACAGCAAAAGAATGTTACAGAATTGTCACTAAAGATGTGGAAGCCATTTGGGAGAAGCTTTCCTTTCCACATATAGGATTTGAAGGAATAGATATATAAGTTGAACGATTGATAGAATCTGCAGCAAAGCTAAATAAAGTACCATTAAAACAAAGAAACAACAGTTTTCAGCAGAAGGTGGAGACATTCGATGAAATGTTTGATATTTGCACTTGTACTTGTACTTGTACTTGTTACGATAAAAAAAATCAGTCGAACGGATTGTAGATGTGATATTAGAGTTCCAATGATTGAGTGGGAGTCTTTTGTGGGGCAGAAACAAAGAAAAAACCAACTAGGACCAATCGACAGAGTAACAACTTCCGCAAGGAAATGGACTCACGATAGAGTTAAAGGATTAGAAAGAAGAGCCAAGATAAGCCTTGATATGAATGTCGCCTCAACCAGCAAACTGGACCCTTTACATATTATGGAAGATGAGAGCATGGAAATTGATAATGACAGCGACGATATTGACTTTGTTCCGGATTTTGAGCTGAGAGAAAACCATCAGAACAGAATTATTTATGATAACTTAACAATAACAGCAGATAGATACCGTGTAAGTTACAGAGCTACTGCAGCTATAGTAAATGCAACTTTGAAGGATATGGGAATATTAGACGAACCCAATATGTTGGATAGGAAAAAAGTGGAAAGAGAAAGAATACGTGTAGGTAAAAAGAACATAATCAAAGTGAAATCAGAGAACACACAGACTGAAGGCATCGGATTTGATGGTAGAAAAGATCAAACTAAGACAAAGAAGGGAATGGAGTACGAAGAACATTATGTAATAGTCAAAGAACCTGGTGATGTTTACATGGATCATATAGCTCCAGATAACGGAACTGCTTGTTGTATTGCAGATGAAATAATAACTTTTATTGTTGATTCTAATAGCAAAGAATCCCTCACAGCTTTGCTATGCGATGGCACCCGAGTGAACACTGGCAGGATTGGCGGAGTGCTAAAATTGATTGAATTATATCTGGACAGGCCGGTACAATGGCTGATTTGCCTTTTGCATGCAAACGAACTGCCCTTCAGGCACGTATTTGAAGCAATTGATGGAAAAACTTCGGGACCAAACACCTTCAAAGGTTCTCTTGGAAAGAAACTCCGAGAGGATTTGACCAAACTGGATATAGTTGATTATATCCCTGTAGAGGACAACATTAAAGAAGTTTCGGCCGATATTGTTAAAAGTTTCAGTAGTGACCAAAAATATATGTAGGAAATGTGCATTAGCATACAATCTGGACGCATCTCACAAGCGTTAGCCACCAGATCCCCAGGTGCCCTCCATCATGCAAGATGGCTAACACGAGCAAACAGGATCCTGCGCTTATATGTCTCTACACGGAATCCAGAGGAAAACATCCAAGACCTAGTAAAAATTATAATGCTGGTTTACGCTCCAGGCTGGTTTTGGATAAAGTCTCATCCAAAGGCAAATGAGGGAGCATCTAATTTTTGGTATATCATGCACTTGCTTAAAGGATTAGATAAAAAGCATCGGATGATTATGGAGCGTGTCCTCAGAAAATAATGCCTATTTTGCCCACCCAGAGAATATCTTACTCTCAATGATAACAGACATAAGAAGAGAGGTCAGAGAGCTGGCTCTTCAGCACGCGTCTAGGAGAATTTGTCTAAAACAATTCATCTAAAATACAATTTGTCTAAATCAATTTGTCTAAAATAGTTTGTCTAAAATCAATTTGTCTAATAACAATTTGTCTAAAATACAATTTGTCTAAAAATAATTTGTCTAAAATACAATTTGTCTAAACAAACAATTTAATATAATATGGCATACAAATTGTTGCCTGATGTACAATGCTATTTATTACTTGCCACGCCCCATCTTAAAAGGTTACCTCTTGTGCGGAATAGTACATCGAAATAGTTTGTCTAAAATAGTTTGTCTAAAAATAATTTGTCTAAAATATAATTTGACTAATAACTGAAGATAACTAGAAATGCATTTGTCTGCTTGATAAATTTGGAGTGAGGATGAAAAGATTGAAAATGGGTTGATTTTATTTCATAATATACCTAACCTAACCTAACCTAACCTAACCTAACCTAACCGGGTTATGGGTTCCGGGATAACTGATTTCGATGTACTATTCCGCACAAGACAAATTGTATTTTAGACAAATTATTTTTAGACAAATTGTATTTTAGACAAATTGTTATAAGACAAATTGATTTTAGACAAACTATTTTAGACAAATTGTTTTAGACAAATTGATTTAGACAAATTGTATTTTAGACGAATTGTTTTAGACAAACTCGCCTGATTCGCTTCAGCACATCATTCGAGCAAGAACTAGGAGCACCAATGCGAGAAATTCTGAGCTGCCAAAAACACTGAACTTTGAAGCAGACGATTATCCTAACATGATCGACTGGGACAACGAAGCCATCACCCCTCCACCTATTTTACAGAATTTGACAAATGATGATTTTCTTAAAGTTCGAAATGAACCACTTCAGCTTATTCCTTTTCCCTGTCACAGCCAGGGAGTAGAACATGCTGTAAATGTGGTAAGAGACGCATCACAAGATAGAATTGGTTACGAAAACAGACAAATTTATTTTGAATGTACTGGAGTCGAGAAAAAAGCTACCTGTGTTTCAATGGAAAGGCCAGTGGTGTCAGTAATTTATGATTTTAAATTTCTTAAGGTGAATATTTTGGTTTTAATATGCTTCAATTAAATTTCTTAAGGTGAATATTTTGATTTTACACTGCGTTCGCACGTATTAAGCAGATTACATTTTCGCCACTGTTTTCAAAAGTTTTCCCGATTTCAATGAAATTTGTAGCAAATAATCACTATATATAGCAGCATTGATGGTATTCATTTCGATAAAATATTTTGATAATTAAAATAATTATCTCATTTTGTTGAAAAATATGTAAAATATTGTGTTCCGAATTATTAAGCAAGTATTCTATTTACGAATCTAAATGGTGAAAATGGGTAAGAAGAAGGATTTAACATTAACTGAGAAAAGAAAAATAGTCAAGTTACTCGCTGAAAATATAAAATCTATTGAAATTGCGAAGCAGTCTGGCAGAGCTTATCGAACTGTAAACAAGTTTGTAGCGGAGGGTACCAAACTGAGGCAGCGAAGTGATAAAGGAGCTATAAGAAAAGTGACAAGGCGGCAGATATCTGTAATCAAGCGCAAACTGCAAATCATCTATTGTCCTTAAGTAGAGGTTTTTGAGCAGGCTGCCATACATAATGTATCAAGAACATCTCGATGTGGAGTCCTCCAAACAATTGGCAAGACGTGTAAATGTACGATTCAGTCACCATTAACACCCAGGTACAAGAAGCAGCGTGTTGAATGGGCGCGTCAGTACATGAAGACAGATTTTAATACTGTATTGTTAACCGATGAATGAAGAGCAACCCTTGAGGGATCTGATGGTTGGTCAAGAAGATGGATTGCTAGGGGTCAGTCTCTACCATAGAATGAGGTTTTCTTTTAGAAAGTTTGTGTAAGCCTGGGCATTCATTTTTACACCATCAGGCACTCTGTATGGGACAGCTACTTCATTGCCTATCAATCCTGCCCAAAACATGACACTACCTCCACCTTGTTGGCGTCTTAATCTCGATGGTAGAAATTGGCTCTCAGCAATCCATCTTCTTGACCAAACATCAAGTCCCTCAAGGGTTGCTTTTCATTCATCGGTGAACAATACAGTATTAAAATCTGTTTTCACGTACTGACGCGCCCATTCAACACGCTGCTTCTTGTACCTGGGTGTTAATGGTGACTGAATCGTACGTTTACATGTCTTGCCAATTGTTTGGAGGATTCCACATTGAGATGTTCTTGGTACATTATGTATGCCAGCCTGCTCAAAAACCTCTTTACTTGAGGACAATGGATGCTTTGCAATTTGCGCTTGATTACAGACATCTGCCGCCTTGTCACTTTTCTTATAGCTCCTTTATCACTTCGCTGCCTCAGTTTGGTACCCTCCGCTACAAACTTGTTTACAGTTCGATAAGCTCTGCCAAACTGCTTCGCAATTTCAATAGATTTTATATTTTCAGCGAGTAACTTGACTATTTTTCTTTTCTCAGTTAATGTTAAATCCTTCTTCTTACCCATTTTCACCATTTAGATCCATAAATAGAATACTTGCTTAATAATTCGGAACACAATATTTTACATATTTTTCAATAAAATGAGATAATTATTTTAATTATCAAAATATTTTATCGAAAAGAATACAATCAATGCTGCTATATAGTGATTATTTGCTACAAATTTCATTGAAATCGGGGAAAAACTTTTGAAAACATTGGAGAAAATGTAATCTGCTTAATAAGTGCGAACGCAGTGTAGTATGCTTCAATTGATTCTTTAAGTAATAAACGGAGAAAGATGTCTTATTATATATATATATATATATATATATATATATATATATATATATATATATATATATATATATATATATATATATACAGGGTGTCCCATAAGTCCGGCATCATAGAAGAAATTCATATTTTTCTATTTCTACAAACCTTAATTCATATGCTCGGGATGCCAATTTCCCGTCCACCATTGTGTTCAGTGACGAGGCTGTTTTTTATGGAAATGGTGAGATAAATCGACAGAACACCCGCTACTGGTCTCAAAACAACCCTCACTGGTATACCTCTTCAAAGGAACAAGGTGCATCTTGGGTGATGGTATGGTGTGGCATTTGGAAGGATCGCATCATAGGGCCCCTCTTTTTCGATGAACATGTCACTGGAGGCACCTACCTACGTATGCTCAAGGAAGAAGCATTTCCAAGTGTCTTGAACGAAGAAGGAAATTTCCCAACATGGTTCCAGCAAGATGGCGCTCCTGCACATTACAGCAGGAGTGTAAGGGAATACCTGTACCAACAATTCCCTGGTCATTGGATAGGACGTCGAGGGCCTGTGGAATGGCCAGCTAGAAGCCCGGATCTCACGCCACTAGATTTTTATCTCTGGGGCCACTTGAAAGCGCTGGTATACGCAGAGAAAATTAGGAGTGTTGAACATTTGCGGCAGCGCATTATTGGGGCATGTAACACCATTACTCCTGACATCATTCATCGTGCGCTTGCTGACTGGGTATCACGTCTGAATTTGTGTATTGAAAACAATGTTGGACATATTGAACACGTTCTGTAAATAAAAGCTTTTGTTTTTCCTTTTTTTATTATTTTTCCTATGATGCCGGACTTATGGGACACCCTGTATATATATATATATATATATATATATATATTATATAATATATATATATATAAAACTTACTTTAACTTTACTTATATCATTATTTACTTTAATCTTTGTCATTTATCAGGTTTTTTTATTCAAAGAATTGGCTTCAATTTCATTTCAATTTAAAAAAAGGGGGGGAATGCAACGGGTAGGGGGGGGGCATAGCGGTGTAATTACAGTATTTGTTTAGGGGCCCAAAGGAAACTCCGAGCAGTGTGTAGAATAAGAATACAAAATTTTGACCCCCCTACTAAACATGCTTCTAAAATCGACATTGTTGAACCCGCGTAAGAACTTGAAAACCTCGATCAGTTGACCGCGCAGTATCCGACTTTCCAGCGAAAACAAATTCAGGGCGCATAACCGTCGATTGTAGCCTATATGCCTAACGGAAGGGATTAACTTTGTGGCCCTCGCCTGCACTCGCTCCAGCCTCTCAATATTTTTCCTGAGGGTGGGCGACCAGAACTGCACAGCATACTCCAGGTGTGGCTGAACCAGAGAATTGTAGAGAGAACAGAGTCTCCTTGTTACAAAATCGAAATTGCCTCCTGATATAACCCAACAGCTTCTGGGCTTTTTTTTCCACCTCTACACACTGTTTGGTAAACTTAGGGTCGCTGCCAATTAGCACACCCAAGTCCTTTTCCAAATCAGTGGCCTCGATATTACTTCCCAAAATGGAGTAGTCCGACTTGGGATTGGCGTAGCCAATGTGCATCACCTTACATTTATCCAAGTTAAACGGCATTTGCCATTTTTCGGACCACTCTCCTATCCTACGTAGGTCAGCACGCAGTTGCTCGATCGCCCATGGCGTCCCAATATTGGCCCCAAGCTTCGTGTCATCAGCGAATTTGGCAATCCTACTGACGATGCCAGCGTCGATATCATTTATGTAAGTGATAAATAACAGTGGCCCCCAAAACGGAACATTGAGGAGCCCCGCTAGTGACCGAGGCCCAACCCGAACTAACCCCTTTAATTACAACCCTCTGCCGCCTATTCTTCAGCCAGTTTTCAATCCACCTACCTACTTCCCCATTTTGGCCATTAGCCGGCGAAGTACCTTATCAAAGGCTTTCTGAAAATCGAGAGAGAGAGAGAGAGTTACAAGGAATTACAAGGACAAGAGGAAGCCTCAAAGACCTTCCGGTCCACTCTGGAAGGTTCCTATTATTAAACAAGTTTATTTTTTTTTCAACTATCCTAGCAGTAGTAGAAAACTGGATAGAACTGTAGAAGGGTCTCTCCACACACTCCGCTCCCTTCCTGGCAGAGGCAGGTACGGAAAAAGGTTGAAGAAAATACCTTGACCCTGGAAAAGTAGCCAAGGAAATTTTACAGGAAAGTGGAGAATATAAAAAAAGCTCTATAATTAGCATGCTCACAGAGACACCGTGCAAGCGAACTCCTGCAGAGTTATGTTATGTTTTAGTCTTAAACTATGAGAGTATTCAGTACTTTGTTTAGCCTATTTTTAAACACATTTACACTTTGGCTGGAAACAGCCTCTGAGGGAAGTTGGTTCCAGATATTAACTATTTTATATAGGAAAAGAAATTCCCGCAGACAGAGGTCCTAAATGTCTTTAGTTCCAGTTTAAACCCATTATTTCTTGTCGGATTGGCATTAAGTGAGAATAAGTTTCTGTAATCTACCCTGTCTATTCCATTGAGCATCTTGAAGACTTGAATAAGCTGACCACGGCAACCTCCTCGTCTCTAAGGTGAACAGATTTAGGCGCTCCAATCTCCGTTGGTAGCTTTGCATTCTCATTGAAGGGATCAATTTTTGTAGCCCTTGCTTGTACTCTTTCTAACCTTTCTATGTCCTTCCTGAGGGATGGAGACCAAAACTGCGCACAGTATTCCAGTTGAGGTCTGACTAGTGAATTATCGAGAGACATTACAGTCTCCTTATTCCGAAACTGGAACTGTCTTTTAATATAACCTAATATTTTTAAGGCCCTCTTTTCGACTTCTGCACAGTGCTTCGACGGTTTCAGATCGTTACTGATATAGACTCCTAAGTCTTTCTCTAGATCAGTCTCAGTCAAGTTCCTTCCCAAGAGAGAGTAATCGGTCTTCGGGTTTTTATAACCTAGGTGCATTACCTTACATTTGTCCAAATTGAATGGCATCTGCCAAGTAGCAGACTATTCGCCCAACCTGTCAAGATCATTCTGTAGCGTTCTTACGCCCTCCTCAGTACCTACACTACTTCCTAATTTCGTATCGTCTGCAAATTTAGAGATTGTACTCAGAAGCCCAACGTCTATATCGTTAATATAGATGATAAAAAGTAAAGGACCAGGAACGGAACCCTGTAGGACACCACTGGTGACGGGCGCCCACTCCAAAGTCACTCCATTTATTACCACTCTCTGCTTTCTATCTTTTACCCAATCCTCAATCTAGTTGGAAACGAGCCCGGTGATTCTTAGTCCTTTGACTTTAGCCATCAATCTCGGGTGAGGGACTTTGTCAAAGGCTTTATGAAAGTCGAGACACACTATATGTATTGCCCTACTTGCATCACTAAGAGAGAGAGAGAGAGAGAGAGAGAGAGAGAGAGAGAGAGAGAGAGAGAGAGAGAGAGAGAGAGAGAGAGAGAGAGAGAGAGAGAGAGAGAGAGAAGTACCTCAAAAGGCCTTGCGGACCATACCGAGGAGGTACCTATGGCAACGGGTGCCAGGGAAAGTTTTTACACCCTCAAAGAGTGTACAAGATTTGATCTAACCTTTTCTTGAAATGATCCACAGAGGAACTGTTCACAACTTCTGAAGGTAACCTGTTCCACGTGTGACAAATCTTATACGTAAAGTAATTCCCACACACACTAGTCCTAAACCGTTTCAAATCCAACTTCCAACCATTGTTGCGAGTTGAGTTATCATTTAAACTAAACATGCTTCTAAAATCGACATCGTCGAACCCGCGTAAGAGCTTGGAAACCTCGATGAGTTGACCGCGCAGCCTCCGACTTT
The DNA here is from genome assembly GCA_023014485.1 of Bathynomus jamesi. Lineage (NCBI taxonomy): Eukaryota > Metazoa > Arthropoda > Malacostraca > Isopoda > Cirolanidae > Bathynomus > Bathynomus jamesi. The sequence goes on along the minus strand of JAJOZX010000856.1, from coordinate 829,424 downwards.
CCAGCGAAAACAAATTCAGGGCGCGTAACCGTCGATTGTAGCCCATATGTCTAACGGAAGGGATTAACTTTGTGGCCCTCACCTGCACTCGCTCCAGCCTCTTAATATCTTTCCTGAGGGTGGGCGACCAGAACTGCACAGCATACTCCAGGTGCGGCCGAACCAAGGAATTGTACAGAGAGAGCACAATCTCTTTGTTCCGAAACTGAAATTGCCTCCTGATATAACCCAACAGCTTCTGGGCTTTCTTTTCTACCTCTATGCACTGTTTCGTAAACTTAAAGTCGCTGCTAATTAGCACACCCAAGTCTTTTTCCAAATTAGTAGCCTCGATATGACTCCCCAACATGGAGTAGTCCAACTTGAAATCGGCGTAGCCAATGTGCATCACCTTGCATTTATCCAAGTTAAACGGCATTTGCCATTTTTTCGGACCACTCTCCTATCCTACGTAGGTCCGCACGCAGTTGCTCCATCGCTTCGGGCGTCCCAACATTGGCCCCAAGCTTGGTGGGGAGAAACAGTGGCCCCAAAACGGAACCCTGAGGAACCCCACTAGTGACCGAGGCACAACCCGAACTAACCCTTTCAATTACAACCCTCTGCCACCTATTCTTCAGCCAGTCTTCAATCCACCTACTTACTTTCCCACCGATACCCAGCATGCGTACTTTCGCCATTAGCCGCCGGTGAGGTACCTTATCAAAGGCTTTCTCAAAGTCGAGATAAAGTATATCAATCGCCCTACTCTTATCATACTCACTCAGCATGACGTGGAAAAACTCGAACAAGTTGGTGAGACACGACCTATGCCGTCTAAACCCATGTTGGGAGTCCCCAAGCAGCTTGTAGGAATCCAAATGGTCAACGATCCTATCCGCTATTATCCCCTCTAATAATTTACCTACAACTGAAGTGAGACTAATGGGACGATAGTTCCCTGGACTTTCGTGATCCCCTTTCTTAAAGGGCCAGTCTCCAACGATTTGTTGAAGACTGTAGCCAGGTGGGGAGCCACCTGATCGCGCACCTCCCGCATCACTCTGGGGAGAAACTGGTCTGGCCCAGGAGCCTTAAACGCGCTCAGTTTGTCTATTCTATCGGCAACGACTGTCGCGGTACATCGAACACTATCCAGGCCAGCACCTTCGTGCCTCACGCATGACTCGGGGATGACGCGGGTATCCTCCCTGGTGAACACTCCCGCAAAGTACTCATTAAGCACATTAGCGATGTTCGCGTGGGAGGTCCGCAGAACGCCGCTACGGTCCTTTAACGGACCTACCATGCTTCTAATGGGCTTTCTACTATTAACATAATTGAAGAACTCCTTAGGGTTCCCCTTGCAGAGGCTTGCCACCCGCAGTTCTTCGTTACGTTTCGCTAGCCTAACCTTCGCCTTCACTTCCCTACACAGGCGGACATACGCTTCAGTGTTCTCATGGGAACGATTGGCCTTCGCCCTCCTATACGCTACTTTCCTATTTCGGATAGCCGAAGCGATGTCACGATTGAACCACTTAGGCTGCGTTGAAGCAGGGGTGACTGGTTTTGAGGGTATGGCAGCAGACTGCAACACCATAAACTCGTCTCGGAATGCACTCCACACTCCCTCAACATCGCCGCCGACCTCGAGCCCCATCTCACCTACGCTATCCCTGAGGCTAACAAAGTCCGCCCGCCGGAGATCGAGCTTACTGCCTCTCGAGTTACTACGCTTCACCCGAGGGACGCACACACGGAACCTAATCAGACCATGATCACTCCCGCCCAACGATTCGTCAACGGTGAGGCCAGTGACGAGGTTGTCTTCGGTCGTGAATACTAAGTCTAGAACGTTTTCGCCTAGTGTAGGCTCATTGACCCACTGAGTGAGGAAGTTCTTATCAGCAAAGTCAACTAGCCTCCTCCCTTCAGCATCAGCAGTCCTGTCTTCCCACTTTATGCCGCGACAGTTGAAGTCTCCTAAAACTACACACACCCTATCCCCTAGCAGGCTACTGAGTTCAGTGTACAGGGCTTTATCCTCCTCGAGAAGGAGATGCGGAGGTCTGTACACCAAGATTAATCTATAGTTCGTCCCTCTCACATTCAGATCGACGCCAAGCAGCTCCCGTTCCGACCGGAACTGGCAGTCAACCGGACTCAACGTGTCCCTGACGTATATTAGTACCCCACCCCCCACCCCACGGGTGCGGTCTTTACGAAACATTCTATACCCGGGAATTTCGAACTCCCCAACGTAGTCCCTACGATCAGTATGAATCCAGGACTCAGTGATAGCAACGATATCCTGGTATTCTGATGCTAAGAGCGCCCGTAGCTCGCAAAACTTGTTCCTAATCGACCTAGCATTAAAAAGCATTGCACGGAGGGAGCCTTCCGTATTCTGACCGCTCCCTAGCACGACCCGTTTCCCGAACAGCCAGGACTGTCGGGAGGTGAAGAGCCCCTCACTAACGAGGGGGCAACTTCCGCAGGAGCCTGAGCCCCCTCCAACGTAGGAGGGTCACCCACCTGTACCTGGACGCACCCTTCAGTTGAAGGTACGTCCACCACCGGCTCATCATCATCTCTCCCCGGACTCGACCTCACCATTCTGTATAGGTGTTGGTCGAGCAGCGCGCCTAGCACACCTTTACCCTTGTTATTGAGGTGGACACCATCCCTCTGGTAAAGGTCCCACCTACCCGAAAATGCGTCGAAGGGGTCAATAAACCTCACGCCCAGCGGGACGCACAAGTCTTGCACCCTCTCGTTGATGCCAATGATCTTACTGAGTGCGTGGTCACCTGCATTCATTCGCGGTAAAATACCCATTAACATTCCCCTGTCTGTCTTCAGTTTTAGATCATCCCGCAAGAGACATGATCTCGGTGATGATCCCCTCTGAAAGACCTACCCTACCGCCTTTGAGGAACAGGTCGTTGCCACCAGCGTGGACAACAATCGCAGTCCTCCGACTAGCCACGCGCACCTTCTCTACCTCCTTCCTTAAGTGCGCCGTTACCCGCCCGGGTAAGCACCTTACCTTCCTCCCATCCCGGTTTGCAGAAGCAAAGTACTTCTCCTGGCACCTGATCTGCGAGTCCCCAATCAAAACGGTGTCTTCCTCCTTCGAGCACAGGAGACTAAAGCGGTTGGAGGTCCTGACAGGGGCAACTGGGGTCTCAGGCTTCGGCTTTGCAGCCTTCTTGCCCGAGACCTTTCGAAACCCGTCGCCACCCATACACGCAGTTACACCACCCGATCCACCCCGACCGGTAGTTACATCCTTCAGTTTCTTTGGGCCATCAGTAGGCCCCTTCCGACCCTTTTCCTTCATCGGCCCCTTCCCACCCTTCTCTATCGACCCCCTTCCCACCCTTCTCTATCAGCCCCTTCTTTGCGCCCTCCACCTTACGCCGCGGTTCCATGCATTCCACGTGGGTCGCTGGCGATTCCTGACACTGATTTAGGACCCTGGCCCCGGGTTGCACCTCTACCGTTTCTCCGCGGTCCCGAGATCTGTCCATTTCATCGCTGGACTGCCTTTCCACGGCAGCTATCCTATCCTGAATGAGCCCCGGGTTAGAGGGCGGCGCAGCCTCGTCAGTGACCGCCGCACCTCCACAGCCGGTCTAGACGACTAGAGCCGCCGGACCCTCTCCTCCAGCTTCAAGTAAAACTGCATGAGTTCGCAAAAGCGGCACATGCTGGAGTGGTTGATCTTCTCGAAGCAGGCTTCTTTGAAGTTCGTCACCCACTGGTTTACTTCACACCTCGCACATTCAGCCTTCAGTTTCTGCGGTCCAGTCATTGTAACTTTTTTCTTTTTCTTTTTTCGAATTCTGAATACTCTGAATAAGGTAGCGCGTTCTAGCAATGAAAACTATCAAAAACATTCTGACCAGTATATAAAAAAGGAGGGGGGGGGGTGAATTCTTCCCGTGCGTAGACGCATCCACCTATTTGCAAGTGACGTTCATCCCTTCCAGAAGACTACACCTCTCGTTGCTGCCGCACCGACCAAAGGTCTCCCCAGGGCCGGACAGTCCAAAACGTGTCGCAGTTACCAACTGACAAACACTCGCGACGCAGGCGTCACGGATTTCCCGCCAGGAGCGACAGCGAGATGCAGCCCCTTACTAAGTCTTACTAGTCACTCACAAGCGGCCAGACTCTTAGAATCCAGTGTTCAAGGGATATCTCACTAGACCCAGAGCCTACGCCCGAGACTTTACGCTGGCCTGACAGCCAGCTGGGCAGTAAAGCTCTCTCACCTCAGAGCAGTACAGCCAAGCACCATCAATTGGTCACCAAAGAACGGTCGCAGGGGGCTGGTCAGGCCATTACACGTTAGGAATGGGCTTAACGGGGCACTAGCCACACTCCATTCATCGCGCCCCTACGCCTGGGACCCCTCCATCCCAGTCTCTCACAACCTACGAGCGTTAAATGGTTATTTATAAAGGTTCCAAAGCCTCTCTTCCCACGCATGAGGTAGCAGTAGGGTCCTAATAGTAAAAAGAGAAAAAGACTTAATACTAAAAGAATATTATTATTATTTTTTTTTTTTAGTCAGAGGAGAACATCCTTAATGTAAGCTAAAAGGACAGAGTAGGGATGGGATGGGGTCCTAGTAACCCACGGGACAGGAGTGTACAACATACTTCACCCGCCCTCCCGAAAGAGAGAGAGAACCTAAAGGAACTGGCAGCCAATTTCTCTAGAATCCCACGACTCGGGACCAGAGGGCTGTCACACCCCAAGTATGAAGTTTACAACATCGAGAGAGAGAGAGAGAGAGAGAGAGAGAGTTACAAGGAAAAGAAGTACCTCAAAAGGCCTTGCGGCCCATACCGAGGAGGTACCAATGGCAACGGGTTCATGGGAAAAAATTTTACACCCTCAAATAGTGTGCAAGATTTGGTCTAACCTTTTCTTGAACTGATCCACAGAGGAACTGTTCACAACTTCTGAAGGTAACCTGTTCCACGTGTCACAGATCTTATACATAAAGTAATTCCCCCACACAATAGTCCTAAACCGTTTCAAATCCAACTTCCAACCATTGTTGCGAGTTGGATTATCATTTAAACTAAACATGCTTCTAAAATCGACATCGTTGAACCCGCGTCAGAGCTTGAAAACTTCGATCAGTTGACCGCGCAGCCTCCGAGTTTCAAGCGAAAACAAGTTCAGGGCGCGTAACCGTCGATTGTAGCCCATATGCCTAACGGAAGAGATTAACTTTGTGGCCCTAGCTTGCACTCGCTCCAGCCTCTCAATATCTTTCCTGAGGGTGGGCGACCAGAACTGCACTGCATACTCCAGGTGCGGCCGAACCAAGGAATTGTACAGAGAGAGCACAATCTCCTTGTTCCGAAACTGAAATTGCCTCCTGATATAACCCAACAGCTTCTGGGCGTTCTTTTCCACCTCTACGCACTGTTTGGTAAACTTAAGGTCGCTGCTAATTAGCACACCCAAGTCCTTTTCCAAATCAGTAATCTCGACATTACTCCCCAACATCGAGTAGTCCGACTTGGGATTGGCATAGCCAATGTGCATCACTGCATTTACCCAAGTTAAACGGCATTTGCCATTTTTCGGACCACTCTCCTATCCTACCTAGGTCCGCAAGCAGTTTCTCGATCGCCTCTGGCGTCCCAACATTGGCCCCAAGCTTGGTGTCATCAGCGAATTTGGCGATCCGACTGACGATGCCACCGTCTATATCATTTATGTAAATGATAAACAACAGTGGCCCCAAAACGGAACCCTGAGGAACCCCACTAGTGACCGAGGCACAACCCGAACTGGCCCCTTTAATTACAAGAGAGAGAGAGAGAGAGAGAGATACAAGGAGTTACAAGGACAAGAGGAAGCCTCAAAGACCTTTTGGTCCACTCTGGGAGGTTCGTGTTATTAAAAGTTTATTTTTCTTTCAACTATCCTAGCAGTAGTAGAAAACTGGATAGAAAAGTAGAAGGCTCTCTCCCCACCCTCCGCTCCCTCCCTGCCAGAGGCAGGTACAGAAAAAGGTTGAAGAAAATACCTTGACCCTGGAAAAGTAGTCAAGGAAATTTTACAGGAAAGTGGAGAATATATAAATAGCTCTATATTTAGCTTGCTCAAAGAGACACCGTCCAAGCGAACTCCTGCAGAGTTTTCTTATGTTTTAATCTTAAACTATGAGAGTATTCAGGACTTTGTCTAGCCTATTTTTAAACACATTTACACTTTGACTGGAAACAACCTCTGAGGGAAGTTGGTTCCAGATATTAACTATTTTATAGGAAAAGAAATTTCCGCTGACAGAGGTCCTATATGTCTTTAGTTCCAGTTTAAACCCATTATTTCTTGTCAGATTGGCATTAAGTGAGAATAAGTTTCTGTAATCTACCCTGTCTATTCCTTTGAGGATCTTGAAGACTTGAATAAGTTGACCCCGCAACCTTCTCGTCTCTAAGCTAAACAGATTTAGGCGCTCCAATCTCCGTTGGTAGCTTTGCATTCTCATTGATGGGATCAATTTTGTAGCCCTTGCTTGTACTCTTTCTAACCTATATCGATGTTTCGGAACTGTCTGTTTCGGAACTGGAACTGTCTTGTAATATAACCTAATAATTTTAAGGCCCTCTTTTCGACTTCTGCACAGTGCTTCGACGGTTTCAGATCGTTGCTGATATAGACAGAGCTGGGCAACCGCACACCAAATGGCAGGTTCGCACCCGCACTTCCGCACCCGCACTTTAGCATCTTCCGCAACCGCACCTCCGAACACCTCTAAGTTTTCACACTTTCGCACCCGCACCCTATTTACATATATAAAGTTTTATCGCAAGGAAATATATAAGTTTCCATTAATATATTAATACTTTTATAAACTTTTATTTAATATTTAATTGTGAAAATAAAGTTTTAATACAATAAAGTCATTTTTTTGTTGAGAGGTCAGAAAATTACTAGAATACAATAACATTTAATTTTATTTTATACTAATACTATATTACTTTATTCACAGCTACTCAAATACAAAAGATACAATACAATACAAAAGTAAAAAAGTGTGCGGTGTGCGGATTGGTCCGCACCCGCACCTTTTTACCGAGGTGACCGCATACCGCACCTCCGCACACCATTTCGCACTTCTTCCGCACAGTGCGAATGTGCGGAGGTGCGGAAGGTGTGCGGAACTTGCCAAGCACTGGATATAGACTAGTAAGTCTTTCTCTAGATCGGTCTCAGTCAAGTTCCTTCCCAAGAGAGAGTAATCGGTCTTCGGGTTTTTATAACCTATGTGCATTACCTTACATTTGTCCAAGTTGAATGGCATCTGCCAAGTAGCAGACCATTCGCCCAACCTGTCAAGATCGTTCTGAAGCGTTCTTACGCCCTCCTCAGTACCTACACTACTTCCTAATTTCGTATCGTCTGCAAAATTTGAGATTGCACTTAGAAGGACGACGTCTATATCGTTAATATAGATGATAAAAAGTAAAGGACCCAGAACGGAACCCTGTGAGACACCACTGGTGACGGGCGCCCACTCCGAAGCCACTCCATTTATTACCACTCTCTACTTTCTATCTTTTAACCAATCCTCAATCCAGTTGGAAACGAGCCCGGTGATTCCTAGTCCTTTGACTTTAGCTATCAATCTAGCGTGAGGGACTTTGTCAAAGGCTTTTTGAAAGTCGAGATACACTATATCTATTGCCCTACTTGCATCGTACAGTGTATGCATATTATGGAAAAACTCTAACAGGTTTGTCAGACAGGATCTATGTCGCTTAAATCCATGTTGAGAGTAAAAAATTAGATTGTTAGATTCAAGGTGATACACAATACGTTTTGTACATGGGCGCCCGCAGGTAGGGGCAAGGGGGGGCACTTGCCCCCCCCTGGAAATGCCAAGAAAATATATTAAATATTTTCTAAGAAAATATTTATATCCTAAACTTGCTGAAAAGTATCCAACTGCCTCCTAAAGGGTGAAAATTTTTATTTGTGTGCATGATAAAAGGTTGCTACCTTTTTATTTGTTCACCGGGAGAAAATCAACTCCAACAAAACTGATTTTATGGAAAAGGTTGTTCATAATTTTGGTAGTGACCGCAGACGACTACAATTCCTATTCAAATGAGCAGTGTAGGTGATGCTCGAAACACCGTTTTCAAATTAGGTACAACATTTACTTCAGTGTGCTTTTTTCTTCATTCTATCATGTTTCTGTTATAAATAAAATAAATGATTGTTATCATGTGCATTGTATGTATATACAATATATATTTGCATTTTCCATTACAGAAAATGCAACACTAAACTTGCTTAGAATTAACCTGCTGGTTCCTAAGGGGTCAAAAGTTTTTTGCTTGCTCCGGTCCCTACCTATTAATACATTAAATTTTGCCCCCCCTTGGAAAAAATCCTGCGGGCGCCCATGGTTTTGTAATGATGGATTCGAACAGTTTGCCGACAACTGATGTTAAACTGATCGGGCGATAATTACAAGAATTTTCCCTATCACCCTTTTTAAAGATAGGTATTACATTTGCTAACTTCCAGTCGGTTGGAACTTTCCCTAACTCGATTGATTGTTTGAATATGGTTACTAAGTCAACAACAACATTGTGGCTAACCTCTTTTAATACCCTTGGAAGAAATAAGTCGGGGCCAGGTGATTTGTATTTGTTCATCTTATCAATTAATTGCTGTACTTCATTTCTCGTAAAACTTATGGTCTCTAGGTGATGGTCACCGTCATATGTAATCCGAGGACTTGGCACTTCTATTGTGTCTTCCTCCGTGAAGACTGTAACGAAGAACTCGTTTAACGTATTAGCTATATCTTTATCACCGAATTTCAGTACGCCATTTCTATCTTTTAAGGGGCCTACAGAATTTTTAATTGGCTTTCTGCTATTAACATGGGCAAAAAATTCTTTAGGGTTAACTTTACAGAGTGAGGCAACTCTAGCTTCTTCATCACGTTTGGCTGATCTAATTAAGGACTTAACCCTCCTACGTGGGTTTATATAGTTTTCTGAATTAGTGTGGTTGAAATGCGACTTAAGTAGTTTGTAGGCTCTATTTCTTCCCGTAATAGCACTGCTAATTTCGTTGTTAAACCATTTCGGTGACTTTGTTGACAAGGAAACCATTTTAGTGGGTATAAAAGTGTTCTGTAATATTCTAAATTGATCCCTATATGAGCTTTCAAAATTTGCTCTCGAGAAATCCAGTCTTTCACGAGTCTTTTCGCGTGTATTAACTGGAACCCTGAGGTCAAACCCAGGTCCGGCGCCAGCCTATTTGGCGCCCTTAGCAGGACTGCAGCTGGCGCCCCCACCCGCCTCCCACTTCACGATTGGGTTTGCCCACAAAGTAATCAAGGTACCATATTGAAGAAACTATTTGCCTTACACTGATCTATTTTAATTTGCTAATACATACATTTATTATAAAATTATAAAATCATTTCACAGTTCAAGAAAGTGTCATGACCAATCAAAACAGCGAGTAAAGTGAGGCATATGTAGTAACAAATCAGAACGCTCAAAAGTGCTAAAATATGCGTGCAAAAAGGACATATCTACTGTTTTTTTCCAAGCAAGAAGGGCATATGTCACATAAAAACAGTTATTCGCTTATTGACGGCTCCCGGAACTCATATTAAGCCGTAAATAAGCCGGGTAGCTTATTGACGACTCCTGTCTGTGCGCGCAACATTTTTAAATCGCTTATTTACGACTCCCGTCCCTAAAGGGTTAAAGGTCGTGATAGTGAAAGTTCTATAATGACCCAATAAGATGAATAAGTTAATTATGTAAATATCAGTCAAGCTAAACTGGTGTACATACGTCGTACAACCTTTCATCATTTGTCTATGCTTCTCATTCCTTCATTATTTTTTTCATGTTGTTCTTACATAATACTATCAGATGTGCACAGGGCGGGAGGCGCTGGCGCCCCCCAGATCTTTGGCGCCCTTAGCATTTACTAACCTCGCCTAATGGAAGCGGCGGCCCTGGTCAAACCTAATCAAATTATGATCGCTGTTACTTAAATTTTCACCAATAGTCAGGTTAGAGACTAGGTCATCTTCGTTCGTGAATATGAGGTCTAGTTTATTATTACCCCGAGTAGGCCCGTCAACCCATTGACTTAATAAGTTATCATCGGCAAATTCCAACAGTCTTGAGCCCTCAGCATCAGCTGTTTTGTTTTCCCAATTTACACTACCACAATTAAAATCACCAAAAATCACACTGATCTTATTCACTATTCTGCTTAATTTGTTATACAAGTTTATATCCTTATCAACAGGGTAGTGAGGTGGTCTATATACTAGAAGTAGCTGCACTACTTTATTATTTAGGTTTAGATCAATTCCCAACATTTCATGAGCAGATACGATATTACTGTTTACCGGGTGCAGGGAGTCCCGAGCATACAAAAGTACACCGCCGCCTTCCCTTCCGTTCCTATCTTTGTGAAACATTTTGTAATCTACCATTTCAAATTCTCCTACAAAATCCCTTGATTCAGAATGAATCCAGGATTCCGTTATTCCAATGATATCAAAGTTCTCAGTTTTCACAAGCGCTATAAATTCCATTAGTTTGTTTCTAATTGACCTAGCATTGAAGAGCACAGTTTTGAGTGATTTTAAGTTGTGATTTTTCCTAACTGGCCTGAGTCGTTTCCCGACGCAGTTGAACTAACTACTGGGGGAGGGGGACTAACTGCTGTTGGAGGGGGACTAACCGCTGTTGGAAGGGGACTAACCGTTGTTGGAGGGGGACTAACGCTGGGGAGGGGGACTAACGCTGGGGAGGAGGACTAACGCTGGGGGAAGAGGACCGACTGCTGGGGGAGTAGGTTTAACTGTTTGGGGAGCAGGATCAATTGCTGGTTTGGGGGGTCCTAGTTTAAAAAGATTATACAAATTAATGTTCAGTAAATCACCAACTTTTTTTCCCCTTCTGGTTAAAATGTATCCCGTCCGAACCAAAGTATTCCCCATTTCCGTAGAATGTAGGCCAAAAATCGACAAACTTTAGGCCTTTTTCATCACACATGCGTTTAACTCTTTTATTTATGCAATGGCTTTACTTAGAGTATAGTCACTAGCACGCATTCGAGGGAGAATTCCTACGACCATACCATGTCTGTCCTATCCCTAACCTTGTCAGTTAGGTTCTTGAATTCTTTTATAATGGACTCTGTCTGCCCTTGTCCCTCCCAGAAAAACGTCATTGCCACCAACATGGACAATGATAGGGCAACTCTTATTCTTGATATTAATTTTGCCTAATTCCCTATTAATTATCTGGCTTGTGGCACCCGGAAAACATCGGAGTTTTCTCTTGGTCGCGTCTTGCTCCGAAAAAGTCCCCTTGATTCCTTACCATAGAATCCCCAATTAAAAAGGATTCATCCTCCTCATCAGCAAGTAAGTGAAACTTATTTTTGATGGTAATGGGTTCCAAATCCTTATGTTTTGGTTTTGGTTTGGAGGGTCTTTTATTTTTGACCAATTTGAATTCTTGTTCCTCCGTTCTATTTTCCGGAATAGTCACCGTGTTTTCCAAGCGTGCCACGCTTTGTTCTAGATGCTTAATCTTACAGTTTAAATCTGCTGGTGTGTTTTTAGTTTGATCTTGTCCACTGGGTTGGATTTCCAGTGCGACGACCCTAGCTTCAAGCTTTTTTACTAATTCCTTTAGCTCTTTAACTTCCTTTTCGTGGTTGTCTCTAAGTTTACAAAACAAACATACACTAAGGGATGTGATATCGCTGATACTACCTTCGGGAAGTCAACGCACCAATGATTAACTTTACATTTAAAGCATTCTGCTTTCAATTTAGCTGGCCCTGCCATATTTTCTCTTTTTTTTTTTTTCTGAATACTCTGAATAAGATAAAGCGTTCTAGCAATGAAAACTATCAAAAACGTTCTGACCAGTATATAAAAAAGGGGGGGGGGGTGAATTCATCCCGCGCGTAGACGCATCCACCTATTTGCAAGTGACGTTCATCCCTTCCAGAAGACTACACCTCTCGCTGCTGCCGCACCGACCAAAGGTCTCCCCAGGGCCGGACAGTCCCAAACGTGTCGCAGCTACCAACTGACAAACACTCGCGACGCAGGCGTCACGGATTTCCCGCCAGGAGCGACAGCGAGATGCAGCCCCTTACTAAGTCTTACTAGTCACTCACAAGCGGCCAGACTCTTAGAATCCAGTGTTCAAGGGATATCCACCAGACCCAGAGCCTACGCCCGAGACTTTACGCTGGCCTGGCAGCCAGCTGGGCAGTAAAGCTCTCTCACCTCAGAGCAGTACAGCCAAGCACCATCAATTGGTCACCAAAGAACGGTCGCAGGGGGCTGGTCAGGCCATTACGCGTTAGGAATGGGCTTAACGGGGCACTAGCCACACTCCATTCATCGCGCCCCTACGCCTGGGACCCCTCCATCCCAGTCTCTCACAACCTACGAGCGTTAAATGTTATTTATAAAGGTTCCAAAGCCTCTCTTCCCACGCATGAGGTAGCAGTAGGGTCCTAATAGTAAAAGAGAAAAAGACTTATAAAGAAATTTTTTTTTTTTTTTTTTTTTAGTCAGAGGAGAACATCCTTAATGTAAGCTAAAAGGACAGAGTAGGGATGGGATGGGGTCCTAGTAACCCACGGGAAAGGAGTGTACAACATACTTTACCCGCCCTCCCGAAAGAGAGAGAGAACCTAAAGGAACTGGCAGCCAATTTCTCTAGAATCCCACGACTCGGGACCGGAGGGCTGTCACACCCCAAGTATAAAGTTTACAACATCCAGAAGAAATGTCAACCTTTATACACCCTGCGAGAGAGAGAGAGAGAGAGAGTTACAAGGAGTTACAAGGAAAAGAAGTACCTCAAAAGGCCTTGCGGCCCATACCGAGGAGGTACCAATGGCAACGGGTGCCACGGAAAATTTTCTACACACTCAAATAGTGTGCAAGATTTGGTCTAACCTTTTCTTGAACTGATCCACAGAGGAACTGTTCACAACTTCCGAAGGTAACCTGTTCCATGTGTCACAGATCTTATACGTAAAGTAATTCCCACACACACTAGTCCTAAACCGTTTCAAATCCAACTTCCAACCATTGTTGCGAGTTGGGTTATCATTTAAACTAAACATACTTCTAAAATCGACATCGTTGAACCCGCGTAAGAGCTTGAAAACCTCGATCAGTTGACCGCGCAGCCTCCGAGTTTCAAGCGAAAACAAGTTCAGGGCGCGTAACCGTCGATTGTAGCCCATATGCCTAACGGAAGGGATTAACTTTGTGGCCCTCGCCTGCACTCGCTCCAGCCTCTCAATATCTTTCCTGAGGGTGGGCGACCAGAACTGCACAGCATACTCCAGGTGCGGCCGAACAAGGGAATTGTACAGTGAGAGCACAATCTCCTTGTTCCGAAACTGAAATTGCCTCCTGATATAACCCAATAGTTTCTGGGCTTTCTTTTCCACCTCTACACACTGTTTCGTAAACTTAAGGTCGCTGCTAATTAGCACCCAAGTCCTTTTCTAAATCAGTCACCTCGATATTACTACCCAACATCGAGTAGTCCGACTTGGGATTGGCGTAGCCAATGTGCATCACTTTGCATTTACCCAAGTTAAACGGCATTTGCCATTTTTCGGACCACTCTCCTATCCTACCTAGGTCCGCACGCAGTTCCTCGATCGCTTCGGGCGTCCCAACATTGGCCCCAAGCTTGGTGTCATCAGCGAATTTGGCGATCCGACTGACGATGCCACCGTCGATATCATTTATGTAAATGATAAACAACAGTGGCCCCAAAACGGAACCCTGAGGAACCCACTAGTGACCGAGGCCCAACCCGAACTAGCCCCTTTAATTACCACCCTCTGCCGCCTATTCCTCAGCCAGTTTTCAATCCACCTACCTATTTCCCCACCGATACCCAGCGCGCGCACTTTCGCCATTAGCCGGCGGTGAGGTACCTTATCAAAGGCTTTCTGAAAGTCGAGATAAAGTATATCAATCGCCCTACTCTTATCGTACTCACTCAACATGACGTGGAAAAACTCGAGCAAGTTGGTGAGACACGACCTATGCCGTCTAAACCCATGTTGGGAGTCCCCAAGCAGCTTGTAGGAATCCAATGGTCAACGATCCTATCAGCTATTATCCCTTCTAATAATTTACCTACAACTGAAGTGAGACTAATGGGACGATAGTTCCCTGGACTTTCGTGATCCCCTTTCTTAAAGATAGGGGTCACGTTGGCTTCCCTCCAGTCACCAGGCACCTGGCCCATCTCCAACGATTTGTTGAAGACTGTAGCCAGGTGGGGAGCCACCTGGTCGCGCACTTCTCGCAACACTCTGGGGAGAAACTGGTCTGGCCCAGGAGCCTTAGACGCGCTCAGTTTGTCTATTCTATCGGCAACGACTGTCGCGGTACATCGAACACTATCCAGGCCAGCACCTTCGTGCCTCACGACTGGCTCGGGGATGACGCGGGTATCCTCCCTGGTGAACACTCCCGGAAAGTACTCATTAAGCACATTGGCGATGTCCGCGTTGGAGGTCCGCAGAACGCCGCTTCCGTCCTTTAACGGACCTATCATGCTTCTAATGGGCTTTCTACTATTAACATAACTGAAGAACTCCTTAGGGTTCCCCTTGCAGAGGCTTGCCACCCGTAGTTCTTCGTTACGTTTCGCTAGTCTAACCTTCGCCTTCACTTCCCTACACAGGCGGACATACGCTTCAGTGTTCTCGTGGGAACGATTGGCCTTCGCCCTCCTATACGCTACTTTCCTATTTCGGATAGCCGAAGCGATGTCACGATTGAACCACCTATGCTGCGTTGAAGCAGGGGTGACCGGTTTTGAGGGTATGGCAGCAGACTGCAGCACCATAAACTCGTCCCGGAATGCACTCCACACTCCCTCAACATCGCCGCCAACCTCTAACCCCATCTCTCCTACGCTATCCCTGGACTAACAAAGTTCGCCCGCCGGAGATCGAGCTTACTGCCTCTCGAGTTACTACGCTTCACCGAGGGACGCACACACGGAACCTAATAAGACCGTGATCACTCCCGCACAATGATTCGTCAACGGTGAGGCCAGTGACGAGGTTGTCTTCGGTCGTGAATACTAAGTCTAGAACGCTTTCGCCTCGTGTAGGCTCGTTGACCCACTGAGTGAGGAAGTTCTCATCAGCAAAGTCAACTAGCCTCCTCCCTTCAGCATCGGCAGTCCTGTTTTCCCACTTTATGCCGCGACAGTTGAAGTCTCCTAAAACTACACACACCCTATCCCCTAGCAGGCTACTGAGTTCGGTGTACAGGGCTGTATCCTCCTCGAGGAGGAGATGCGGAGGTCTGTACACCAAGATTAACCTATAGTTCGTCCCTCCCACGTTCAGATCGACGCCAAGCAGCTCCCGTTCCGACCGGAACTGGCAGTCAACCGGACTCAACGTGTCCTGACGTATTAGTACCCCACCCCCCTCCCCACGGGTGCGGTCTTTGCGAAACATTCTATACCCGGGAATTTCGAACTCCCCAACGTAGTCCCTACGATCAGTATGAATCCAGCACTCGGTGATAGCAACGATATCCTGGTATTCTGATGCTAAGAGCGCCCGTAGCTCGCAAACTTGTTCCTGATCGACCTAGCATTAAAAAGCATTGCACGGAGGGAGCCTCCCCTATTCTGACCGCCCCCTAGCACGACCCGTTTCCCGAAAGCCAGGGCTGTCGGGAGTTGAAGAGCTCCTCACTAACGAGGGGACAATCTCCGCAGGAGCCTGAGCCCCCTCCAACGTGGAAGGAGAGTCACTACCTGCTGTTGGAGGGGGACTACCTGCTGTTGGAGGGGGACTATCTGCTGTTGGAGGGGGACTAACTGCTGGGGGAGGGGGACTAACTGCTGGGGGAGGGGGACTAACTGCGGGGGGAGGGGGACTAACTGCTGGGGGAGGGGGACTAACTGCTGGGGGAGTAGGTTTAACTGTTTGGGGAGCAGGATCAATTGCTGGTTTGGGGGTCTTAGTTTAAAGAGATTATACAAATTAATGTTCAGTAAATCACCATACTTCTTTTTCCCCTTCTGGTTAAAATGTATCCCGTCCGAACCAAAGTATTCCCCATTTCCGTAGAATGTAGGCCAAAAATCAACAAACTTTAGGCCTTTATCATCACACATGCGTTTAACTCTTTTATTTATGGTAATGGCTTTACTTAGAGTATAGTCACTAGCACGCATTCGAGGGAGAATTCCTACGACCATACCCATGTCTGTCCTATCCCTAACCTTGTCAGTTATGTTCTTAAATTCTTTTATAATGGGCTCTGTCTGCCCTCCTGTCCCCTCCCATAAAAACGTCATTGCCACCAACATGGACAATGATAGGGCAACTCTTATTCTTGATATTAATTTTGCCTAATTCCCTATTAATTATCTGGCTTGTGGCACCCGGAAAACATCGGAGCTTTCTCTTGGTCGCCCGTCTTGCTCCGAAAAAGTCCCCTTGATTCCTTACCATAGAATCCCCAATGAAAAAGGTTTCATCCTCCTCATCAGCAAGTAAGTGAAACTTATTTTTGATGGTAATGGGTTCCAAATCCTTATGTTTTGGTTTTGGTTTGGAGGGTCTTTTATTTTTGACCAATTTGAATTCTTGGTCCTCCGTTCTATTTTCCGGAATAGTCACCGTGTTTTCCAAGCGTGCCACGCTTTGCTCTAGATGCTTAATTTTACAGTTTAAATCTGCTGGTGTGTTTTTAGTTTGATCTTGTCTACTGGGATGGATTTCCAGTGCTACGAGCCTAGCTTCAAGCTTTTTTACTAATTCCTTTTTAGCTCTTTCACTTCCTTTTCGTGGTTGTCTCTAAGTTTACAAAACAAACATATACTAAGGGATGTGATATCGCTGATACTACCTTCTGGGAAGTCAACGCACCAATGATTAACTTTACATTTAAAGCATTCTGCTTTGAATTTAGCTGGCCCTGTCATATTTTCTCTTTTTTTTTTTTACGCTACGTTAATTTAAATAATACAATATGTTCCTTTTAATTAATACGATACGTTACTTTTAAATAATACAATATGCTACTTTAATTAACATAACGAATGGTGAGAGGGGTAATGGTGAGTTCGGAAGTAAATACGTGTTACAGACCGGAAACTGAGTTGAATACAGAATTGAATGGAACCTGTGGTTGCCGTTAGTAACAATGCAGTCTGATATTAATTTAAATAATACAATGCTATTTTAATTAGTATATTGGTTAGTGAGGGAGGATTGGTGAATGCCGAAATACGAAATAAACACGCGCAGACGAGTGGCACGTGTTTCAGACCGGAAATGGAATTGAATAAGGAACTGAATGGGATCTGTAGGGAGCCGTTTATAACAATGCAGAATGATGTTACTTTAAATACTATAATATGTTATTTTAATTTATACAACGGATCGTGAGAGAGAAGTAGTGAATGCGGGACCTGCGAGAGCACGTGTTACAGACCGGAAATGGACCTGCGAGAGCACGTGTAACCGACCGGAAACGGAAATAGACTCGAATATACAAATCTTACTATGTAACTCGTCTGAAAATGCAATCTGTAACTACCGTCTAAAATAATGCAAACTTATTTCACGTAAACTTTCCCAGAGAAATTCAGCCGAAAAAACAGAATTTAAACAATATGGAATTATGTTCGTTAACCGGAAAAGGAATAAATTAAGTATAATTAATAATAAATTGTCTAATTATTAAGCAATAGTGCTTGCCCTAATCTCAATAATAAAGCAAATAAATATTATACTTATCTAACAAATATACAATCAAACTTTGTCCCTTAGTCACAATTAAAAAAAAGATACTGGAGAGACCAAACAGCACGTCCGCCTCCGATGAAGTCTAATGAGAGAGAGAGAGAGAGAGAGAGAGAGAGAGAGAGAGAGAGAGAGTTACAAGGAGTTACAAGGAAAAGAAGTACCTCAAAAGGCCTTGCGGCCCATACCGAGGAGGTACCAATGGCAACGGGTGCCACGGAAAATTTTCTACACACTCAAATAGTGTGCAAAATTTGGTCTAACCTTTTCTTGAACTGATCCACAGAGGAACTGTTCACAACTTCCGAAGGTAACCTGTTCCATGTGTCACAGATCTTATACGTAAAGTAATTCCCACACACACTAGTCCTAAACCGTTTCAAATCCAACTTCCAACCATTGTTGCGAGTTGGGTTATCGTTTAAACTAAACATACTTCTAAAATCGACATCGTTGAGCCCGCGTAAGAGCTTGAAAACCTCGATAAGTTGACCGCGCAGCCTCCGAGTTTCAAGCGAAAACAAGTTCAGGGCGCGTAACCGTCGATTGTAGCCCATATGCCTAACGGAAAGGATTAACTTTGTGGCCCTCGCCTGCACTCGCTCCAGCCTCTCAATATCTTTCTTGAGGGTGGGCGACCAGAACTGCACAGCATACTCCAGGTGCGGCCGAACAAGGGAATTGTACAGTGAGAGCACAATCTCCTTGTTTCGAAACTGAAATTGCCTCCTGATATAACCCAATAGTTTCTGGGCTTTCTTTTCCACCTCTACACACTGTTTCGTAAACTTAAGGTCGCTGCTAATTAGCACACCCAAGTCCTTTTCTAAATCAGTCACCTCGATATTACTACCCAACATCGAGTAGTCCGACTTGGGATTGGCGTAGCCAATGTGCATCACTTTGCATTTACCCAAGTTAAACGGCATTTGCCATTTTTCGGACCACTCTTCTATCCTACCTAGGTCCGCACGCAGTTCCTCGATCGCTTCGGGCGTCCCAACATTGTCCCCAAGCTTGGTGTCATCAGCGAATTTGGCGATCTGACTGACGATGCCACCGTCGATATCATTTATGTAAATGATAAACAACAGTGGCCCCAAAACGGAACCCTGAGGAACCCCACTAGTGACCGAGGCCCAACCCGATCTAGCCCCTTTAATTACCACCCTCTGCCGCCTATTCCTCAGCCAGTTTTCAATCCACCTACCTATTTCCCCACCGATACCCAGCGCGCGCACTTTCGCCGTTAGCAGGCGGTGAGGTACCTTATCAAAGGCTTTCTGAAAGTCGAGATAAAGTATATCAATCGCCCTACTCTTATCATACTCACCCAACATGACGTGGAAAAACTCGAGCAAGTTGGTGAGACACGACCTATGCCGTCTAAACCCATGTTGGGAGTCCACAAGCAGCTTGTAGGAATCCAAATGGTCAACGATCCTATCCGCTATTATCCCCTCTAATAATTTACCTACAACTGAAGTGAGACTAATGGGACGATAGTTCCCTGGACTTTCGTGATCCCCTTTCTTAAAGATAGGGGTCACGTTGGCTTCCCTCCAGTCACCAGGCACCTGGCCCGTTTCCAACGATTTGTTGAAGACTGTAGCCAGGTGGGGAGCCACCTGGTCGCGCACCTCCCGCAACACTCTGTGGAGAAACTGGTCTGGCCCAGGAGCCTTAAACGCGCTCAGTTTGTCTATTCTATCGGCAACGACTGTCGCGGTACATCGAACACTATCCAGGCCAGCACCTTCGTGCCTCACGCCTGGCTCGGGGATGATGCGGGTGTCCTCCCTGGTGAACACTCCCGCAAAGTACTCATTAAGCACATTGGCGATGTCCGCGTCGGAGGTCCGCAGAACGCCGCTTTCTACTATTAACATAACTGAAGAACTCTTTAGGGTTCCCTTTGCAGAGGCTTGCCACCCGTAGTTCTTCGTTACGTTTCGCTAGCCTAACCTTCGCCTTCACTTCCCTACACAGGCGGACATACGCTTCAGTGTTCTCGTGGGAACGATTGGCTAGAAAAGTATAAGGCTCTCACCCCCACCCTCCCTGACAGGGGGGGAAAAAGATTGAAGAAAATACCTTGCCCTTGGAAAAGTAGCCAAGAAAATTTTACAGGAAAGTGGAGAATATATAAGTTAGCTTTATAATTACGTAATGCACACACAGAGTATTCAGAACTTTGTCCAGCTTACTTTTAAACATTTACGCTTTGGCTTGAAACAGTCTCAGAGGGAAGTTGATTCTAGATATTAACTATTTATAAGAGAAGAAATTGCCGCAGATAGAGGTACTAAATGTCTTTAGCTCCAGTTTAAACCCATTATTTCTTGTCGGTTTGGTATTAAATGAGAATAAATTCCTGCAGTCTACCCTCTCTACTTCATTGAGCATTAAGAGACATTACTGTCTCCTTGTTCCTAAAATGGAACTGTCTTTTAATATAATCGAATATTTTTAAGGCACTCTTTTCGACTTCTGCACAGTGCTTTGACGGTTTCACATCATAATTTGTATAGACTCCTAAGTGTTTCTTTAGATCGGTCTCAGTCAAGTTCCTTCCCAAGAGAAAGTAATCGGTCTTCGGGTTTTTGTAAACTACGTGCATTACCTTACATTTTTCCAAGTTGAATGGCATCTGCCAAGTAGCAGACCATTCGCCCAACTTGTCAAGATCATTTTGAAGCGTTCTTACGCCCTCTTTATTACCTATGCTACTTCTTAATTTCGTATAGTCTGCAAATCTGGAAATTGTACTTACGAGCCCGACGTCCATATCGTTAATATACAGGGTGTCCCATAAGTCCGGCATCATAGGAGAAATTCATATTTTTCTATTTCTACAAACCATAATTCATATTTTTCTCTCTTTCTACAGGCCATAATGTCTGTGAGCAAAGAAGAACGAATCCAGATAATTCTACTCATAGGAAATCGGAGTCAAAGAGAGGCCGCTGCTGATTTTAACAGACTGCATCCAGACCGCGAGCCAATACAGAGTTGTGTTAGCAGACTTGTTGCAAAGTTTAAGGAAACAGGATCCATAGAAGATAAACCACGCAGTGGACCTTCAAGAAGGTCCACTGACGATGATACAGCGACTGCTATCCTGGCTCATTTTAACAGAAGTCCCAATAAGTCTCTTCACCGATTGTCCACCGAGACAGGAGTGTCGAAAAGTAGCATCCATCGCATTCTTCAGGCTCACAAATGGCATCCATATAAACTTCAGATCCTACAGAAATTAAGCGATGATGATCCCGACCGGCGGATGGAATTTTGTGAATGGGCTACGGAACAATATGTTCGGGATGCCAATTTCCCGTCCACCATTCTGTTCAGTGACGAGGCTGTTTTTTATGGAAATGGTGAGATAAATCGACAGAACACCCGCTACTGGTTTCAAAACAACCCTCACTGGTATACCTCTTCAAAGGAACAAGGTGCATCTTGGGTGATGGTATGGTGTGGCATTTGGAAGGATCGCATCATAGGGCCCCTCTTTTTCGATGAACATGTCACTGGAGGCACCTACCTACGTATGCTCAAGGAAGAAGCATTTCCCAGTGTCTTGAACGAAGAAGGAAATTTCCCAACATGGTTCCAGCAAGACGGCGCTCCTGCACATTACAGCAGGAGTGTAAGGGAATACCTGTACCAACAATTCCCTGGTCATTGGATAGGACGTCGAGGGCCTGTGGAATGGCCAGCTAGAAGCCCGGATCTCACGCCACTAGATTTTTATCTCTGGAGCCACTTGAAAGCGCTGGTATACGCAGAGAAAATTAGGTGTGTTGAACATTTGCGGCAGCGCATTATTGGGGCATGTAACACCATTACTCCTGACATCATTCATCGTGCGCTTGCTGACTGGGTATCACGTCTGAATTTGTGTATTGAAAACAATGGTGGACATATTGAGCACGTTCTGTAAATAAAAGCTTTTGTTTTGCCTTTTTTAATTTTTTTTCCTATGAGTCCGGATTTATGGGACACCCTGTACGTAGATTATAAAAAGTCAAGGACCTAGAACGGAACGCTGTGTGACAGCATTGGTGACGGGCGCCCACCCCGAAGCCACTTCATTTATTACCACTCACTGCTTTTTAGCTTTTAACCAATCTTCAATCAAGTTGGAAACGAGTCCGGTGATTCCTAGTCCTATAATTTTAACCATCAATCTCGCGTGAGAGACTTTGTCATAGGCTTTTTGAAAGTAGAGATACACTGTATCTATTGCCCTATTTGCATCGTATACAGTACACATATTATGGAAAAATTCTCACAGGTTTGCCAGACAAGATCTATGTCGCCTGAATCCATGTTGAGAATAAAAAATTAGATTGTTTGATTCAAGGTGATGCACGATACGTTCTGTAATAACGGATTTCAACAGTTTGCCGGCAACTGATGTTAACCTGATTGGTCCGTAATTACAAGGATTTTCACTATCACCGTTTTCAAAGATTTGTGTTTACATTTGCTTTCCAGTCGGTTGGAACTTTCCCTAACTCGATTTATTGTTTGAATGTGGTTACTAAATCATCAACAACTTTGTGGCTAACCTCTTTTAATACCCTTGAAAGAAGTTGATTTGTGTTTATTCATCTTGTGAATTAGTTGCTGCACCTTATCTCTCGTAAAACTTATGGTCTCTATGGGATGGCCACCGTCATACGTAATCCGAGGATTTGGTACTTCATTTGAGTCTTCCTCCGTGAAGACTGTAACGAAGAACTCGTTTAACGTATTAGCTATATCTTTATCATTGAATTTCAGTACGCTATTTCTATCTTTTAGGGGACGTACTGCAGGGACGTACACAGGCCCGCTCCTAGATCTCCCGCTCTCAGGCAAAAAATAAAATGCCGCCCCTTGTATAGAAGTAAAAAAAACATTATAATTTTATTTTTTTACTAATGCAATATAAAATATCTATAAAAACAGTTAAAAATCTACTTTTCTTGCTGCAAAATCCAGCATTGAGATTATAAGCCAGATTGAGATTATAAGCCATTTCGGCTTCACTAGATAAAATGGAGAGTTCTACTAGTCTTTCTTCATCGATTAATTATGAAGTAAGATGAAGCGCATTTTCAAGTGGTGAGAAATTTTCATGTGGAAAAATCCGGTATGACAAAAATGAAAACTGTAGGCTACATTTTTGCAAACAAAACAGCTAAACTATTTTGGTCATCCCATAAGTAATGCGGCATTTTTTTAATTTTTTTTTTTCCATTTTTATCATTATTTTATGGATAGAAATCAAACAACTCTTTGAAGTTATTTATATTTAAATTAATATTTATTTAAATACTGGGTGATCCAGATAAATGGGACCCATAAAAAAAAGCCAAATATTCTTAATATTTAATTCCTTTCATAAAAACTATATATCATTCGAAAGAGTAGAGTTACAAGTTTATTATGAAATATTTATTTTTTTAAAATGACTCCTTTCAAATGTGCTACATTAGTTGCCAAGCATTCCAGTGTTCTCGCTTGTAAGTTCTGCATCACTTTTGCAAGAGTGTGCGGTGGTATGGCCTGTATCTCATTTGTGATGGCGGCCTTCAATTCTTGCAAGGTCGTTGGGTTATTTCTGTAGACCCTACTCTTTAAATATCCCCAGAGATAATAATCTAAGGGAGAAAAATCCGGAGACCTTGCGGGCCATTCAACGTCTCCAAATCTTGAGATTAACTCGCCTGGAAACGTTTGACGCAAAACTGCCATGCAGTTCCTCGTGGTATGGCAGGTAGCTCCGTCTTGTTGGAACCAGTGGTTTTCTAGACAAAGATCTCTTAATTTAGGAATAAGGAAATCGGTCAACATTTTTTCGTAGCGATCACCATTTACAGTGACCGTGTTTCCGGTGGAATCCTCGAAAAAGTACGGCCCTATGATCTGAGATGCAGTAAGACCACACCAAACATTTACACGCTGACTATGCAACGGGACTTCGGTAATATTCAATGGATTTTCTGTTGCCCAGAAACGACAATTTTGTTTGTTTACAGTTCCATTCAAGTGAAAATGGGCTTCGTCAGACATAATCAAAGTTGCTAGAAAATTGGTGGTGTCATTTACCTTCTGTTGGATCCATTGACAGAATTGTCGTCTTCGTGCGAAATCTCCATCGTTTAGTTGTTGCACTGTTTGAATTTTATATGGAAAGAGCATTAAATTTTGCTTGAATATACGGTGTGTTGTTCCATATTCAACTCCTAACAGCTGAGAAGCACGTCTGATGCTTATGTTAGGATTATCCTGTACAATTTCACGAGTTCTGTTAATGATCTCGTCTATCGTTGCTGTGCGCACTCTTCCAGTTGGTTTTCTTTTTCCAATGCTGCCAGTTAGGGAAAAATTTCTGACACACCGACGGATTACTTTCTTAGAAGGTGATTTTCACATCTGAAAATTTGTCTTGAAAGATCTTTGAGCTGAAACTACACTTCTTCCATGCTCATAATATTGCTGTTATGAAACGCAGCTGTTCCACAGTCCATGCAGTCATCTTGAAGGGTTAGTTTTAACTAACACTTTTATTTTGTTTTGTATCTTATCTTGTCTTGTATTGTCAAAACCTATACAATCCTGTACAAACTTGTAACTATCCTCTTTCGAATGATGCGTATGATTTTATAAAAGGACTTATACTTTAAGAGTTACAGGGGTTTCTTTTGGGTCCCATTTCTCTGGATCACCCTTTATAAATAACTTCAAAGAGTTGTTTGATTTCTATCCGTAAAATAATGATAAAAATGGAAAAAAAAAAATTAAAAAATGCCGCATTACTTATGGGATGACCTCTATATGTTCAGTGAGTTCCATTATACAAGGGGCACTCAATTTATTTTGCCCCACCCTTTTTTCTTAGCTAAATAATAGGCCATGGGGCTGAAATGTCTTTTGGGTCGTAAGTTTGAACTTTCTGCGCTTCACATAACCGGATTTTTCCAGTTTGAACCTCCCCTCCTTGTATAAAACTGCTATAAAACCGATGGTTAACGTAGTTTCGAAAATTGCGTCTGACAGTGATGTGCGTCGTAAACAAAGAGCCGTTACCGAGTTCTTAACCGCAGAGAAGGAAACAGTTGGAAATATTAACAAACGTCTACAAAACGTTTACGGAGATGCTGTTGTTGATCGAAGCACAATTGGACGCTGATCTAAACGTGTGAGATCATCAGAGAGAGAGGGCCAGCCTCGATGATGAGCCACGCAGTGGTCGCCGGCATCGGCTGTGACATCTCACACTGTGCAACGTGCTAACAGCATCATTCGATCAAATCGGCGCGTCACATACAAGGAGCTAGGAATTAGTGAAGGAAGTGTGAATACGATAATTCAGTAACCTGGATACTCAGAAGTGTGTTCACGATTTATTCCTCGCGAACTGACTGAAGATCACAAAGCCCAAAGAAAAGAAATTGCTTCTCAGTCGTTGGTTCGATACGAGACAGAAGGAGATGACTTCCTTTCACGAATTGTGACTGGGGATGAGACTTGGGTACACCACCTTGAACCTGAAACAAAACGCCAATCCATGGAGTGGCATCACGCAGACTCCCCACGCAAGAAAAAGTTCAAAATGGCTCCCTCTGCAGGAAAGGTTTTGGCCACCATTTTCTGGGACATGAAAGGGGTGATTCTGGTGTACATTATGAAGAAAGAACAAACAATCGACTCAGAGGCATATATTTCTACCCTACAGAGACTCCAGAGACGTATAAAGCGAGTTCGACCGGAGAGAAAACTGGAAGACGTCCTTCTTTTGCACGATAACGCAAGACCACACAAACAGTTTGCAAACAAGAGAGGCCATCACAAAAATGCATTTGACTGTGTTACCCCACCCTCCATACATCCCGGATCTGGCACCTTCAGACTTCCATTTGTTTGGGTGCTATTCGTGGAAGAAAGTTTCAGAGTGACGATAAGGTTGTTGAGGAGGTTAAGAGGTGGCTCCAGCGGAACCCAGCGAACTTTTACCAGCAAGGAATAAAGACCCTTGTTTTGAGGTGGAGGAAAGCCGGAGAAAAGGATGGAGACTATGTGGAAAAATAAAAACTTGTAAAAAAAGTATGTAACTACTTGTGTACAAAATTTCTGGAACTTACAAGGAAATTTGGAAAAAAAAAAAAGTGGGGCAAAATATATTGAGTGACCCTCGTACAAAAGTCGCACAAATTGTTCAATACAGCAGTAACAGCGAATATAATTTCAACACAACACAGTACAGTATAAGAGTTTTTTTTATCAGTTTTTCTCAGACACTTTTATTTTTAACAAACAGATTCTTCCTTGCCTTCTTGAAATACAGGAATCTTTTTAGGTAGATTTACAGTATATACAATATAAGTACACTGCACCTCCCAAGGATGTCAGAATAACTATTCCACTTGCAATCACCCGAATAGCTAACCATCTATTTCAAAAACAAGGTCTTATATACCAAGAAGAAGATCAAGAAATCGTCTGCTATTGGTCATTTGTGGATGCTCTGAGTGTATCCTAAATTTCAACCAATCGTACATGAGAGCCCAGAAAAGGTCCACAATTTAAAAACTTTCCCAAATCCATATATCTTAGGAATTAGCTTATTTTCAGAAATTGCAGATAAACGCATTTCAAGCATTAATGACTCTTTGGAAATGTAACACAGACAATAGAAAAAATGTTCGAAAACAGAATATAAACAATCTGACAATAGAAAAAGTATAATTAAAAACATCTACGATCAAGTAAAGATAAGCACCCCCAGCCTTCTTTAATTAGCCTTATAAGGCTAACTAACGAAAATATCACGACCTAACCTAACCAATTGTTAAGTCAACTGTACGCCCTTGACGATTGGTTAGGTTAGGTCGTGATATTTTCGTTTGTTAGCCTTATAAGGCTAATTAAAGAAGGCTGGGGGTGCTTATCTTTACTTGATCCAACATCTAATTTCTAATAGAAAACTAAAATTTGAAAAGAATTTTTTTTTTTGCCAATTTTGTGCCGCCCCTACATTGTGCCGCCCTCAGGCGTTGTCTGACTTGCCTAACGCCTCGGGGCGGCCCTGGGCGTACACAGCATTTCTTAAAGGGGGGGCACACACACAATATATATATATATACAGTATATACCATATGTCCCACAAAAAAGTACACCCAACTTTAGATTGTACTAACTCCTCCAAAAATTGAGATATTTTGGATCTGTTTGTTTGATTTAATATAGCAAATTATTCTTTGTTAACGTTCAAATTTATTCATGTTTAAACGATTTAGTGTTTAAGCATCTGCTTTTAACTGAAGGGTACAACAAAATGGATTGCGCAAAATTGGTCAATGAAAAAATAATGTGTGTGCTATCGATGTAATGAAAAGACAAATACATAATAATAGATACTTTAACATAATTTTAATAAGATACAAAGCAGATTTTTCTTTATTCCTTATTGCAAAAGTTATGCTTAGTTTCGTTTTCTTTCAACATGACCGCCATTCCTATCGATACGAATCTGGAGTCGAGCTCTCATCTTCCCCATCACTCTTTTGATAAGATCTGGATTGTCTTTTAACAAGTTGATTTCAGCTGTGATGCGAGTCCTCAAATCATCTAAATTGATAGGTTGTGATGCAAATACTCTATTTTTCAAATGACCCCATAAAAAGTAATCACACGGGGTCAAGTCAGGGCTTCTGGGAGGCCATTCAATGTCATGGCCTGTAGCAATTACTCTTTGGTGGAAGACTTCCTGCAAGCGTTCCTTCACAATAACTCTCCTGTGAGCAGGAGCTCCGTCTTGCACCCACCAAATACGATTAAATCGGTTTCCATAAGTAATACGTATTTGTGGAAGGATTTCTCGGTCTATCATTTCTAGGTAAGCTTCACCATTTAGATTACCATCGTAAAAGACCGGGCCAATTACCGCTCCATTACTGCACAGTCCTACCCAGAGAGACAGTTTTTGTCTAGAGTTATTCTTTTCGTAGATATGATTGTCAGGTGGATGATTTTTTGGTGCATACTGACGGCAGATTTGTCTGTTCACTAGACCATTCATAAAAAAGGCCGCCTCATCTCCAACCACTAATTGTTCCCTGAATCTTTCTGGTTTTTCAAGAAACCACTGGGCAAATCTTAGGCGGCGAGGTAGATCTCCTTCAATGAGTTGATGTCGAATTTCCATTCTGTATGGGTACAAATTCAAATCCTCACGAACTATTCGATGAAATGACATGCGTGAGAGTTCTGTACCATTTCGCCTGGTGGACACTTTTGGATGTCTCTCTAATAAATGCCGAACATGCTGAATGTTCTCGTCTGTTCTTGCCGTCTTCGGATGGCCTGAACGTCCTTTGTTCAAATTGAGGACCGTTCCTTCTTCTTTGTATTTCCAAACATTCTTCAAAATTGTATGTTTAGTTGGAGAAGCTCTATCGGGAAATTGCAGTTCGAAGGTATTCTGAACTTGTTTTAAGCTTTTAGTTTGCAGATAAGTTGTGACCATGAGAACGCGCTGCCTTCGTATAAACTGCATGATAAGGGTTTCAAAGTTATTTATAAATTTAGTAATTCAGATTCTTCATTTATATGTATGACTCGTATCTTAGATACAAAAGTTCGAATTATTTAAAAAAATATTTGCAATATCCTTCGACGTAAAAAGTAGTACATTGGTTAAAGCAAGAGGAGCTATCTGGCTGGGAGAAATGATCATTCCGCGCAACCCATTTTGCTGTACCCTTCAGTTAAAAGCAGATGCTTAAACACTAAATCGTTTAAACATGAATAAATTTGAACGTTAACAAAGAATAATTTGCTATATTAAATCAAACACACAGATCCAAAATATCTCAATTTTTGGAGGAGTTAGTACAATCTAAAATTGGGTGTACTTTTTTGTGGGACATATGGTATATATAGTGTGTGTGTGTGTGTGTCAGCTCAAAATTGATGATGATTGATTTGGAATCAAAATGAATTGCATCTTGGAAGGCTTCTGGTGTATTTTATTTCCAATTTATGGGCAAAGAATTAAATTTGCACAAATTAATCGTACGTATAAAGACATATATACAGGGTGGGCCGAAAGTCTGGATCCATAGGAAAATATTTATTTTAATACATAAATTACAACAAATGGTAAATACTTAAAATGAATACCAACTTTAACTCGTAAATGCGTATCCGTGATGCTGTACAGTAGTTCGTACTCCAGTATAAATACTCAAATACTTTTTTTATTTCAGCCCAGAAATGGCTTCGAATCTAACAAGAGAAGACCGGGTAGAACTTGTGCTCATGTACGCAAGACAGGTCGCTACACACAGAGAAGTTGCTACCGAATTCAATAGAAATCATCCTGATAAGCATCCAGTAACACATGCGACTGTTGGCAAGTTGTTTAAACGTTTCAAAGAAACAGGAAGTGTACATGATCGACGGCGTTCTGGTCGTCCAAAAACTGCAACTGATGAAAATACCTCTGCAATGGTATGTGAAACTTTAACGAATAGTTCAGTAAAGTCAACAAGAAGATTATCAAATGAAACACGCATCTCGAGAACGTCAATTCGAAGAATTATTAAAAATCATAAATTCCATCCCTAAGTGTCTCGATGTCAGAGGCCGCCAATTTGAGCATTTGTTATAATTTGTTGTTTATACTGGAGTACGAACCACTGTACAGTATCACGGATACGCATTTACGAGTTAAAGTTGATATTCATTTTAAGTATTTACCATTTGTTGTAATTTATGTATTAAAATAAATATTTTCCTATGGATCCAGACTTTCGGCCCACCCTGTATATATAAACGTTCGTAAGTCAGCCAAAATTGCTTTTGAGTTTGAGTTGATAACATGTCCTAGTAACCATGAAATAACTGAAATTCCATATGATATCAAGATTTGTTTGTGGTGAATGTTGCAAAGTTATCAATTTTTGAAAATTTCTTTTTCAAATATCTTTAATGAGAGTAGTAGTAATTTTTACAATGGGCTGGGGGCCTATTCCCCACCCCCCCTTATGTACGCCACCGACTGCGGGAGAAGGTAGATTTAGAAATTGATAGGCTGCTCAAAGATAAAATTATCGAACCAGTCACACACGCTAAGTGGGCTGTCCCGGTAGTTCCTGTACTAAAACCTGACAAGTCCGTGCGGTTTTGTAGGGATTACCGTTTAACAGCAAATAGAGCAGTTCTTCTAGATTGCTACCCTATACCCAAGCTTGATGAATTATTTAGCTCTTCTTGCTGGGGGTAAACATTTCACAAAACTAGATATGTCCCAAGCCTATACTTAACTAAGTTTAGATGAAAATTCTAAAGAGCTAATTACCATAAATACGCACCGAGGCCTATATAGGTACAATAGGCTATGCTATGGAATAGCATCGGCTCCGGTATTTTTCAGAGAACAATGGACCAAGTTCTAGGTCACATTCCGGGTGTACTTTGTTTTCTAGATGATGTCCTCATTTGAGGTTCATCTAAAAAAGAACACCTAACTAGATTAACAACAGTTCTGAAAAGATTCTGAGATGCCGGACTTAAGCTAAAAAAAGAAGTATTCTTGGGTCGCTAATGAGGTTTCATATTTGGGGTTCCGCATAGATGCCTCAGTCGCTCATCCAACGGTGGATAAACTAAAAGCAATAAAAAATGCTCCACCTCCACAAAACATCACACAGTTACAACCTTATTTAGGTCTCCCAAATTTTTGTAGGAAATTTTTGCCGAATGCATCGACTTTCCTTGAACCCCTAAATAAGTTATTACGATCTGGGGAACAGTGGAGATGGGAGAAAACTCAAAAGGAAGCATTTGAGGCTTCAAAAGACGTACTACTAAAGTCCACTCTCCTAGGGCATTATGATCCTAAACTTCCTCTCGTAGTTTCAGCGGATAGCAGTTCTTATGGAATTGGGGCAGTGTTATCTCACTACATTGATGGTATAGATAGGCCTATCTGTTTTGCTTCTAGAACACTAACTGAGACTGAAAGGCGACATGCACAACTTGAACGTGAAGCCTTAGCCTTAGTATTTGCAGTAAAAAAAATTTCACTTCTATTTATGGGGTCATGAATTCAAACTAATTACTGACCATAATCCTCTTTTAGGTTTATTTTCACCTAATAAAAATATTCCAATTATGACCTCAGGTAGGATTCAACGATGGGCACTGATTCTACAAGCGTATAAATTTGACTTAGTACATCGGTCAGGCAAACCTCTCGGTACGGCTGATGCTCTAAGCAGGTTACCTTTAGAAAATGCAAATGAATGCGTACCTATACCTACAGAATGGGTTCACTTGGTGGAGTTTTTGGACTCCAGTAACTGCAGTACAGAGCAGTGAACAAAATCAGACCCTATTCTGTCTAGGGTCATCCATTACTGCTCAGTTGGCTGGCCTATTAAGGTTGAGAGTGAATTACAGCCTTTTTATCAACGTCAGTCTGGACTCTCAATCCAAAATGGCTGTCTCTTATGGGGCCACAGAGTGATAATTCCAAATGAAGGCAGGTCGAATTTAGTGAAGGAACTTCACGCTGAACACATGGGTACAACAAAAAAGAAAGAGCTGGCGAAAGCTTTTTCCTCTGGCCCGGTTTAGAGGGAGAACTCGAATCATTGGCTTGCTCCTGTCAAAACTGCCAAGAAAACAGAGATCTCCCAAGGAAAAGTCCACTTCATCCGTGGGAATGGCCAATTATACCTTGGCATAGGATCCATATTGACTATGCAGGTCTTATAAATAATATCTACTTCCTAGTCATTGTGGATGCCTACCCTAAGTAGGTGGAAATTTTTCCAACCACTTCCACGACTTCGAGTGTTACTATTCGCTTACTCCGTTCGTGTTTCGCTTGATGGGGTTTACCCGTAGTTCTGGTTTCCGATAATGGTACTTGTTTTAGCAGTGAGGAATTTCGCTCTTTTGTCCACCTAAATGGCATTAGACATGTCGGGTCTAATGTTTTTCACCCGCCTACTAATGGTCTCACGGAAAACATGATCCGTATTTTCAAGTCGGCCTTGCGTCATTCTCATGGGGAGGAAATGGAAGTGGTGGTGAATAAATTCTTGTTTAAATATCGACTAACATCTCACACAACGACGGGAGTGTCTCCTTCTAAACTCATGATTGGCCTGGGAATTCGTTCAGTTTTCGATCTGTTACGTCCAAACGAAACGTTACAAGTTTTACGCCATCAGGAAAAACAGAAGTTGTATCATGACACTAAAAAAAGGAGAGTTATAGGAGCGCAACCTAATGATCCAGTTATGATTCGCAACTATGGAACTGGACCAAAATGGGTTCCTGCAACGGTGCAGGTGAGAACGGGCCCTGTTTCCTTCAAGTGCCAACTAGAAGATGGTCGTTAAACGCCATCAGGACCAGATATGGGAACGTGAATTGCAGGATGACCAGCGTCTTCCGGAAGGGAGACCCGATCCTCCTGAAAATGCTTCAATTCGCCCGCCTATGCAGGTTGCACCTATTCTTTCTACATCAACCCCGCTCCGCAGGTCGTCTAGGGTCTCTCATCCCCCTGACAGACCCAACTTGTCGGGGAGGAGTGAGGTGACGTGTGTGTGTGTGTGTATATATATGTATATAGTCTAAAAGTCACTAAAGGGAAAAGATAAACAGGGAACGCGGCCTGTTTGGTCAATGGGCTGGCTAAACCAGCATGTTTTTCTATCTGACGAAATTGTTGGTGGCTACGGAAAGTTTGAAGTTGTCTAATTATTATATCAGTTAGGGGTAATGTCTACAGCTTCTAAATTAGTAAAGTTAGAAAACTAAGTAGGTTGTTGTTGTTGTTGGTTAGCCGATCCGCCCATCCTGATCGAGCAAGCCGGCGGCACGCAGGTAACCGATCGCCCTCTCCGGAGTGGACCAGAGGTTCAGCGCACTAGTGATGTTGTGTTGTGTTCTATGTTGTGCTTGAGCGGTACAGTCTGTCATAATGTGTTCAATTGTTTGTGGTGTGTCTTGGCACAGGTGGTAGGTGTCGTCTGTGGAGTTGTCTTGTCTGTTTATATGTCTGTAAGTTGGGGTGATGTCCACATCGGAATCGTGTAAGTTAACTCGATCCGATCTGCTCAGGCTGGTCTCTGACCTGTCAATGGGTGGCGGCTTCGCACCTAGTATGATGTGCTGCGTGAGGTTAGTGAGTAATGTCGTAGTTGAGTGGTGAGGTCTGAATCCATGTTGAGTAGGCGATAGTGGTATGTGTGGGTTGGTGATTTGTAAGATTAGTCTTTCTGTTACTTTGGAAGGTGTGCATAGTAAAGTAATCGGTCTATAGGAAGCTGGTTCTGTTGGATTTTTGTTTGGTTTGAGTAGTGTAATAATTTTACCTTATTTCCATATGTCAGGAATAATACAGTGTTCATGTTAGAAATGTTGTCTGGTCCAGTTGCCTTCGAATTCTTGATGTTTTTGATGATCTTGGTGGTCTGGTCTGTATTGAAGGGTGTAACGGTTGGGAGTATCGGCGTTACTAGTAACGCCGTTACCGAACAATGTTACTTTTTTTTAGTAGCTGTAGGGGTAACGCCGTTACTTTTGAGATGTAACGAAAATGGTAAGATTAAATATTTAGAACAAAACGTGGCCCGTTTGGAAAATACAGCGAATATTCCAGAAAGTAGGACGAAGGAACAAGAATTCAAAGTGGTCAAATATAAAAGACCCTCGAAACCAAACTACAAGGATTCAGAACCCATTACCATAAAAAATAGGTTTGACTTACTTGCTGATGAAGAGGAGGAATCCTTTTTAATTGGGGATTTTCTGTTCAGAAATCAAATGGATTTTTTCGGAGCAAAACGCGTTAACAAGAGAACACTTTGATATTTTCCAGGTGCCACAAGTCAGACAATAAGTAGAAAATTAGACAACATTAATATTTAGAATAAAAGTTGCCCAACCATTGTACATGTTGGTAGCAATGACGTTTTACAGGGAGGGAGAAGAGGGCAGACAGAGACCATTTTAAAAGAGTTTAAGAGTCTAACCGATAAAGTTAAAGAAAAGACAGACATGAAAATGGTTGTAGGGATTCTCCCAAGAATGCGTGCTGGTGGCTGTACCTTAAGTAAAGCTATTAGCATAAATAATAGAGTTAAACGCATTTGTGAGGAAAAAAGGAATAAAGTTTGTCGATTTTTGGCCAACAATTTTCGGAAACTGGGAATACTTTGGCCCAGATGGGATACATTTTAATCAAAAGGGTAAGTAGTAGTATGATGATCTACTGAACATAAGTTGTATAATCTTTTTAAATTCGGACCTCCCCAACCAGTAATTGATCCTGCTTCCCCAACTATTAAACCTAATCCCTCAGCAGTTAGTCCTACTTAGTTTTTTTAATTTGTATTTGATCACAAATAACACAAATCAAATGTATATGTTGGCGCATATATATATATATATATATATATATATATATATATATATATATATATATATATATATATATATATATATATATATGAAATTTATATATATATATATATATATATATATATATATATATATATATATATGCTACATTCTGAGTTCATTCCCATATATATATATATATATATATATATATATATATATATATATATATATATAAGCAAACAACCACAAGGAAAAGGAAACACAAAGTCCGAGCGCTTTCGTGATATATTCACATGTGAATATATCACGAAAGCGCTCGGACTTTGTGTTTCCTTTTCCTTGTGGTTGTTTGCTTATTAATAAGGTCACGTGTTATTTTGTGATTCTAGTGCATATATATATATATATATTAGAGTTGTTCTCATTTGGGCTTAAAATTGACATTTTGTGATTTTTATGGATGCACCCTCGGATACTGTGCGAATAGCTATTAAAACTAATCCTTTAAAATTTGAGAGCGATCGCATAATTTTTACTACTTTCCCCGGGTACTTTTGTATTTTCACCCGGGTAAATCATAGTATGGAAAACTGAAACCTGTGGGTAGATGGGAGGGAACGAAAATGGTTCACTGAATAGGTAGGTAGTTAATCTAACAATTATTAAACTCCTTTTATATCAATAACTGGGTGGATAAAACCAATTGGTTGCTTACCAGAGTTATTCTCCACATTAGTATTTATATACTGTGTGATAGAGCGTGCTCGGTAATAGACATACATTACCGATCAACCAACCGAAAAAAACCAAGAGGATGCTGGTGGAAAAAGCCGCGGGAAGAACGGAAAGAAGGAACGGGTGAACAAGACGGAACGGAGAGGAGGAAGAGGCTAAACAACGGAAAAAGATCCCTACCAGCAAGTACGCTCTCGAAAATTGAGCAAGGAGAAGAGGGACTGTCTAATAACACTCAGTAAGTGATCAGTTGTGTTTTTGAACCCAGTTTGGGGACATAATATAAGCTGGGTCAGTAAAATTAGGCCTACATTGTGGTCTAAAACCTAGCATCAACTCGTAGCTTAACAAAGGCTAAGGTAAATTACCCTAACCTAATTTGGTGAGGAATCCAACTGAGGACCTCAATTTACTCTGCCCGCTCTGGACCATTTCCGGAATCTCTAGGCTGACCCCTACAAGGCTAGGCTTAATCTACTCTATAATTAGACTGGAGATATTAGGGGTGGGGGTAATTATTCGTTTTTTGACCCAGTCTCTTTTTATAATGAGAGCAAACGTTTCTGGTCAATTTGGAGGTGCTCTGCACGAATCTGCCATCCGTTTCCTGTGCAAATGCGTAGTTTTCGAGATATCATCATCTCGAAAACTACGCATTTGCACAGGAAACGGATGGCAGATTCATGCAAAACACCAAAATCGACCAGAAAAGTTTGCATTCGTGCTAAACACAACCTAACCTAACTTAACCTAACCTAGCCTAACCTAACTTAGCCTAACCACCTAACCTAACCAGTCACCTTATTTTGGAGGATATAGTTCTGCAATTGCAGTAAGGAAGTGATGCAGAACTGTAGAATCGTCAGGATGTTCTGCCAGGAACAAGTATCGTGCGAAATATTTCCGGTAATGAGGACGTCTATTCCCAGCACGTAAAACCCACGATTTCACATCCTTCCTTTTTTTTTACGGCACCTAAACACCTTCGAGTCTTGTCTTAAAATACAGGCAGTATTACATTTAGGGCAAATCACGGATGTCGGAATTATGCCGTGATTGGAAAAAAAATCTAAACTTTTATCTTCATCGAGGCCAACAAGGCGGATTAGGTCTTCGAAATCAAGTTCACAAGATTGACACGTCATACCAGTAGAACGAAAATTACCACACTAACCAGAAACAGAAAGAAGTAGCCAAAGCAAGAAAAAGTAGCCAAAAAAAGCCAAGTAGCCAAAAAAAGTCAAGAAAAATCTCCGAAAAAGTCCGAAAAAGGTAGCCCAAATAAACAAACCAACCGAAATTTATATACATACATATTAGAAAGTAGAAAATATATTTTTTAAAAAGTACATTTTATACAAATTTGCACAAGATAATATATATATTTTCTTATTCAGCTTTGATTGATTATTCAATATATATTGCTGTTATAGCTGGGTGTGACTGGGTCAAAAAACGAATATTAACCGGGGTGGGTTAATTGGGGACCAATTCATACAAAGCATTTTTCACATTGGTGGCCGTGCGGGGAATTTACATACTTTAGGCTTAACCTTACTTAACAAAAATTGCAGAATTAGACTAAATGGTCTAGCTTAAACCTAACCTAATCAAGCCTAAAGTAACAAACTTGCCTAATTAGGTCTACAACCTAGGGCTTAACTAGGAAACATTTACATTTAAGGAGTCCCATTCTTTTATAAGCTTAGAACTGAGTGGCACATAAATACTTCGGGGGGGATTTAACTAAATTTAAAACTTGACTGTTTTGTCTGATTACTCAATTTATTTGATCTCTCATATCTGATAATTTCTTCTTCCCCTATATTTCATTACGATCCCCAGTTAAACAATTTTGACTTAAACATGGACAGTGAGGAATTGAAACAATTAAAAAAGAAAGAGGAGAAAGTTGGGCGCTGTTACTAAGGCCATCAACACTTTTAACAATATTACACAACCAGGGAAGGAAGATTTAGAGTATGTAATTCTTAAATTGGATAACTTTAAGAAGGCTATAATAGCCATTGATGAGAGTATTTCAAAGTTAATTGAACCTGAAATGGCTGATGAACAACTTATAGACCTTTACTCTAATAATGAGCATCAGGTGATCTCAATTGAACAGCACATAAGGAGATTACAGTCTCGTTTGACCGACTTAACCCCAAATAAACCTATTTCTGATTTTAATCAAAGTAGAGCTAACCTTCAACAAAATTTAAGTGGCATGCCAAATCCCGAGTCACAAGAATTTAGGGCTAAGTTACCCACTTTGCTAGTACCAACATTTGATGGGGACACACTGTACAATTCCCATCTTTCATTGAAAAATTTGAGAGTTCAATAGGTAATGAACCTTATATTCCCACTGTTGATAAGTTTAGCTACTTAACTAGTTTCCTTAAAGGTCCAGCCTATTTACCAGATGAGGGTGATTCATATGAAGTAGCTATTGATCTCTTGAAACGTAATTACATTAATAAAGATGAGATTATATTTGAATTATCTCAACAAATTATTGATTTTTCACCCGTAAAAGATAATCATAGTGATATGGAAAATTGTTATTCAAAATTAGAAGCTATTATGGGACAACTGGTTAGCAATGAGACAGATGTTAAAGCTTCATCTTGGCTTATACAAGGCGCAGTTCTTAGGTGCCTTCCTTTGAGGATTAAAGATGTTTTATTCAAAAGATGGGAGAAAATTATCCTAATCTTGAAAACATCAGAAAACACTTTCCAACTATCCTAACTAATTTCAAATTGAGAAATATTTCAACACAAAATAAGACCCAGACTATGGATAAACCAAAGACTATCCCCAGAGACCAACTAGCTACAGCCAAACAGACAAAACTTGATACTGTAGAATCAAATGTGACCAACTGTAACACACGAACACCTACATTACAGAACTTTAATGTAACTGCTGTCTCAACTTACACACCACATTGTAAATTTTGTGCAAGTGATGAACACAGTAGTACTGGGTGTGGCAAATATTCAGACTTTAACTCAAGATCTAGAAGATGTGAACAGTTGAACATATGTAAAAACTGTACTGGCCAGGGACATTATAAGAAAGACTGTAAATCTAGGTTAAGATTCAATTGTAAGTTTTGTAAAAGTTCACGACATGTCTCATCAACGTGTGATTCACTGGTGTCCAAATAACAATACTCAAACTCAAAAGATACCTCCTCCAAACAAAGATAATCAAGAAAATGCCACTTTCATGGGACATTCTGTTTGTTCAAACAACGTAACAAAAAACACCGAGGTTCTTTTACCAACTATTACTTTGGACTTAGTGAATGGTGAGGGTAGCACCACTGCAGTGAGATGTCTTATAGACTTTTGATCTCAACAAACATTTGTTTCGCAAAATTTAGTTAATAAATTGGGCTTGACACCAAACCCGAATGAACAAGAACTCAATATCACATCCTTTGTTAAGGATAACTCAAACAAAAATAGCTATAAGACAAATGACCTGGAATTACATGTAGAAAATGAATTAGAAAAAATTAAAACAGTCATTATTCCAAAAGTAGGACAAAACAAACTGGTTGTACCCAAACTAGAACAAACCATCAATCATTTGAGGAAACAGTACAATATAGCTGATAGACATATCACAAATAACACAGTAGCTAACATTGAAATGTTAATGGGGGCAGATTATATTCATCTTATTCATCAGGGATAGCACCTTTGGGTGACCTATCCAGATACAACTTAGACCTAAACCAAAATAGTTCATGACTAGCAAATACTATGTGCCTCAATTCAGTCCTACATAACACCTGTAAGAATAGCAACACTTTGAATAATATTATAACAGCTAAGAACATTAATTCATCACTATCAAA
This sequence comes from Bathynomus jamesi, assembly GCA_023014485.1. NCBI lineage: Eukaryota > Metazoa > Arthropoda > Malacostraca > Isopoda > Cirolanidae > Bathynomus > Bathynomus jamesi. Next base: position 790,534 of record JAJOZX010000856.1, on the reverse strand, counting down.
TGAAACTCTGGATAAGGCAATTCAAACTTTATGGTTGCTAGAATCTGTGGGTATACATGACACAAATCAAACTTCAGAAGATCAGTTAATGGTAGAAAGATTTGAAGACACCATTCAGTGCAAAGACAATAGTTATTTTGTTGAGTTACCTTGGAAAATAAATTGTCCAACTTTAAGAGAGAATCTCAAAGTAGCTAAAGGACATTTATATAAAGTAATGAAAAAGCTCAAACAAGATAATAGAATTCAAATGTACAGACAGTGATGTCTTCAAAGAACAACTCCAGAAAGGCTTCATTGAAGAAGTAACAAATAACCCTTTTAAAAAAGATGGTTGTCATTATTTAACCCACAGGGGGGTTTATCGACAAGATGCCCAACAACAAAACTCATAGTAGTATATAACTGTAGCCTCAAAGACAGTGATAAACACAGTTTGAATGATTGCCTGATTGAGGGTCCTAATCTCATTTCTGACCTTGTGAAGATCTTACTCAGGTTCAGGTTAGATAAATATGCCTTACAAAATAAAAGAGCCTGTACCATCAGTAGTTGTGGATCTAAACTTATTCAGAGATGAGGAAGGTCTTCTAAGGTGTAAAGGGAGATTAGACAAATCAAAACTGTCTTACAAAAGCAAACATCCAATCCTTTTACCTAGATTTAGCTATCTGACAACATTAATCATCGGACAAACACACAATGATGTACATCATATGGGGGTACCACAGACACTAACTGCATTAAGAAAAACTTATTGGATACCCAAGGGAAGGATCACTGTTAAAACAGTTCTGAATGAGTGTGTCACATGTAGGCGTATTCATGCTAGGCCCTATTGGAAACCAAATCCTCCTGCTTTGCCAGAGGAGAGAGTTACTCTCAAGTCTCAACAGACCCTTTGAGACTGTAGGCCAGGGGTGGCCAACCTATGGCGCATGCGCCAAAAGTGGCGCATTGGATGATTAGAAGTGGTGCATTGAATTCTCTGCTGCTCTCAGTAACTAATTTAACTCCAAACATTAAAAGCTTGGTGAAATCAAAACAGACTCAAAAGTCTCATTAAGGTAAGTAATGTTTACATTGTTTTTATATTAAATCATTATATCATGTAAAAATGCTAAATATATCTATATTAACATATTTTATACAAGAATTGAATTGGGGTACAAGACTTGTATGGCGCATCTGAACTCATGCGTGAAAAAATTGGCGAATGAAATGTAAAAGGTTGGCCACCCCTGCTGTAGGCATTGACTATACAGGAGCATTGACTGTATGGGTGATTGACACTGAACAAAAAATGTACATTGAACTGTTTACATATGCTGCCTCACGAGCTGTTTATCTGGATGTTGTGGAGGACCTTATAGCAGAATCTTTTGTCGTTGTCTTTAAGAGATTCTGTGCACGACATTCAGTACCCAAGACAGTTTGGACTGACAATGCTACATGTTTCAAAGCTGGTGAACAAGTCATTAACGACTTGTTAAGCAATGAAGTCGCGCAATTATATGTATAAAATTCAAACAAAGTGGAAGTATATTCCAGTTGCCTCTCCTTGGTATGGTTCTATCTGGGAGAGGAATATACAAACAGTAAAGAATTGCTTGAAGAAAGCAATTGGTAAAAAACAGATACACTTGTTTGAGTTGCTCACTCTCCTGGCTGAGATTGAGAACATCATCAACAATAGACCACTCACTTATGTGAGTGACATTAATGACCCGGAACCATTAACTCCAAATCATTTGATTCGGGGAGAACAAGTTAGTATCCTGCCGGACTACAATATAGACTCTTCAGAAGACCCAAACTGGACTCAACAACATGATAAACTCCAGACTAAGTTACAACACTTAACTAGAGTTAAAGCTCATTTCATTAAACAGTGGAAAACTGAGTACTGGGAGAGACATAAACAAATGACGAAGAAGGATTGGTCTGACACAATTAAGGTAGGGGACCTTGTTCTCATACATGACAGTACTCCAAGACAATAGTGGCCTCTGGCTAGAGTTTTAGAACTCAGACCAGGGGCAGACCAGGGGCGTTAAAGGCGCGACTAGTTTTACAACAAAAAATAGATGCTGGGGAATTGTAATTTCATCTTCTAACTTTCACTTTTCCTTTTCTTATGGTAAAGACCATGGACAGTTTCATCCTATGGATGTATATTTTCTTTTCTAATTAAATGCTACATCTTCTCCATGATGTGAGGATAGTCACTGTTAATCAGATTAACAGGCATTTACAGTCAAATAGTTAGCTAGTCTACACTCGGACATAAAAATTGGTGACAATGACACCAAGATTTTTATCTCCCGGGGCCCCCAGTATATGGAAAACTGAAACCTGTGGGTAGTTGGGAGGTAACGAAAATGGTCCACTGAGTAGGTAGGTAGTTAATCTAACAATTATTAAACTCTTCATGTCAATAACTGGGTGGATGAAACCAATTGGTTGCTCACCAGAGTTATTCTCCACATTAGTGTTTATATACTGTGTGATAGAGCGTGCTTGGCAGTGGCGGTTCCTCATATGGGCAATATGGGCAGCCGCACAGGGCGGCATTTGTGGAGGGGCGGCATGAGCGCCTGCAAAAAAAATAAAAATAAAAATAAGAATAAATAAATAAAGAAATAAATAAAAATAAAAAATAAAATAAAATAAATAATAAAAGATCAATGACTTTGCATCAAGGAAGGTAAGAAGAGTCAGGCTTTAGATGGCAGTTGTGCTGTGGTGCAATTTATTTTGTTTCTTGTTCAAAGTGTAGCATAATAATTACCCTCTCTTAAGTGTCATTCTATTTATGTGATAGAGCATTTGTACAATTTAGAAATTTGATTCTCTAGTTTATTTATGGCAGTTGTGCAATTTAATTTGTATTTTTCCTGTTCATAGTATCATAATTACATTCTCTTAAGTGAGTTATTCTATTTACGTGATGAAGGATTTGTAAAATTCAGAAATTTGAGTCTTTGTTTTGGTTCTGAAGTTCCAACAATTAGTCCAATAAAAAGTTATTTTGTGAAAGAGTTATGTCTGTCCTTTATTTTGGGGGGATTCGACTGTGTGTGTGTTGGCGAACAGGGGGGGGGGGCGCTGAAGGTGAGGTTCGCCCAGGGCGTCATGTAAGCTAGGACCGCCACTGGTGCTCGGTAATAGACATACATTACCGATCAACCAACCGAAAAAACCAAGAGGACGCTGGTGGAAAAAGCCGCGGGAAGAACGGGAAGCAGGAACGGGTGAACAAGACGGAACGGAGAGGAGGAAGAGGCTAAACAACGGAAAAAGATCCCCACCAGCAAGTACTACGTTCTCGAAAATTGAGCAAGGAGAAGAGGGACTGTCTAATAACACTCAGTAAGTGATCAGTTGTGTTTTTGAACCCAGTTTGGGGACATAATATAAGCTGGGTCAGTAAAATTAGGCCTACATTGTGGTCTAAGACCTAGCATCAACCCATAGCTTAACAAAGGCTAAGGTAAATTATCCTAACCTAATTTGGTGAGGAATCCTACTGTGGACCTCAATTTACTCTGCCCGCTCTGGACCATTTCCGGAATCTCTAGGCTGACCCTTACAAGGCTAGGCTTAATCTTCTCTATAGTTAGACTGGAGATATTAGGGGTGGGTTAATTGGGGACCAATTCATACAGAGCATTTTTCACAATAGGAGTGTTGTACGTTTTTTGAAAATTGTCGTTGCGGAATGCCGTTGGGTGGAACCGATATCTTCGGCATGTCAGTACTTGGTAGTTGAATTGTATACTAGGTCCTCCTGTACTCGAGTACTAGCCCCTCAATGGGGAGGAGGTCTCATGGGCGCCCATCTCCCACTCATTGTTGCCTAGTTTGCAGAAGTCAAGGTGGACTTGCGGGCGTCAGGGTAGCGCTGGCGGTGCGCCTCGACGACCTGGAGGAGGAACTGACGCTGCTGCTCGTCCTTTGTCAGTGCCAGGTTGTAGTCCTGCATTATAGCGACGCCGCGCTCGGCGAAGTCATTAGTGACGCGAAGACTCGCCACCCTCCGCGCGACGGCGTCATACCTTGAGTCACTGGGCCACTCCGCTGGGTCGTTGGACAGGAAGGCACCGTCGATGCCTAGCACGTGGAACAAGAACCTCGATGACTGGGTGACGAAATCCGCGAGGGTTTCGACGTTCACCGCAGGCGGCTTCGGCTCGACGACGACGCGCTTCGGGGGTCTGTCCGAGCCCTCCTGCTCCTCGAGCGACTTCACCATCATCCTTTTTGTCTCCGCAGATGTGTTGTCGTCGAAGAAGGCGAGCGACACGAGTGGCTCGCTCAGATACCACAGGTGCCGGCGCGCGAAGCCGTCGACCAGAACCTTGGCGAGCGCCTTGTCCTCGTTGCTGACGAGGTCCTGGAGGAGGGCAAGATCGTTCGCGGGCGGCGGCGGGGTTCGGTGAAGCGAACCATGCCGGGACGTAGAGGGCAAGGGTTGACGGTGAATTCCGCAACATTGTGCCCATGACTCTCAGCAATCGCCGCCACGACGTGGACCGCCTTGTTGTCTGTGATGTGCGCGCGCGGTCGAGCCCGGCGGCCACCTTCGGTGTGATGACCTGCTGTCGCCCGCGGCGTTTCGGCGGTGATGGATGTCGATGGCTGAGCGTGGGCGTCGTTGCTTTGTCGAGGGCGCCGTGGGCTGCCCTCGCTGGAGTCTAGTTTGAATTTGGTCACTTCCACCTCAGCGCGCTTCCGTTCTGCCTCCTCCTCCTGGCGCGCGCGATCCTCTGCGATGCGATGCACCTGTCACGCCTCACGCTCGGCGAGGAGGCGGTCAACGCCAAGCATCGCCCCACGCCGACCGTACTCGCACTGGGCCAGGAGAAACACCTTGTCCTCCTGAATGACGAGCATCTTCAGCGCGTTCCCGTGGGCGATGTCGCATAGATTGTTGAGACCGCGCGTCCAGGCCTTCCGCTTGTTCACGAGGAACGGCGTGGTCGCCTGCATTTTCTTGCGCATCAGGTTCTCCCACTCATCATGCAACTTGATGAGCTTCTGGGCGCAACGATGATGAACGGAGGTCGGGATCCGGGCGACTTCCCAAAACTCGCGGACTTCGTTGGTGATGATATCAGCCGCCTTCCGTATTGTCTGTTTGCCGATGATGTGCACATGGAAGAAGCGGCGCAGGACCTCTCCTTTCGACGGCAGCTTTGAGCCGGTCAGGGACTCAGATGGGTGGCCTACCAGAAACACCTTGGTTGACTTCCACGTCGTACGCTTAACAGTTGCAGTCGACGACATGATTTCAAGTCTGTGACGGGAAAAATATTAAAACTTATTAGAAAAATAGACACCTTATAACATGAAATATAATGATTAATATAAATTAATGATATAGATTTAAATAATGAATTAAAATGAAATGATATAAAATTAAAATATGATTCCCTCGCTAGCAAGTTAACATTGTCATCTACAAGTTTACTTTTCCACAATTTATTTGAGAAATCAATACCTTGGAGGCTTGGCTTCTTGGCCTATAAGGCAAGACGAAACTAAAATATCTGCACAACCGACTCCGACTTAAAATTCAGTTACTGAATAATCATTGACGTGTTAAGTCCGCCATATACGACAAATTGGCTAGAGGGAAGCAAGTACACAAGGCTTTGTAATGAAGGTACAGTAAAGAAAACGTAAAATATAGTTATAAAATACACACGACATTTATTGCTTTACTAATAATGCAATTTATTTGTACAATATAAAAAGTGTATTAATTTCGGCCTATTCGACATAGTCATAGTGGCACATTTCGTTTTGGCATTTTGGAAAAATGGCATAAAATAGCACATGATTGCCATAAGTTTGAGCACAACTGCTGTAAAGTTAACCCTAAAGAGATTTTGGCCATACTAATAGTAGGAGTGGGGGAATCTAACATTCTTTTTAGGACGAGTGGTTTCTATGGATGTTTTTGGCTGCTGAATACGAATCCGGCTAGTTCTTGGACTTAAAATGAATTTTTTGACCTGGTTCAGCGTTTTTTGCTTCAAAATGGCGGCCAAAAAAATCGTTGTTTTTTTTTAATGATAAAAAAAAACCGCTACCCTACACATGTAATATGTTTTCATGGTAGCTGAACTCGAAAATTAACAAATGAGAGACATTAGGAGTGTGGTTAAGCAGATAGATGAAAATTTTGAAAAAAAATGCCCGATCCATATCGAACATAAAGGATGAATGAGGCTTTCCACCTCCAAACCTTTATAAATGGTAAAAAAAATTAGTTGATAAATGCTTGCTATATTTTTAATCATGGTTATGTTCATAGGCGTATGAGGCGGGGGGTCTGGGGGGCTACCGCCCCCAGGACTAGGGAATTGAGCATTTTCAGGCCAGATTTTTCCTGACATTCCTTTGTTTTTTTTTTTACTTTTTGAGGTGAATTAATTAATAGTTAATAATTAAAACGTAAGTTGAGGACTTACTGAATTCTATATCAACTGCAATGTCGTAGTTCTGCTTGTCATTTAGAAATGTAGCAAAATTTTCTCATTTTTGTAATGTTTTTTATATCAAAAAGACTTTAATATACGTTACTCATACTCTAACCTTTTTGTTATTTTATGGTACACTTAGTGCTTATACGGAAATCAGGGGACCCTGAAAATTTTTAGGGCAAATTTTTTCCGCCCCCCCCCTAGTAAAGTGCCATCCCATACGCCTATGGTTATGTTCATTCCTCGATGTTGTTAAGTATCGAGTGCGTCCTAATATTGATGTTTTATTTAGGCTTATGTAATAACGTGGGGGTGTTAGACCCCGTTAGGTATTACGTTATTAAATACACAATAAAGGTACTTACTTACAGATGCTTTGATTTAGATCTTCTTTAGGGCCTACCATAGGTGCCAGCGTCCCACAACAACCTACTACTACTCCACACATACCACATCAAGCAGGATACTCAAACTCCTCCCCAGACATAACGTTCTGTTCCCCCTCATTGGCAACACATACACACTGGAGAACAGAAACACAACTGTCATCAGACCACCTGCCCATCATCATTACAACACGTTCTACACTCTGCCCTAACAGCCTTAGGCACACTTACAGAAATTACAAGAAAGCTGATTGGGAACAGTTCAAAATACAGACTGAGGAACAATTCACCACATTAAACAGCACACCCATCATAAACATCAATACAACACTCAAGACATTTAATCAGATCATCAATAATGCAAACAAATACATACCCAAGAGCAACATTAGGAAATACAACCCAAATTATACTAGATAAATAGCCCACCTCATAAGGCAACGTAATAACCTCAAACATAGCATACAAACACCACACACAGAAGCCATAAAACAGCTCAACAGAAATAAACAACAAACTCAAAGAAAAACAAACAGAAACATTCAGGGAATTCATAACAACACTAAACCATTCCACAGATATATCTAGGCTATACAAGACTATAAAGAGCATTACCTACTCTAACAACGGCATTCACATCTCACACGCGGCTATCTGTTGCAGCCAAAATAATATCCCAACATATATACAACAAGCTAACATTCTAGTTAATCACTACGCAAAGATAAGTCATTGAAACAGAGACAACAACCAGAAAAACACAGACAGACAAACAGCCAGACACAAGAAAACCTACAGACTCGACACAACCATTACACCCTTCACTACAGACCAGACCACCAAGATCATCAAAAACATTAAGAATTCGAAGGCTACTAGACCAGACAACATATCTAACATACACCTTAAACACTTGGGCCCACAGGAAATACTAGCTCTCACAAATATCAGCACATATTCATACCAACACTGTATTATTCCTAACATATGGAAAAAGGTAAAAATATTACACTACTCAAACCAAACAAAAATCCAACAGAACCAGCTTCCTATAGACCCATTACTTTACTATGCACACCTTCCAAAGTAACAAAAAGACTAATCTTACAAATCACCAACCCACACATACCACTATCGCCTACTCAACATGGATTCAGACCTCACCACTCAAATACGACATTACTCACTAACCTCGCGCAGCATATCATGGATGGCATCAACTCCAGACGACCAGCTCAACGTACACTATTAGCAACAATAGACATTAGTAAAGCATTTGATGCTATCCCACGCTTCCCTCTCATAAACAAAATACTCAACACAAACATGCACAATAACACCAAAAGGTAGCTGAGCAACTATCTTTCAGGAAGATACTCGCATGTCACATTTAATGGCAAGTCATCCAAAAACAAGCTTTTTCCGAACGGGGTCCCTCAAGGCTCTGTTCTCTCACCAACACTGTTCAACTTATACATACATGACATTCCAATACCCATAGATAACAAGCTTACCTTATCATCATATGCAGATAAAATCACTCTAACATCCACCCACAACAACATCGACACCGCTACAAATAACCTACAAACATACATAAACAGTGTACAAGACTGGCTCACACACAATAGACTCAAAGTAGCGTCCACAAAATCAACCATCACCTTGCTTACAAGCAACACAAAAGAACACCAGATAACTCCACAGATTACATTAAACAACACCAATATTCCACACACTCACAGGACCAAAATACTTGGGGTCACATACAACACATCATTATCTTTTGTAAACCACATTCAGGACATTAAAAACAAATGTACGTCAAGACTAAACACGCTTCGGGTACTAACAGGCACAAACTTTGGACACCAGCAGGAAACATCACTCGTATACAAACAATATATTCGCTCAGTTATGGATTATGCTAGCCCATGCTGGGCACCCATTACACTGCCCAACAAAAAAATTTGTTTTGGCTGCTGATTTAATTCTAAGAACTCTTTCTGGATAATATTGATGTGCTGATTTAAAAAATCACCTTAGATTTTGTCCATCACATCAGGTTTTCGTGTAATGTGCAATGCAATATGCCTATTTTGGGTGATCCATGAAGGGCGCTTATCAAAATTGGTGATTTTTGAGACCTGTTAACAGCTGTTTTGCTGTTAAAATTTTATCTGTGGAATATGCAAATCTGTGCATTAAATCTAAAGGTCATGTACAACATATTAAAATCTTGGGTATCTGTGATTTCCCCAAGTGTGAGCGTGACGTCATGATCATGGATTAATTTTTTGCTTATTTAAACACTTTTAATCACTTTGTGTCAATATTACCATTGTATATTAAAGTTCACTCCCTGCACAATTGTTTACTTTTCCATGCTGATTCTGAGTATGTAAAAACTTATTTTTTGAAAAGAAAAAAAATTGGGCATAACCCTGCCAAAATGCAATATCTCCAAAATATCCGTATTTGATTGCTCGAAAATCTGACGTGATAGGCAAAAACTAAGGTGATTTTTTAAATCAGCACACCAAAGTTACCTAAAAACAGGTGTTAGAATTAAATTAGCAAAATTGGTGTTGGGCAGTGTTATCTCAAACATGTTTATGTGTTGTTTGAGATAATGGGTGCCCAACATGGGCTAGCATAATCCATAACTGAGCGAATATATTGTTTGCATACGCGTGATGTTGTTTCCTGCTGGTGTCCAAAGTTTGTGCCTGTTAGTACCCTAAGCGTGTTAAGTCTTGACGTACATTTGTTTTTAATGTCCTGAATGTGGTTTGCAAAAGATAATGATGTGTTGTATGTGACCCCAAGTATTTTGGTCCTGTGAGTGTGTGGAATATTGGTGTTGTTTAGTGTAATCTGTGGAGTTATCTGGTGTTCTTTTGTGTTGCTTGTAAGCAAGGTGATGGTTGATTTTGTGGGCGCTACTTTGAGTCTACTGTGTGTGAGCCAGTCTTGTACACTGTTTATGTATGTTTGTAGGTTATTTGTAGCGGTGTCGATGTGTTGTTGTTGTTGTTGGTTCTTTCTCGCAGTCACAAATTTCTGCAATGGATTGCGTTGAAAGTAGGGCGTTCCGGTCGGCCGCTGCGAAAAGATGGAGCGTAGTTATTGCAGAGAGGTCCCCGTCTTCAAACAAATGTGGGGAGCAGTAAAGTTGATGTGTCTGACTAGAAGTGTCCATGATGAGGGAATGTGTTTGTTTAGTCACTGGTGAAAATAACTGTTGTGGATCCAGCTGAAAATGTTCCCTCTTATATACGTGACTCCGATTGGACCCACCCCCAATATTCGATTGGTGAGTTTCCTGTGTGAGAGCGAAACTTCCCGCCAACCAGAGATCCTGGATTCGTTCTCATGCCAGGCCCATTGGGTTGTAATTGGACGAGCCGCGAATTCTGGGGGCGTGCCTTTACCAAATATAACTTACTCATTCCATAGGTTATTTTGTTTCAAAAATTATATTAATGTTTTTATGTTATAGTTTAAGGATAAAATTGTATACTAAAGGTAAATTTGTATTGAAGCAAAATAGTTGCGTAAAAGAGGAAAAATGAATGTTACCCCGAAATAGAATCTATTTTTATTATAAAGTTATCTTAATATTTTTTGTAATAAGGTTTAAAGATATATTTGTGTCTTAAAGATAAATTTATATTGAAACAAAATAATTGGATAAAAGAGGAAAAATTAATGTGACCCAGAAATAGAATCTATTTGGGCGAAAGACGAGAAATGAAAGTTATCCCGAAATACAATCTATTTTTTAATATAAAGTTATATTAATATTTTTTGTTATAGTTTAAGGGTAAAAATGTATATCAAAGATAAATTTGTATTGAAACAAAATAATTGGCCAAAAGAGGAAAAGTGAAATAGTTACCCCCTAATTTAATTTCTATTTTGTTTTAAAAATAATATTAATGATTTTTGTTATAGTTTAAAGATAAAATTGTATATTATGGTGGAAATTTGTTTTGGCGCTAAACTTAGTTTATCTTCTTCGATTTTTTGTATAAAAGATCGCTTTACAAGCGTTAAATTGGCCTCGTGGTGTTCCACCATGAGAAGCTTAATAGAAAAACTATTAGTGTCGCCCCTTTTTTTTAGACCTTGTCGATGTACCCCTTGGCAGTGTTGCCATTTCTACAGATTTATCTGTGCATCTGCAGATTTTATTCTTTGTTTCAGATTTTTCCCCCAAAATGGGCGAAATCTACAGATTTCTAAAAGTTATGATTTTTTTTTTATGCTTCTCAGATTTTCCTTCAAAATGGGCAAAATTTGCCGATTTCTAAGATTGAGGTTTTTTTTTACTAACCACTACGGACTACACTGGATATTACAGTAATATTACTGAGTTTCTCCATGAGAACCAACAAATTATTTTCGTGCGCCACCTGTCAGTAGAGAGTGGCAACATAACATAAACACGCCACACTCAGCTGACTGTGCGTCGGTTCTTACTAAGTCATCAACAAAACACACTGCTAAAGAAAGCAAAGGGTGGAATCTACAGTACAGATAAAAATAGCCCTGTTGTTGTTAATGTTCATTCCATAATTCCAGTACAGCACAAAATTACATATTTTATTGAATTCCTTTTTCCATTTTGTATATATGCATCCTTATTTTGTTGCTGTATACTTGTTCTTTCTATTTGCTGCTTTTTGTCTAGATCATTCTTAAACTGGCCTATAGACGTAGCTTGAATAGTATTCTGGTTTAAAATATTCAGTTTATCTACCTTTCATTCACTAAATTTTGTGTTTAATTGACCATTTTTGTATTTCTGTTTGGAATTATGAATATTATTGTATATGTTACAAAAATAAACTTAAAATCAAATAGTAGTTTACAGATTTTGTCTACAGATATTTTTATTGAAACTACAGATTTCTACAGATATTTTGACACCAATCTTCAGATTTTCATTATTTTTGGATGGCAACGCTGCCCCCTGGCCCCATAAAAGTATTTGTTTATGCTTAATAGCTCTGTCTATTGGGTTGTATTTAGAGACCTTGTCGGTCTACCAGGGGCTAGTAAGTAAAAGCCGTGTGTAAGGTGGGTTTAGTTAGGTGATGGTAAGCTATACTTAGACGATAGGTGGTTGTGGTGCTGTGGTGGTTTTTTGTGTGGTGTTTATACTCGTATATATTTTGCTATTGGGGCTTTACATGCATCTGTTTATATACGTTGTGTGGGTGTATTAGGGATTCTATGAGCGTATAGTCGGGAAGTTTGTGTGAGCTTTTTGGCTGTTCAAACGATATATACACTGTGCCAACTGGCTGATAATGCCTGGAGGCACTGGCTGCTTAAGCCAACTGGCGGATTTCGAGTTCTAATCCAAGTGATGCTACGTGAGCTCTCATTAAGCTTCTGCATCTCGCAGACGCTGGATGGTCTCTTCCTCTCTCTCTCAGGTTAGGTATACCCCTTTGGGGGATGAGGTCGTCCCATCTTCTCCCGTTTTTGGCACCTTGTAACAATGGGGGTGGGGTGGATGGCACTGACACTCATTTTATCAACATTGCAATTGTTCTGCACTCGTCTTGTTTGCGGCCATGCTACTGAAGCTTTCTGAGCCGTAGAAAACGCATGCAACATTACATTCACTTCACAACAAAAACCTAATAGCGGCAGCATCCATTTAGCCAAACCTTGCTTCAGCACCTAAAAAGAAATTTCAAGAGTGTTTAGATATTGACAAACCAGGAAGCGAAGCCATAGATAAAACAAGGGAACGATACCCAGATTTAACAAGCTGGAACTACCGGAAAGGTAGAGAGAGACCCATACACTACATCCAAAACCCCTTACATCTAAGCCGATGCAGGAAACACCGCTTCAGAAACAAGCTCCACAAACTCAGAATTCAGCTCTCCTCAGTATTTTAATTGTGATAGTTTTGGGCATATCATGAGCCAGTGTAGTTATCCCACTGTCATGAACATGGTCATCGCCGTGGTGACCGACAAAAATGTGCCGACAAAGCCCTTTCAGGGTACAGGCACCTCTTCCAGAAATCAAATCACCAACGCTCCCAAAAGCCTTCCAATATTCAGAAACCATTTAATTCCCAGCTTCAACAGAACTACCAAACAAATAGATCATGACCACAAAGTCAATCACACTATTACCTTACGTCCAAACCCCAATATAATCGGCAAGGTCGGATGGTCCAGTACGTCGAAGTGCCCGTCGAAGAATCAGTTTCCCAAGAGTACTCTTTCAAGGAGACCCTTCAATGTATAATGATCCAGTAGCATATGACTCAGATCCGCTCATAGAAGTCAGTTCAAGTCCTTTTTTAGATCCAGCCTTGAAGGCAGCAGTTCAGCCTCCTCCGTCCTAAATAGCACACCCATACCTACATATGAAGAAATCAAATTATATTTTTAGAAGTTGGTAACACGGTACATCCCGCAAATTGTTGTATTGTGGACACAGGAGTCACCTTTCAGACCGATATTTTACTAGGTATGAATTTTTTCAAACGGAATCAATGGGAAATTTACCCAGCCAGAAAATAGTTAAGTTTAAAAATAGGACACAGCCTCTCTATGAAAATAACAGACACGTACCGCAAGTTAAGCCTATTACTAACGAATAAATTCAGCTCAGATTTCCGAAAGAAGTAAGAACCCCACGCCAGTTTATAACAGTTCAGTTCGGTTGGTTGTATCCAGAGGGACAACCGCCCCAGAAACCAGCCCCAAAATAATCAGTTCCAGTTGTTGAATCTGGCAGGATCAACACAGTCAGTTTCCAGTCAGACCGTTTACGTTAATTCAATTAACCCAGCGGTCGAGATTCAGAATCCAACTGAAACTGTTTTTCAGCCAGTGAGGCAAATTTTAATCATCTAACCGGAGTCAAATTTACAATTTTTCATATGCTCAACGAAGCATATAACAATAGCACCTTATGAGAAAATTTGTTTCCTAGCAATAGTAGTAAATGGTCAAGGAAAACTATTGGAGTCAGACCGCACTCTTATTACAGAAAAAAATAATTTTAAGAGATGTTCTTATTGCCCAAGTTCTTAGTCATGGTCAGAATTCAGCTATTCCTGTTATTTGTTTAAACAAAGGAAAAAGCCCAATTGAATCATGGAAACTTCAAATCAGAGAATAGGAACTGTTTTTACAATATAAGATTCATATTTCCCCACCAGTACTATAAATCGTGTTTCCAGTTCCTAAGAGTTAAACCCTTTGGCATTAAGAAAAGAGTATAAGAAATGCCTGGAGCACTCTCTTCTGGAGTCACCAGCCTTACAGGCTCTCAAACTACTGGAATCGCTTCTCGATTTCCTGATAAGAAACAGAGATGTGATTGTTCTAAAAGGAGATCCTTTGGGCTGAACTAATTTGGTTCCTTTCGAGATCAAGTTGGAAACCAATTCCAAACCCATCTTCATTCCACCCTATAACGGTTCCACATTCCCAATTAATAACTATTGACTAGCTAGTCCCTGGTCCGCTCCTATATTCTTGTTTCCAAAAAGGACAGAACATCTCGCCCTTGTATAGATTTTAGACGCCCAAACCAAATTACCATCCGAGACCGTTTCCCTATTCCAAACATGCAGGAAGCATTTCTGAACGTAGGGAGAGCTAACTTCTTTTCATCCCTCGACTTAGCATCAGGTTACTGGCAAATGGAGGTCAGTCCCGACTCTCGGGGATTGACCGCTTTTTCCACTAATCGAGGCCATTACGAATTCCAGGTTTTACTCTTCGGAGTCCGAAATGGGCCCGCTAATTTCTCTAGGTTGATGAATATAGTCCTTCCCCACTTATTAGGCGTCCAGGCTCTGTTCTATCTTGACGATATTATCGTCTATAGTTCAGATGTCAGCAGAACACACTTCCAACGTCTTCAGAATGTGCTATTACGTTTGAGAAAAACACACTTTAAACTGAAACTTGCAAACTGCAATTTCTTACAATAATCCCTGGTATATTTAGGATTTCTATTATCATCCACTGCAATTAAACCTGATCTGGCCAAACTTGAAGCAGTGGAAGGTACCCTGTACCTCAAATCATCGACGACGCTCGTACATTTATTAGATTAGTCGGATTTTATCGAAAATTTATCACACAGTTTTCGAACATTGCTAAATCCACTACTAATTTGTTCCAGAAAATGCTAAATTTATTTGGGAATCCGATCACCAACATGCTTTTGAAACTTTAATCGGTAAACTAACCTGTCATTTCATCCTCCAATATCCCGATTACACCAAACCTTTTGCCATAGCCACGGTTGTTTCCTCCTACGGACTTGGAGCCCTATTACAGGACGTAGATGGTGTGGAACTGCCCATTACTTGCAGGGGCGTCATTTCAAATTGGCTTGGGGGTGGGCGAAGAAGGCAGTGAAAGGCCCCTCACATGTCAAAATTTATTAAGTGCTACTCACAATGTACTTTATAATCAAATTAATATAAACAAGAATGATTAAATGGTATCAGCTAGACTGGTTATTTATAGTTAACTATCAAACTATTAAGTTAAGCAATGCATCATGAAATTTATATCACCTAAGAGGATATCTTCTAGACTTCATTTTTGCAACATCATCAACCAAAACAGTTCCCTCCACAACTGCCAGAGGTCTACTAACCAAATCGTTTTCTATTACGTCACATGAGATACGATTTTTCTTCACGACGGAGGCAGTCTAAATGTCAACCGTCTCTGCCCCAACTTCATTGTCGGGGTCCCTGTCCCGACCCTCTCGCTTGGAGGCTGGTGGACTGACATCAGCCCATCACAAGCTCCGATGCTCCTGCATTCATTTGTTTTTTGTTTACTGTGACGTCAGATGTTACTCACAGAGTTTTCAATTTTTTGCTTGTAATAATTCATTGTTATTATTTTACTCAAATTATTCTAAAAAGTTTTTAAACTGTAAGCAGTTCATTATATTGGTAATCCACAAAATATTAGGTGCCTTTTTTTTTAAGAAACTATCATTTGGAGGGCCTTAGAGGCCACCCTGGTGAGCTTGGGGGGGAGGGGGCGACCGCCCCTCACGGCCCCTCCCAAAATGACGCCAGTCAGATTCTCTCTGGACTTCAACGGAATTATTCTACTACGGACCAAGAGGCCCTAGCGGTATATTGGCTTTGAAAAAATTCCGAAATATCGTCTACGACTACAATATAACCCTTAAAACTGACCACAAGCCAACTCGCGTATCTCTTCAAGGACGGTGGAAATGGGCTCTGTTAATTCAGGACTTCGCCGCAAAAATCGTATACAAACCAGGAAAACCAAGTTATTCCAGACGGATTGTTGAAACTCAAGCCCGACACCCAAGTAAATAAGAGAAACTTTTCCTGTGTTCGACCACGAAGGTTTGCAATACTCCCAACAACAAGACCCACACACCTGGAACATTCGTGCTCACCTGGAATAAAAGGAGCTATCTAAGATGAAAGAGCAGTATAACATAAACGATGGGCTCGTACATTTTACAAACGAAGATGGAACCGACCTCGTGGAAATACCAAAGATCCCGTTACATAAAGGTAACGTACCATCCCTAGCTCCCATGCATAAATATCCAGTATGCCACCGGCCCTAGTAGAGAACCGGAATGGACATACAGGGGACCATTCACCAAAACAAACATCAAAAGGGAAACCAATAGCATCATCGTTTTTACGGACCACTTCTCGCATTACAGCGAAGTATTTGTCATTCCAAAGCAGACCTCGGAAACTGTAGCAAGAGCACTAGTGGGACGCGTCATCCAAAATCATACTACTCCTTCCATCCTATGATAATTTCGGATGACGCTCTAAGTTTCACTTCCAAGCTGTTTGAATCACTTTGCAAAAGATTTAAAATTAAAAACACGCATTGTAGCATATCATCCACAGGGAAACAGCTTAGTGGAAAGACAATCGAAAAATCCGAGAAGCCTCCCGCTATGTTGTCGATGAATCCTCTCGAACATGGGATGATTCTCTCTCAATGGTACAAACGATACTCCGACAAAACGGCTGCCGTTTGACTTACTTGACAAAAGCAACCCTGAAGTTCTAACACCTTTCGAGATGGCAGAAGCAACTTTTAAAATATTTAACATAATCGGACGTGTTCTAGACTAACGAAACCAGCAGATGGAGCAAGAGTAACATAGGCGTCATCCAATAATCGTCGGCATGGGCTGTTACATAAAGAGAGTCAAACCTTCGAGTGCTCATCGCAAATTATACCTGAAATGGGATGGCCCAATTTAGGGCATATCATACTCTGGGTTCAGGGTTGAAATTTTGGTAAAACAAAGTGGCTAATAGGTATTCCTATGTAAAAATTAATTCTAAGATGGGTTTATTATTTGCAACTTTTCCGAAAAATCTCATTTTCATGATAAAAATCGCGATTTTCTGATTTGAAGGCTGCCTAACGCAGCCTCAGGGCACCTAAGCCAAAGCGCGCAGCTGTTCTGCATATGATTTAGTCTAAAAGCTACTTTTCTGACCTCATCCTTGTTTTCTTGCGTGTTTCAACACCTCTGGGTGCTGAAAAAATGTTTAGATTTCACGTAAAACTTATGAATTTTAAGTTTTTCTTCAAAGAATAGGCGCGGCTCACCAGCTCTACTCTGATCGAGTAGCGGGAGACTTGCTACCTCCACGTGTAGGTTTACACGCCTGTTCTTCCTGGATCCCAGAAAAGCGTGGCCTCATAAGATCTTATATTATGATCTTATGAGGACTTTCAGCTCTTATGAGCATTAACGATGGCTTCAGCCTCATCATCAGCCACTCGAACCTGAAAAGCTCTTAAGTATGTCATGCTTCGATCTGAACACTGGGAGCATTTCTCGATGGTCTATCCTGGCTCTCACCCACCCATCTCTCCTCTCGTGACCGTACACAGCTTGGGAAGCAGTCGAGACTTCCTGTACAGCTCTCTCGCAGGACTGAGTATGAACAGAGAAACCGTCCACTTTGAGTGGAGTTTTCCCGAGATCCTCGAGCTCAGTCAAGGTCATCTTGCAGGTGAAAATAGGCTCGTAAATATTCTCTGATTCCCAGTTGATGAGATCCTCAGGTGAAGTGGCTTGCAGATTGACTTTGGGATTTTTATGGGGCCTCACTGTCGTATCACCAAAGTCTCTTCCTTCTCTGATCTTCTCTATCTGGCTCACAGCAACAGCTCTCTGATGCTCATCCTCACTGCACAGGAATGAAGCCAGGATGTTCTCAGGATGTGCGTGGTAAGCTCCTCTTATCACTGCAGCAGAGATGATGTTCCTGACCTCGGTAGTCTGGTTCCTCAGCAGCCTCAGGCTTGAAAAAACGTGTGCATGACCAAATTTGAGGTGGTGCTTCACTTTGATGTCGTAGTACATTTTGAAGTAGAAGTTAAGGCAGAACTTCACGAGGACCTCGAGCCTCCTCAACACTTCCCCCTTCAGTCCGTGCTCCCTCATCCACAACAGCAAGATGGCCTGTGCAGTAGTGAGCCACCTGGATTGGTTCAGAGGTCCGCAATTGAGACCAGCCAACTGTGGACTGAGACTTCCAGACTTGATGGCTTTGATCAGAAGAGAGCAGTTGTGCTGGTCTGTGGAGAGAGATTTGACTATCTCTATGATATCTTCAGTTCCTTCCACTGGTTTGAAGTTGAAGTTGACCTCAAGTTCATTCACTTTCTCAAGAAGTTTTCCAATAGGCCCACTGAAGCCTGACCGGGGAGTTACAGGGCGGGCCGTCCAGCTTGATGATTAAGTGCCTCAGGGGGAGCGCGTTCACATGGAGCTGGCAGATCATCCAGTGGCACTTGCGACCCAGCATCTTCTCCAATAGGGCTATGGCGCCTCCAGACCACCCCGTGTTGGTGGAGTCTCCTCCAATCATTACAAGGCTTTCGTCAGCTCCGTGATCCAGAAGCCACTCATGCAGGCCCTGAGCGATCTTATGAGCAGGCTTTTCTCCTTCCTCAGGTTCCTCGGGAGTGAAATGGACGAGGTACTTTCCTTGAGGCTCCCACGTGATAGTGTAATGCTCCTCGATCACTTTTCCAGGATGAAATCTCCCTGTCACTTCGTCATATTTCAACACCTGTGTGTTCCTATCCTGCTTGCCATCAAAGAATATCCCAGAGATCTTCTCCTCCTCTGACCTCTGCGTGAGAGCTTCAACTGATGAGGCCATTACTTCCTCCTTGGCCCTCCAGACTTTCATGTCATCTATGGCCAAGTAAGCCTTGTCTTTGGAAAGATGACCGGCCTTGATGAGGTCGTTCAGGAAGCCAGTGGCAACTGCAGCTGCCGGAACATTTGCCACCCTGTACCTCGAAGCTGCTGAAGCTGTCCCTTGGATCTTCATGTAGTTTCGTGTAGCAGAAGTTGGAGTTTCGGCAGGTACTTCAGCATTGCCAGAGGCTTCTTTTGCAGCTTCTTTCAAGTTTGGCTCTTCGTCCTCCTCAAAGTCTTTCGTGAGAAGCTCCTCATTAGTAGTCTCCTCTTTCTTCTTCCTCTTCACAGCAGAAGCTTCTTCAGCCTCCTTCCTCTTCGCTGCTTTGATCTGTCTCCTGCTGTCTTCGAAGTCTACAGAAGACATTTGGATTCCTGAAGCTTCGGAAGTCTTCACTCTCTGGTAGTACAGCCACTGAAGATTCAGTTTAGGAATCTTCACCTCCAAAGGAGTTACAGTTCACATGGGCCTTGAGGGAGCATCCTGAGCATCCACTCCCCTCTGAGCCGCACAAGAAGATCTGATGCGTCCACTCACTTTTACTTCACAATTGTAACTGGCGTAATTGCTCAGAGCCATCTATTGAGAGCATGTTGAACTTCGCCTTCTGCGTCCAAATGGTTACAAAGATTCAAATGGAGTAGATTTTTTCCTTATGTATGTATGTATTAAATCTGTGTAAGAGTTAAGCAAAGTTAATGTTTCTAAATGGCAACAAATTACAACAAAGGGTTAAAAAATATGAGGTTGTTCAACTGAATATTCAGTATTTCAACATAGAACAGAAAACCGCAATTTTGAACATAACGCGATTTTTGGGAAAAGTTGCAGAAAAAAAAAACTCTTAGAATTAAATTTTACATAAAAATACATATTAGCCAGAGTGAAATTCGGACTCGGAAAAGTATGATATGCCCTAAATTGGCCCATATAGGATTATGAAAAACCTTCGAAAAAAACTTACGAAATCCTCGACCTCCAGACCATTCCAAACTAAAGATCATTCACGTTGAAAACTTGAAGATAGCTGCCGAACAACACCTTCCCAAAAAACATTTACTAGCTGTTCGACCAACCTACCCTTCGAAAGATGAAGATATTAACAAATCCAACAGGGACCACAAAACAGAAGTCGTCGTCGCGGAAACCACTACCCGTGACGAAGATTGGTACCTCACAACACCACCAGTACTCGAGACAATCCTTGAACAAGAGGAGGTCCCAAAACCAAGGGCCCCATCGGAACCAGACCTTGGAGAAACCTCTTCTAGAGGACCACTCAGTGGAATGCCTCCATCTCCTCCGTCACCACCCTCACCGGTAGATGATCGACGCACGGACCCTACATACCGGCCACAAATGCACCAACCACGTGAACTAGAACCTTCACATAAAAAACGAACACGCTCAGAATCCGAGCTTAACGGTCGACCCCCACTACCATCTAAGCGAGGCCGACCACTCTACACTCAAACACAAACATCTACACGACCACCCCCAGCTCAGTACAATCTAAGACGTAGAAATTAATAAAATTGTCCCCCTTATAATTTTGCATATCATTTGCTTTGGTAGCACTATCATTAAAATTTCTATGGAGTTACTATAGAAAAGCTTGCAGAAAGAAAATTTTTGAAAAGACACGCAGACCTTTTCATCAATTTCCAACCACCTGCTCGAATTAAAACCAATCTCCTTCAAATAAAAAGACAATTAAATACATTCTAAAGTAAAATTCTCGGTTCTTTTGAACATATCCAGGGAAAAGACCAGATTAATGGTGCTTCATTAGAAAACAGCCAAAAACATTCAAACCACAAGTCTACAACACACACCCTATCAGATATATTAGCAATATAATGGATACAAACTGGACCTCAAAACTTAGCAAAATCTAATCGAAGAAGTGAAAGGGGATTGATCGAAATAGGAGGAAAAATTTTCAAAGGACTATTCGGATTGGTAACCGAAGAAAACGTGAAAAAATTGAGTTCAAATTGAATCTCTTCGCGTGAAATCGGCAGCATAGTGAATACATTCTCCAGAGCGTTCCATTTAAATGGAATTATAATGAGTAATTAAGTCTTTTTTCAGATTTGTGAGGATAAACGTAATAAAGGTAATAATAATGTAATAAGGGTAAGGTAAGATAAATAAAGGTAATAAAGGTACCAATATCCTTTCCAATCTTTATTACTCCCATTTAAATGGAACCATAGGGAGTAATAAAGATTGGAAAGGATGTTGGTACCTTTATTACCTTTATTTACCTTACCTTTATTATGTTTACCCTCATAAATCTGGAAAATAAAAGACATCATTAATTACTCCCAATAGTTCCATTTAAATGGAACACCCCGAAGAACAAACCACCGCATCACTACATAAAAACAATCGCTTCCTCCATACCCTTTCGGACAAATTTACACACCTTCACTCTCTCCTAACCAAATACAAAGAACATGAAAAATATCTAGAATTAGTTAAAATAATTAACATACTAATAACTCTCATCGATAAATATTTGCAACAAATATTTCCAATTCATTCCAAAGTCTTGCATGCGACCCAGCTAGCCCATAGAAAAATTACTCTTCCCACATTAATACCATGGGATACTCTTCAGTCATTGATACACACCTCTCAGACACAATTAAAATTACCACCAATATTCGCACTCAACCATACTAATTACCCGCAATTTCGAGAATACACCCGGAATGTACATGGACCACGCCCTTAAACTTATCTCATGATTATACCATTTACCGATGTACTCTTCTGACGTATACAAATTTTATCTTTGCCCAACACCCTACTATAACAGGGTGCATGTAGTGATTTTTGGATGATACGTTGGGTGGTTGGTTGTATGGTATGTGATACGTGGTTGAATTTCACGCGTGCTTGAACTTTTGAATTTTGGTTGCTTGAAAGCGGACAGCTGATCTTGAACTGTGGGAATTTTGGTGATGAAAGGATGTAAAATTTAAAATAAGAAACGAGTATTATCGAAGGTTTCCCTGTAAAGGAATTTTTGTATTGGGTGAGTCATTAATGCTGTACATGATTGTAAATCCTAAAATATTGCGTATATTGAGCTATTTTCAGATATCTTTTAGAGTGATACATAAATGTTTTCATATTAGATTTGGTTGGACAGAGACAGCATACTGTAACACCAATAATCTAAGAATTGTCCTCTGCAAAAGAGGTAGGCTGTATGTTATAAATTGGTTCCTATGTGTGTGTATATATAATGTATGTATCTACTTAAGCTTTTTATTATTGGAGAAATGTTATTTATGTAAGTGGTGTTTTATTAGTTATTTTCTTCCGAATTTTTTAGGAGACGGAGTTGGGAGCCAGACCTCGCAAGCTCTCTAAATAAACCCCTATTTTTTAGAAGTGCCAGTTATTTAAATATTTAATATTGTAGGTTTAAGTTTAGGTTAAGCTTACGTTAAGTTTACGTTTAGATTAAGTTTAATTTAATTAGGGTAATGATAACTTGTGTACTCAAAATGTGTAGGCAGCCTGATTTGATTTGTATTTATTCATATATAGTTTTATAAATTAATGTTTTACTGTTCCTGGCTGGGACGGCCTCGCGCTGTAAAAGGGATATATATATATATATAAAATTTTTTTTTTTTTTTTTTTTTTTGTGGAATCCTGGATTTTCAAAAGACGGGGGCGCCTTTACAAAGGTAAAAATTGTGCCAAAATAATGTTTAATTACATATAAATATAATTACATACACTGAAATTAAAAATACAAATGTTAACCCTTTAAGCACCAGCAGGCAAATTTTTAGCGTTAAAATGTAGTTAAAGACCAGGTTTCTGGTAGTAAATACTGGAACTAATTTGATTGACGTTATCTAATCCATCTGTTCAAAGTATTACCTGAATCAGTCATTTTGAGAAGACGATCGTGAATGTGAATACTACGCAAAGGGTTTACAAGCACATTAACCTTGTGTCTACAAATGCTTACAACCATTAATAAGTGAATATGTAAAGCTGGAGAGCATAATTTAATTGAGTATACAAAGGGAAATATGATTTTTATACAGTTTCTAAAAATAAAATTGAAAGGTAAGTTGCCAGGTATTTACAAGGATGGTGTTGATATTTTTATAATTTAAAAAACTATGTACTATTTGGCTTTTAGGAATTAAAAAAATTATAAAAAAATAAAGCATTTGGAAGGGGTGCCAAGTGAGACCAAAAGGGGTGCGAAATTGACCAAAGTGGGGGCGTCCCCCCGTAAATCCGCTGGTGACCTACAGTACCGCCTTGAAACCGGTGACCATCCTACATGAACTTCACGCTCCTGAATGGAATGATCATTTGTGTCGTTTTAAAATTTCGAATGATAACCAAAACAGCTTTTCACAAATGCTACAACTGGTAACGATTTTCTTAACATCCGCCATTAGTATAATTACTGTGTGTGTTATTATCCTTGGTATATGTGCACTGTGCAGTGAAAAGAGTATTCTCAATGGAAAAAACCAAGACACACTGAACTGTGTGAAACTATTTATGCACGACCAAGAGTACTCGTACCACGTCAACAAGACTTAAACACACCAACTCATGTTATGTATATAATCTGTATTATAATAATCATTGGTTATCATACTCGTTAGGATTAGCTACGATATTATATATTAGAATGAGTATTATTCAAAGGGGAAGAGCCCTGTAAAAATGATAATTCTAACATTCATTTTTGCATATAAAGTCCAAACTCACATGACACTAACTGCATATAAAATTCATGCAGCTTTGGAAAATAATTAAAATTTTAATTTTCTTTCTATTTTACTTTTGCTAAGTAATTTCCAATCCAATACTTGATGAATTATTTTTTCTTTTTTCAATTACCTAATCATTTTTTATATTAAGTTTAATCATGCAATCTTGTTAAATTCTACAATGTTAATTTTTTATTCTCTCTTAAATCATAAAAGATTAAGTTAACCCTCCATCATGTTTTAGCACCTGGTACTCTCCCTTTTTATTCTATTTCGGCGATAATCATTTGACATTTTGACAATTATCCCTTCTCTTTTATTCCACACCACAATATCTGGTTTAACTGCTCCATCTTCTATGTATGAGGATTGTTTGGAAAGTTTCAGGACTGAGCCTGGCAAATGACAAGTGGTGCCCATATCCAGTATTAGACCAGACCTCTATCCATGTTTGAACATGTTTGGGTCTGGCTCACTTGCATCAGTCTCACTACAGCAGCATTTGAGTGCAAGTGTGTGAACCATACCCATTGGATCTCAAACTAGAACAGAGAGTTGCTATCACATCTTTCATACAACTGTGCAAAACACCAAAGGAGACTTGATATAATACAAACAGCTTCCAAAGATGCTTCCCTATCACATTTGAGGGTTTTCGAATAGCACAAGACAGTCAGAGAGCTCACAATGGAAGCACACTGAAAATCCTTAACCAAGTGCCGGGAACGTCATGCACCTGATCTTTTTGGTAAAAACAGAGTTACTATGACCACTGTGTGCCAAAAGGATAAACTGTGGCTGGAGCCTATTATGCACAAGTGCGTCAGGACAATACACCAGCCATTCACTGCAAGTTGCACAGCAGGCTCTTCACAACCTAGGTGTGGAGGTGATAAGCCACCTTCTTCATTCGCCAGATATAGCTCCATGCAACTTTATTCCAGAGGTGATAAAACAACTCTGTGGGAGTCATTTTGTATCTGAGGATAACTTAACAGTACAGTGATGGGTTTGGTTAATGTGATGTCAAACAAAGGCTTCTCTGAGGTGTTCAAAAAGAGGACTAAATACTGGGACTGTTGTATTCAGGAGGAAGGAACCTGCTTCGAAGGGCACCAGAGGTTGATCAGAACACTCATATTTTGATCACTGGAGGCAGTGGCGGCTCTAGACTCGATAAAGTGGGAAGGCTGTAGCTTTCGAAAATACTTATAAGGTACAAAAATTAAGAAAACTAGCTTAATAAAATAATAGTTCAATTATAAATACTTAGTATGGTTACTTACCAATGGATGAAATGATTTTATTTAAATATAAAATCCATTTTTCGGGTTCTGGACGTTGCAAAATGATCAATCACTTTTTCATTAAAATTCTTGATATCACTTATCATTCTATTTTCAATTGACAGCATTGCTAAAGCCGTGAGCCTTTGATTCAACATCGAGTTTCTAAGAAATGTTTTTATTCTTTTTAAGGTTGAAAAGCATCTTTCAGTTTCAGCTGATGTCATGGGCGTTGTTATTAAAATTTGTACAAGTTTAACTGTTTCTGAAAATGCTGATTCTAAATTATTGTCCAAGAGAACACTTAATAAATCAGTGAGCTTGTCGTTTGAGCAGATATCGTCTCGACCATAAAGAACGGACAGTTCCGTTTTGAGTTTTAATTTGTCAAGCATTGGATATGCTTCTACAGCTTTGCCGAGTTCCACAGTTGGAAAGGCTTTAAGATAAGATTCAAAACAATTTCTTCGTAGCAGTTTACTGGATTCAAGATGGCCAGTAAAGCTAAATATATTAGTGCATTCTTGGATAATTATATCGCAGACATCTGTTGCAATTGATGTTTCATTAGTAGTTGAAAACTTCCTCTTTTTATTTCCTTCATTTGAGTTGTTTTGTTCAGAAAAGTGTTCATATTCTTGCTTAATGTTTTCAATAGCAGCAGTAAATTTGTTTACATAGGATTGTGCGGTTGTTGCTTCAATACACCTAGATTGAAATTGTGCGAATAAAATTTCAACTTGGGGCATTATTTTACTGAAGAATTCCAGCCAAAAAGTAAGTTCCGGATCATTTAGCATTCTTTTAATACCAGCTGCTGCAAGTCCAGTTTCCTTTGACTGAGAGGTTTCTAAAATGCTGCAGCACTCGATTAGTTCATCTTTTCTTTCGTATACAGCGTTTACTGTTCGACTTTTAAAATTCCATCTAGTTGCTGATACTTGTGGAATTCGATAAGTAATTTTTTCTAATTCAATTGTTCTTTGAGGGGATTTTGAAAAGAATGCAGGAATTCCAGACAAGCTATTGAAAAAAACTCTTGCTTTGCTAATTTTTGATGTTGCTTTCTCAATTATTAAGTTCAGTTGATGTGCGTAACAATGTACGTAATGAGCATTTTTATAGACTTCTTTTATTCTTGTTTGGACGCCTTTCTGCTTTCCACTAAGAGCAGCAGCTCCGTCATAAGTTTGAGCTATAAGTTTCTCCTTATTAGATAGTAAACTATTCAGTTCATTGAGGAGTATTTCGGATAAAGCTTCTCCAGTGAGATTTGGAGGGTTGAAGAAACTCCAAAACCGTTGAACGGGGTTTCCTTTTAGTTCATATCTGAACACTATTGCCATTTGTGATTTATTATAAATATCCGTTGTTTCATCACACATTACAGCTAAGTAGTCAGTTTTTTCAATCTCTTCCTTGATATTCTTCTTGCAAAGAACTAATATAGAATCTAATAATTCATTTTGAATCGTTTTTGAAGTTCCCTTAAAAGCTGTAGCAGTTCGGAAATGAGATTCTAAACTAGGATCTGATTTACACAAGAAATCAATCAAACCGCGAAATACTCCTGGATTTTGGGAAGAGTCACTCTCATCATGGCCACGTAATGGCAACTCAAATTTGCCGCAGAATAATATGCAATCAATAATTTTAGATAGCACGCCCCTATTTCTTTTCACTAATTCATTATGTCTGTCGATCGATTGTCTATGTGCTTCACTCAGCTGATTTCTGATATTCACTTTACCAAGAAAAGATAAGTTCACTACGTTTATCAAATGTTTTTGGCTTTGCTGGTGCTTTATTATCTTTGGAGGCAAGTTTTTCAACTTACAGTAGAAATGCCATTCGTTGTCCATTCACTTTCTCCTCCAAATAATAAACATGGGAAACAGAATAGAGAATTACTTTGTTCACAGCCACAAATCCAATCATGTTTATCATAAATAGCTGAATTAAATTTGCGAACGTAATCCTTATTTCTACTTTTACCTGTCTCTTCTATATTTAAAGCAGGAGTTGGACGGCCTTTGTTTTTAATTTCAACCTTTTCGAGGTAGGTTAGGCTTGAAAATTTAATTGATTTAAAAAACGTCACTGTATTTTCCATGGCTTGTATGTAAGGGAGAAATAAAAGTTTTAGATAAGCTAATTGAATCAAAATAACCAAGTAGAAATCTGGTTCACAATAATAAATTTAATTGAAAAAGAAGCACGATCAGCCTAGCACAGGAAACAATGACTGACCACACTTGATAACCAGCGTCCGAACACTGCCGTCACGTGCCGTCTGCAACTGTACGCTAGCAGGCTGCAGACTTAAAAGATCCAAATTTTGCTGCATATCATATCATTATCTTCTACTTTACCAATAATGTATTTGAAAATTCAGTTTTTAATAGTTTGATATTAACACACGGTGACGGAAGTATAATTTAAATAGATCAACTTTCATCAAATATAGCGAATTAAACGTGAAATTAATCATTAGGGACATCGTGCACCTGGCAGCAGTCCACCTCACAGTCCTCACTAAATCTCATACCCTGTATACTGTGTATAGACTGCACGATTGCAGCCTTAAAATTTACATCTTAGCGCGGTAGGCCCTATATTTATATTACATTTTAAATAACCTTTTATTCATCATTGTTTGCTGGAAGTTATTTTTATTTCGTCACATTATTAATATATAAAAATCAGTTTAGTTTAGAATCTCATTTTTTGTTTAATACAACACTTTAAATAAAATAAAGAGACCGTAGAGACGCATTATTCGTCATTTTAGTTCGGGGGTCTGCAGCCTTACAGCCTCTAGGCCAGAGCCGCCCCTGACTGGAGGCACAGTCCTGAAACTTTCCAAACATCCTTCATGGGTACTAATTCGAATTACTGTATCATTCTTCTCGCTCTTTCTGGCATCTAGCTAAGAACCTCTTCAACAACTTTACTATTTCTTCTTTCCCTCCTCTTTTCCATTCTGACGGCTCAGTTGCTGTCTCTTCTCCTGACAAAACTGAACTCTTTGCTCAAACTTTCACTTCCAACTCAACCATGGACGATTCCAGTGCCGTTCCCCGATCTCCCCCTCCCTCTGACTTTATGATGTCTGAAATTAGAATCTATTTCAAAGATGTTCTTTCTGCCCTATTTGGGCTCAACTGTAGGAAGGCGTACAGTCCTGATAGCGTTCTTCCCGTTCTTCTTAAGAACTGTGCTTCTGTGCTAACACCTTGCTAAGGCAAACTCTTTCATCTTTGTTTCATCCGGTACTTTTCCTTCCTGCTGGAAGTTCGCTTTCATTTAGCCTGTCCCAAAGAAGGGTGACGACTCTCAGCCCTCCAACTATTGTCCAATTGCTTTGATTTCTTGCCCTTCTTAAGTTTTTGAATCTACCCTTAATAGGAAGGTTCTTAAACATCTCTTCACAAATCTCCTTTCAGATCATCAGTATGGGTTCTGCAAGGGACGCTCTACTGGCGATGATCTTGCATGTACAGTATCTCTGTGACTCTTGGTTATCCCCCTTTCAGGATTTTGGTGAAACTTTTGCTGTTACGCCAGACATATTGAGAGCTTTTGATACAGTCTGGCACAAATCTTTAATTTCCAAACTGTCCTCCCTCAGTTTCTATCTTTCTATCTGTGCCTTCATCTCTAATTTCCTTTCTGGCCAATCTGTAGGTGAGGTTGTAGATAGCCATTGTTCTTCTCCGAAAGCTATCAACAGTGGTGTTCCTCAGGGTTCTGCCCTGTCACCCACTGTTTTCTTTTATCTATTAATGTACTTTGCTTTGTCCGGAGCTATAGGGCGCGCCCATCTGTGGCCAATGTGGGAATGCATCTTCCTTCGATGTAAGGGCTCTCTTTGCCTTCGTGGATCATTGGACCAGTCTGGGGACCCGACTGATCTGCTTATATTTTTCTTTCTTTCTTTCTCCTCCTTTCCCCCCAGCATTTGGCTTTGTTTTGGACCTTGACTTAACTCCTTGGACCTTGGGTCCTTCACCCTTGTCGCTCTTAAACCAAACCCAAGTCCTGTCCCTGCCATTTTTCACCCCTCGTTGGATGAGAGTGGCCGCCTTTTAGACACGGAGAGTGGGTATAGGTGTATCTCGCCTACGTGACATCTATTGGCGGTGGCACCTAGTGTGCCCACGATTCGCCTTTCCCTTGTTGGAATCGGTGGTGACTGGGTGCGCGCGGGGGGATGAAACTACCTTTTTGTTTGCTGTGGTTTCTTCTACTTCAGCTTACGACCTCTACTTCTAATTCTCGGACTACTCCTTCTCTTAGCACTCGGGTGATGGGCAACCAGACCCTTGAGTCCGCTACCGCTGGAAGACCGCATCCCGATGGGGTTGACCCCCCCTTGGGCTGCGGAACACTCGTGTCCTCCTCGTTCAAAGACTTCTCGTGTGTCTTATCCCCGCAAGTCTTTTGACCCCTTCGTAGGGGCTGACAACTCTGACCCTGATTACCCTCGGTTTCTTGTCCTTAGTTCTTCCGCCTCTCCCCCCTTCGCACAGCGGGATGTTTTTGAGGTCTACGATGACTTCACTTCCCGTTGTGGTGATCCCCGACAGATGTAGCCCCGGAACGATGGCTCGCTTGTGATGGAGGTTTCCTCCAGAGCCCAACACCAGAAGGTTTCGTCCCTCTCGATCCTGGCTTCCCCACTCTTCCTTTAACACTTGTACGAGTGTGGCACATGCTCCCCGCCTTTTGGAATACTCAGAGTCGGATCTTCTCACCAACCTCTCCTCGCAGAAGGTGACCCGTGTTTATCGCCCACCCTGTATGGTTTAGGGGGCAAGGATTCCATCTCCCTTACTGATCCTGAATTTTGCTCGTTCCCAGTTACCCGAGAAAATTAGGGCCCGTTATCTGCAATTTCCGGTCCGTCGTTATATCCCCAGACCACGCCGATGTTTTACTTGCCAGAGGTTCTGACACGTCAGTGAGACGTGCCAAAGTTCCCCTGGTATTTGTGTCAACTGCGCGTCCCCGAAATATGGTTCCTCCTGTTCGAATCCTCCCCGCTGCGCCAACTGTGGAGAAGACCACGCCTCCTCCTCCTCCTCCTGTCCGACTTATGTCTTCGAACGTAAGGTCCTGTCGGTTCTGGAAGCTGACAGTCAGCTTTCAGGAGGCGAGGGCCCGCGTTCGGTACCGATTCGCTCGTCTAGGCCTTACCTTTGCTCAAACCACTGCGTTTCTCCCGCCCGACTACATCCTGCCTGCCCCGGACTTCGACTACGTCCGTGTCATCCTCTTCCACATCCTATCATTCTAGGCCAGATCCGGCCCCATCCACCTGTCCCCCAATCACGTCCTCTCCCTTCTCGTCGTCTCCACCCCCTGTGTTCACTATTCCTCCCACCCGTCCGCCCAGAATTTCCAATTCCACTGTCCCCATCTGCTCCACCTCAGTCGCATCTAACTCACCTATTCACCCTCCTGAAACCATTGCTGACATTTCGGCATACATAATGAAAACCGCTCCCTCTTCTATTCTCTCCTCCCCTCCGCGCTCTTCTGTTAAACGACCCATCGCCAGCCACCGGCGTTTGGGTTCTTCTGCCAAACTCCTTTGTTCAGGCCCCCCGTCTTCTCGTCCTTCCTCTTCCCCTTCCCCCATATCCCTCACGTCGACAGGGATCCCATTTGTCTTGCCGGCTTCTCTGAGATCCCCTGCTTCCCTTCACGACCGTCCTCTCCCCTCCTCCATTCCTGATGGTGATTATGTAGCTTCTAACACCGGGTTCAAGCCGACATCCATCCTATCCCCCCTTCTCCTCCACCTCACTCCCTCCTTGACCCCCTGATGTCCCCAGCATCCTCATCTCCACCTCAGAAACCGGATTCACCCCGCCCTGCTTCGTATCCCCCTCTTCTCCGTCCCGCTCCCTTCTTGACCTCCCGATGCCCCGGCGTCCTCTCCTCCACCTCCACCCTGGCAATTGGACTCGCCCTGCCCCGCTTTGCACCCTCATTTTCGTATTCCCCTACTCCCCCCGAAACCCAAGCCCCCGCAACCTCCTTTTACCCGCTCTTCGACCTCCTCCTCTTTAACCTGCCCCCCCCCCCCGTCCCGTCTACTCGCTTCACAGGTCAATCTTTTGTCTCGCCCGATAACGTCTCTCGTCCCCCTCCCCTGTTTTCCACAAGTGATGGGTATTATCCTCTAATGGAATTGTCGTGGCCTCCTCCCTAATTGGGAGGACTTCCTTCTACTTATCCAAGATTTTTCCCCAGTGTGTGTCTGCCTTCAAGAAATCTAACTTGGGATTCGCCCTTTGCATTCCCTCCGTAGGTTCACATAGTACCTTTCCCCTCTCCCCCTGATGCAGCTCCTCGTGGGAGTACGGCCGTCTTAGTTCGCTCTGACATGCCGTCTACTCCCCTTCCCCTCCGTACCCCTCTCTAGGCTGTTGCGGCCGGGGTTTCCCTAGACCGATTATATTCTATGTTCATTGTATCTCCCCCCCCCCCCCCGTCCCAGGAAGTTTCTGCAAACGACCGCTCTACTTTCCTTTTACAGCTTCGTCCCCCCTTCCTTCTACTGACTGGGAGACTTCAACGCGCGTCATCCTCTGTGGGGTGACACTGTCACCAACCAGCGGGGTGGCCTCCCTTCTCTCAACTCCTGTCTTCTGAACAGTGGTCAAACCACAGCTTTTCACTTCCAGACCCGTACATTTTCCTCCATAGATCTTTCGCTAGCTTCTCCTTCCGCGTTCCTTGATTTCTACTGGTCTGTTACTCCAGACCTCTACAGTAGTGACCACTTCCCCCTCCTCCTCCGTACATCTCAGACTTCTGACTCCTTTGCTCTACCTACCCGATGGTCTCCTGCCCAAGCTGACTGGCCCCTTTTCTGATCTGAAAGTCACATCTTTGCAGTCCCGAGTAACTTTTTGACAATAGACGCTGCCTCCACCTACCTTACCGATCACGTCACTTGTGCCACCCTGTCCTCCATCCCCAAATCAACATTTCCCCGCACCTCCGCCCCTTCGGTCCCATGTAGACCCCAACTTGCGCCTTAGCTGTTGAAGCTAAGAAGTCAGTCTTTCGTCGTCTTCAACGAAACCCATCCCTTGCCAATACAATAGCTTTTAAACGTGCGCGAGCTCAGGCCCGTCGCACAGTCCGTGAAGCCCGCAGCCTTTCCTGGCGTACTTATGTATCCTCTATCACTTCCCGCACCCCTTCTCCCGAATCTGGAACAAAATCCGGAAGATTTCCGGTAAACCCTCTTCCCATCCGCCTCCTGTTTTTATGGTAGAAGGAAAATTAGTATCGTCCCCTACTGCAGTGGCCGAGGTCTTGGCCTCGACTATTGCTTCCATCTCCTGACACGATCACCGTGATCCCACTTTCCTCCGACCTTAGGATTTGCTTGTCCACTCCCCTCATCTTCTCCAAACCCCTAAT
Organism: Bathynomus jamesi; assembly: GCA_023014485.1. Lineage (NCBI taxonomy): Eukaryota > Metazoa > Arthropoda > Malacostraca > Isopoda > Cirolanidae > Bathynomus > Bathynomus jamesi. The sequence goes on along the minus strand of JAJOZX010000856.1, from coordinate 757,912 downwards.
AACTTTCCTTACAACAGTCTTTTTTCCTTGTCGGAACTACGCTCGGCGCTGACCTCTTGCGGCAAATCTGCTCCCGGCCCCGATGGCATTCATTTTGATATGCTCCGCCAACTACACTCTTCGGCTTTTTTTTTATCTGCTCACCCTCTATAATTGCATTTGGAGAGAGGGCACCTTTCCCTCCTGTTGGAAGGACGCAGTGGTGCTCCCCTTTCCTAAGCCCGGCGAGGAAGGACCCGACATCTCTTAACTACCTTCCAACAGCCATCACTAGCTGCCTTTCGAAACTCCTTAAGAAGATGGTATCACGGCGCCTGGTGTAGCACCTCGAACGCCACAATATGCTTTCTTCCACACAGACCGGTTTTAGCAGGGGCCGTAGCACCACTGACATTTTGGTTCAGTTGGAGACTGCGGTTCGTGTGTCCTTCGCAGAACGACGTCATCTCTATGCAATTTTTTTTATTTGGAGAAAGTATATGACTACCTAGCGGTGGTGGATTTGCCGTAAACTCTACCTTTTGGGTTTCCGAGGCCTCCTCCCTTTCTTTATTTCCAACTTTTTGTCTTTTCGTGTTCAGGTGGGTACTTCCATCTCTTCTGTACACTCGCAAGAGGAAGGGGTTCCCCAGGGCAGCGTCCTGAGCGTCATCTACTTCGCTTTGGCGATTGACGATATAGTGACGGCTCTGTCCTTGGGGATTACGGCCACCCTCTACGTCAATGACCTAGCCATTTATTGCTCCGGTTCCCGATCCACCTTTCTTGAACGCCTCCTCCAGCGGACCCTGGACTGGGTCTCCAGATGGGCCACAGACCACGGATTTTGCTTTCCCCCTTCGAAAACAGTGGTGATGCATTTTTTATGTCGCCGCCGCTGCACCGCCGTCCTTTCTCTCTTTATGGATCACCACTCCCTGTTGTCCCCGAAACTAGATTCTTAGGTCTCCTTGATTCCTGCCTCTCCTGGATTCCCCACCTGAAGTCACTGAAGGCTTCGTCTTCGTGCCTTCAGACCTGCACCCTTTTGAAGTTCCTTTCCCTTACCGATTGGGGTGTTGACCGTCACACCCTTTGGCGGTTCTACCACTCCTTGGTTCAAAGTTAGATTATGGCTGTTAGGCCTATTCCTCCACTCCTGCCTCCGCATGCTGGACCTAATCCGTTCCGTGGGTGTACGCATCAGCACCGGCGCATTCCGGTCATCTCCTATAGTCAGCATGTATGCAGAAAGTGGCCATTTCCCGCTGGATGTCCACCGCACTTTAGAGGGATTAAAATACCTCTTTCGCGTTCGGCAGTTTCCTTCCAACCCGGTCTACCAATCCCTCTTCGGCCTGCTTTGACCGTCGTCCCCATTTGGTACGACCGTACGGTCTACGGATGGCCCCCAGCTTGTTTTCTCTGGAGGTGAAAGGACGAGTACTCCCTTCTCCCTTTACCTTCCCCCCTCCGTATCTGTTCTTTCCTCTCTACTGCATCAAAGTCAAATTTCCACCCTTTTGCCCTCCGTCAGCTGTTTTTATCCCATTTCTCGACCCATTCTGGACTCTATCCCTGTTTTCACTGACGGCTCTCGCTCGCCGTTTGGAGTGGGTTGTGCGGCAGCCTTCCCGTCAGTGATTCAATCGCTATCCCTTCCCCAACAGCTTCCATTTTTACGGCAGAACTCTCTGCTATTCTCTTGGCTCTTCGATTCCTTTCCCAGCTCTTACCTAGGTCTTTTGTCATTTATTCGGACTCCCGCAGCGCTCTTGAGGCCCTATCCTCACTCGTCTCCCGGCATCCGCTGGTGACAGATCCAGGACTGGCTTGTCCTTCTGGCAGGCTTCACGTCGTAAGCTGGTCGCCTTTTGATGGGTACCTTCCCACGTCGGTGTTCCGGGCAACAAGGGTGCGGACGCTGCGGCGAGGAGGGTGTCCTCCCTGGCGTTCGACCCTAACACACCTCTCCCGGCGTCGGACTTCACGAGGGTTTTCTGAGATGCACTCCTTCGGCGGTGGCAGCGCCAGTGGGAGGATGTGTCCAGGAACTTCCTGAGAACGGTGAAGCCCACAATTCGTCAGTGGCCTTCCTCCTGTCAATGTGATCGACGCTTTGAAACCGCCCTGGTGCGGCTTCGCATTGGTCACACTCGTCTTACACATGGTCATCTTATGACGGGGAATCTTGCTCCCCTTTGCCCTTGCGGCAGTCCTCTGTCTCGCATTGCCTCTTGATTTGCCCTGCCTTTGCCACTGCCCGCTCCCAGCTCCTCCCTTTCTGCCCTTCAGATTCCACTCTTACTCTTTTGTTGGGCGACTCCACACCTATACCGAAGGACACACTTTGCTCCTTTCTCTGCCAGACTGGCCTCTTATTCTCTATTTAAGATGACTCGAGTATCATTTCTTCCTCTCTCTCCAATGTTTCTCTACCCCTATCTCCTCGCGCTCTCTCCTTATCCTAGTATCGGCGCGATATGACCTCGCAGTCGAAGCGCCGGTGAAGCACTGCTATTCAATTCAATTATCTATTAATGATCTTTTAATTAGCACTTCCTGTCCTATTCACTCTTATGCCAATGATTCCACTCACTTCCCAAAGCATCTCTCTGAACAGTCACTACATGACTCGCGCAGTATGACTATAGAACACCTGACCTCTGAACTGTCTACTATCTCTGATTGGAACAGAGAACACCTTGTGGTTTTCATTGCTTCAAAACCTCAGTTCTTCCATGTCTACTCATCACAACCTTGCACACGACTATCCCCTTACCTTCAACACACAACTCAATCCTTTCTCTTCTCTTAACATTCTTGGCATTTCCTTTTCATATACTTTCCAAAACAGCTTCTATAAGAGGTTGTGTGTGTGCTATACCAGCTCCACAGTTTCTTCACCCCACTCAGTTGCTGTCTCTGTCTTGTCCACCCCTGTATGGAGTATGCTTCTCGTGTATAGGTGGTTCAACCCACACAGCCATACTTGACTGGATGGAATCAAAGGCTTTTTCTCATCAATTCCCCACCTCTTACCCACTCTCTCTTTACTATCGCTATTATAACAGAAACTGCTCTTCTGAACTCTCAAACTGCATACCTCCTCCTTTAAGCAGAGGACACAGTACCAGACTTTCTACACATTCTCATTCCTTTTCTGTCCAACTTCCTAACACAAGGGTTAATTGTTATTTTCAATGTTTAATCTTCTCAACTGGTCAATTCTGGGACAATCTTCCTCAATCCATCTTTCCCTGTGTCTATGACCTCCAATCCTTCAAACGCAGTGTCTAGGCATCTCAAAAACTCTGGACCTTCATTTTGGCTTTTCTTCTTCTATCGGGGTGGTGGGCTTTTGCGGGTATTCGCCCTTGGCCCCTTCTTCCTGCATATATAAAATTAAAGGGTGACCAAGTGTGTCCCATGGCTCAATCAGTTAGGGTGCTGCTCAGCAGTGCTGAGACTCCTCTCAGTCATGAGTTTGAGCTCAAAGTACTGTCCAGGGTTGGGCAGTAGGGTGGCTATCAGCATATAGGGACAAACAAATTTTTTTGGAAGGTCGAATTTTGTTCTTTATCATGAGAAAACTTGGCATGCCATTTTTTAAAGCGATCAAATCATATTTAGGGGTGGCGCACAGCAGTATAAAAATGTAATGTACTTTTAATCAATAGTAAAATACCCCAGTTATTTCTTTGCAAAATTACAGAAATTATTATTGAAATGTTTATACGAAATATTAATGTGTTTTCAGATATATAGTTGTATTTATGATGTAATATCAATATATGTAACTACTACTTGTGACTTTTGGTATCTGAAAAACTGGCAAGGAGAAAGCTGCAACTCAAATCCTCAGTTAACTACATGCTGAGGAAGTGCGTATGTGGTAGTAATTTGTGATCCATTTATTTCACAGTTTGGAGTTTCATGCCCTAAAATTTTCAATTTTTCGCAATCATGGCTAGTACCAGTTATAGTACTCATTCTAAAACAGATATATATGGCTTGTTGGTCCAACTTTACCAAAAATATTGGGTGATAAACTCCCTTCTCAGCAACAAGTTTTGGCACATTTTTTTTTACCATCATTCAGAGATGAAGCTCCCTTTGAAAGATAGTACTAAGAGTACTTTGATCAGTGTTATGAGTTTCTGGAAGAAAGCCAGTATTCGAACTACGCATAAACATGATCTTATTAAGTGGTTGCTCAAACTTCATTCTGAATAGAAAGCATTACAAAAAAGTAAGCCCCATTGATTTCAAAAGCAAATTTCCAATAAAACATACTTCACATCACAACTCAATGAACTATTTGACATTGCACATGAGAATACTCTATGATGAAAATAGAAGATAAGAAATTTCTTATTGCTCAGTGCAGTGGAAGGAAAGGTCACATAAGCTGGCATTGATAAAGTGACAACAATCAAGGAAAGAAGATAATTAGAGAGCAAAATTTTATTAGCGGCAAGAGAAAACATGAAAAAGAAGTACAACTACTAAGCAAAGTTGCAAACATAGATTCAAGTACCAGTAGTGATAATGAGTCAATCTATTTGGAAAATACTACATCTCAAAAATTAAAAAGTTTTTCTTAGGGTGACACCCAACCACAATTGAAAAAGCAAGACCTCAAAACATAATGACTCCCGAATTAGGGCAAGCTCTAGACTGTACAAAGACCAGCAACTGAGCAGCAGCTCATATTGTTGCTGCTATGGCAAAACGTTTAGGATGATATAGAGTCACTATCAATCAATAAAGATTCTATTCGCACTAAAAGAGTGAAAATTAGAAAAGAAACTTCAGCTAATATCATTCAACAATTTGCTCCAGAAATCCCCCTAGTAGTTCACTGGGATGGGAAAATGCTACCCGATATCACAAAAAAAATCTGTCGGCCATTTGCCTAGGGTAGTGTTTGGTAAAGATATCGGCAAGCTTCTTGTGGTCTCTAAACTTACCTCCGAAAGTGCAAAGGCTGTTGTTGAAACTGTAAAAGAATGGAATTTAACCAACCAGATCAAAGCTATGTCATTTGATATCATGGCAAGTAATACAGGAAAGAGAAGAGGTGCCTGCATCCTGATTGAACAAATGTTGGACAAAAAACTACTGCACCTAGTCTGTTATAATCATATCCATGAGATTATAGTTGGAAATGTATTTGGCATCCTTTTTGGTCCCTCATCAGGACCCGATATTGTTTATTTAAGTGATTACAGCTAGAATGGAATAACATTGATAAGCGTAAACTTGAACCAGTGATTGGTGATAAAGAAGTGACCTTAGACATATCTGAATGGCAGGAAGTAATTGAATTCTGTAAAAACTAACCTAGAAGAACATCAACCAAGAGATGATTACCAAGAAACCTTAGAATTAACAGTTGTTGTTTCTGGGAGAAGTACCCTCATTAGGAAGAAGACTGATGCAACCAGGTGCTCTGTATCACGCACATTGGCTAGCAAACATAATTTATTCTATAAAGATTTATCTCCTCCAGTCACAAGTTTGTCTAACATCAAGAGAAATATCATCTTTAAGAAGATTTACTACAAAGATTTATGTAAAAGCATGGTTCCAATGCCCCCAAGCAACTTTAGCTCCTGCAAATAACCTTGAGCTCCTTCAGCAATTAAAAACTTACCCAGACACTGTCATCTTCAAATCTGCAGGCAAGGCATTTGGTAATCATTTGTGGTATTTAAGTGAACGTCTGATTGGTCTCTCTTTGATGATCATGTACCTTTAGAAATGAAGAGATTGATGGTCGCAGCTCTAAAAAATGGAGATAAATGCCCTCCAAATAGAATTTGTCCAATGATTGCTGAAGTAAAAGATCTGTCATTTGTCACAGCAAACTCTCAACAACTGTTCTCAATTTTAGGGTTGAAAGATGACTTTCTAACTTCTGTAGATCCAGCTCAATGGGAACAGATTCCAGATTATCAAAATGCTTCCAAGATTCTCAAAAGCACGAAGGTTGTCAATGATATAGCAAAAAGGGGAGTAGCATTGATAAAGAACTTTAACAGCTCTGTAACGAGAAATGAGGAACAGACACAGTTTTTGCTTCAGGTCATTGAGGAAGATCGTAAAACATTCCCTGATGCGAGAAAGAAAACATTAGTTGAAGGTCTCCAAAGTTCAACCAGGTGACAATGAGTTTTAGCACTAACGAAACCCCTCCATTGAGAGGATAATACTCACCCTTATGGGTAAGGGGGAGCTGGAGCTGAATTTAAAAAAGACTAAGCTAAAATCTTCTGGACTCCTGCGGCACTCTAAAACATTTCTGATTTGTCTACAAATTGGTATTCTGAGTTTTTTAGGGAATAAGAATATTATTATGGGTTCCGAACTTAACTTTTTGAAGATTACCGTATTTCCCGGCGTATAACGCGCACCCTAATTTTGAAAAGAAAATTTAGGAAAATAAAAATTTAGGAAACAATATACCTCCTACCTCACTTCACATGTACAATTTTAACGAGTTAATTTTAACGCAGGGTGATTTTTGGAGTATTTTTGGGGAAAAAAAAAGTGTGCATTATACACTGGGAAATACAGTATATTTATACAGCCACTCTGTTGGGCAGTTCTCTCTTCTGTATCTTGCATCACAGTGTCACAGCAATATGGTTTACCTAATTCTAAAGGTGATCTAGTGATTGTGCAAACTAAATTCCTGAGTAAATAATGATTTTCAAAAGTAAACTGAACTATTATATTCACCAATTAACAAAGTCAAACGAAATTTTGTGAAGTAATTACCAGGGTCGTAGGTGGTGTTGAAACGAATCTAAAATTACCAAGTTTATTTAAAAAAAGGTTATTTTGTCCCCAGAAAATTGCTGCCAATTTAAGCAAAAGGCCTGCTATGTACATAAAACTTTTGGGCCTACAATCATTACTTTAAAAGATACTCAAATGAATTTAATGACAAATAAATTCACAACCAAGTCCCTAGTCAAAAGCAAATATTGTACATATACAGTATACATGCACAACAAAATAATCAAACAACTTAATTTTACTGCATATTAGAGGCCATCATGAATAACCAGTGGTAAATGATAAAAAAAAATAAAGTATATAATAATTAACAATAATAAAGAGAATACCATATCAACTTTACAATAAAAAAGGCAAAAGAACTGTTCAGTAAAAAAAAGTAAAATCAAATCTTCATATTACTAAAGCTAAGAGTGAATTCTTCACAACACAAAAGCTAAGTTCCAATTCTTTAATGCAAAAGATAAGAGCCAACTGCTATCAGGACTAAAGCTAAAAGCTAATTCACTCGATTCAAAACTCACGCACTGTTTTAGACTTGCTACTTATTTAAATTCCAAACATTTTACATTTATTTCTGTAATTTACAAAATATCAATATTAAAGAATTTATCTTGTAATAAATAAATTACTGTACAAAATTCACAGACAAAGTTACAAATAATTTCACACTTAATTTTTTATAAAATATTGACTTATTAAGTTTTCTTACTTTTTACAATAATATATTCTAAACTTATAATTCTTGGGTTAACTCTATGAATACTGTACTGCTGCACTCATTTAAATCTGACCCTGTCCCAAAACACAGTTCCAAATCTTTTATTCACATAGCCCAATTACAGGAAAGATGATCATCCCTGCCTCAACACTCCAGTGACCCTTCCTATTTATATAGTCCTTCTCTAACCCTTGTGCATATCTTCCTGCCCTCTCATACTGTTGCCATGCATACTTATTTTCTTTCTGTGCAAATATCACATAGTTGCCTTTTATCTTTTCAGCAATTTTTGAAGCTGGCATCTCCACAGCTTCCGCTGCATCTTGCATGAACTCTTCTTCAAAGTCCTGTGCCAATTTGATGATAGATCTAGGTTCAGTGGGACAGTTTTGTTTCATGATGCTCTTTAAAAAAATGCTAATGCTATGTTTGTGGTATGTTTTAAATATTGAACTATACCAACAGTGGCAGAGTAGTGCAACTTGTTGAGTTCTGAGAGGCTGAGTCCCATGACACTATTGGACACACATTGGTTCCTATAAGTTAATATGAGAATCTGCATAAAGTTTAAGATCATCCATAAAGAGATTATTATTATTTTGACTAGGTTTCTTCATCTTAATGTTTCAAGGTTATAATAGCCCTTACAACTATTTTTAAGGAATTTGCTCAATGAGTCAAAGGCACAGGTTCCCAACTGGTGGGCCATGGTGGATTTTCTTGTAGGCCACAACTAGTGTTTGTAATGCTTCAAAATAAGTCAGATATCCATCCATCCATCATGTTCTGCCTATCAGGCAGGTCCAACTCATGTGTCCCACCAAAGTGTTCTTTCCTGAGCTATCCTTTTCATCTCATGGTAGCTCCTGCCTGCCTTCAAATCATCTAGCATTGCTTTCCTTTTCCTTCCCCTTGGCCTTCTACCTTCATATCTACCCTCTACCACCACCTTCAACAATCCTTCTCCTCTCAACATATGTCTGATCCATTTCTTCTGTCTTTCTCTTATCACCTTAATGAGTCTTCTTTCCTCCCTCACCTGTTGCAGTACTTCCTCATTACTTTGGTGTTCCCTCCAGCTTATCTTTAGCATTCTTCTCCAAATCCACATTTCAAAACTTTCAGAAGTTTCTTTTCAGTTGTTTTCAGTGTCCATGTTTCTGCTCCATACAGTACCACACTCCATATCAAGCTTTTTACTAACCTTTTCTTCAGCTTCAAATTGAGTTTACCTGTAAGTAGTCTTTTCTGTCTCTCAAAAGCTACCTTACCCATACCAATTCTAGATCTTACTTCCTTATTGCAATCTCCATTGTTGGTTAATAAACTTCCCAGATATTTAAACTGCTCAACTTCTTCAAAGGTCCAATTTCCTATCATTAGGTTCATTTGTGCTCCTTTCCTTCTTGCAATTTTCATTACCTTTGTCTTGGTCTCCTTAATTTTCATTCTGAATTCTTCCACCGTTGTTGTCAAGCTATTGACCATTCTTTGCAGTCCTTCCTCAGTACTACAAACAAATGTTTTGTCATCTGCAAACCTTACAGATTTGACCAATTTACCTCCTACTCTGATTCCCTCTTCCAGATCTGAGAGTGCTTCTATTATCATTGCTTCCACATAGATGTTAAATAACACAGGGGACAGGGAGCATCCCTACCTGACCCCTCTCCCAACCAATCCAGGCTCCAATTCTCCTCCTGCAACTCTAACATTCAGTCTGCCCAAGATATAGATTTTTATCAGCCTATGGTCCCTCCAGTCAACATTAATATTCTTCAATATTTCCATTAGTTTCCTCTATTGAACTCTGGGACTCTGTTTTATTGACTTTGAAAAAGCTTTTGACAAACATTTCCTGATCATGTTCCAGCACTCTCCCATCATTCTCATAATACCAATAGCTTCTCTTGTTTTGACCTAAATCCAAACTGATCCTCTCCAATGTACTGCTGAGCTCTGTTCGTTAGTCTTCTGGTTAGTATCCTTAGCATTATTTTTGATGCATGGCTGACCAAGCTTATGGTTCAAAATAAAAAAATATCCTTTTATATATATAAAATGTAAAGAACGACGCTTCTGTAGAAGAGCATCCATACAAGAGAAGAAAGAATGAACAAATGAAAAATGAAGCACCTCCCAGGAATCAAACCCGGGATCATCCAATTGCCAGTCTGATATGCTAACCACTGCACCCAGGTCCTCAATCAGTCAGAAGTCATAATTCTCCTACATACAAGCGGAGGTGCCTCATTTTTCATTTGTTTGTTCTTCTTTTCTTGTGCAGACGCTCTTCTACAAAAGCATCATTCTTTATATTAATTATACTCTGTGTTGTTTGCAGTTAAAACAAAAATTATATATATATATATATATATATATATATATATATATATATATATGGGCCACCAACATTTATGACCATCAAAACTGGGCCACCATAGTAAAAAGATTGGGAATCACTGGTCTAAGGAGATATAGAAGAGCAGGGGGGACAAGTTGTGTCCCTGGAATATGTCCCTCTGAAATATTAATTTTCCTTCTCTTCTCTCATGACTCAGAGATATACTTGTTTTCCAGTTAGCTATTTGTTCTTCTAGTAATGTTATGATTTTTTGGATGAACTTTGTAGAGCCTGAAGTATTGGTGTATCCATGAATATGGTACATTATTAAATGTTTTCTGATAGTCAATCCAGACCATAATCAGGTTCCTGCCCCATCTTTTTTGCAGTCTTCAAAGATGGCACTATTGATTAGTAGTTGATCTTTTGTTCAAAAACACTTTCTTTTGCAGACTTTTTGCTCTTTATCTTGGTAGTTGCTGGTTTTCAGATGGTCATAGCTATTCTCTACAATTTCTAGGTACTGGATTTAAAAACTGTGTATCTTGGGATTTTGGGATGAAGGAGGTATGTCTAGCTATTAGCCATGTTGGTGAATCTTTTTCATCATTCATTAGTCTGTTGAATGAAGCACTAATATGAATGTGTAGTGCAGAGGCTTGTTTTAACCAGAAGTTGGCTAACATATCTGGTCCAGGGTTTTTTAAATTAGGGAGCTTCACCAATTTTCTCTTTACATCCTCCTCTGTGATTAACACTTCAGACATTTCCAGTTTGCTCTCATTGGCTCTTATTTATTCAATCCAGTTAGCATCATTGTGCTGTTTTGGGTCTTTAAAAGGGATCTCCGATAAATTTCCAGCTGGTCTTATGCTGAGTTTCTTGGGATTTTGGTATCAGAATGGTGTTCCCTGTTGTCATCCATTCTGGAGCCTCCTCCTCACTATTTATCATTCATTGGAAAGCCTTTTTATAATACTTATGTAGTGGAGCAATCTACTTAAGTCAAAAGTTTGAGAGTTAGTCTATTCCTGGACTTCTGAAGTTGGTAAAACTTGCTAGGTTTGATTTAAGTTTGTCGTCCATTATGGTGGTGATTTCCATTTGTTGTCTCTATTGACCTGTCTCCCCTCCTCTATCCAATCAGCCTTGTTGTATTGTGCTGGATCTTGGAAAAGTTGCTTCCAGTAGTTATCCAGTGCATTTTGGTCTGGTGGTTACTTAACTTGCATCGTTTCTTGTATTAGATTTTTATAGAGAGAACTTCAGTTCTCTGCAAATAACTGATTTTGTTCTTTAGCTCTTTGTCTCTGCTCTGTGTTCTTTAGCTCTTTGTCTCTGCTCTGTGTTCTTTATTTGTTTGCTGAGCTAATGCTTTAATTTGTGCATGATGTTCATGGCATTTTTGGTGCATCTGCTCATGATTACTCAAATTATACTTCCACTTCATTTTCCTAACCCTTGTTGATAGGTTTCTGATTAACTGGTTTCTTAAGTGCACTTCCATTTCCTTCTCAGCTGCAATATTCCTGCTTGCTTTTTTCTTCTTCTATATTGGGACTTCTGGTACCCTGTTTGGCCTCTGGGTCTCCAAGGTCTGTAGCTGGGTATCATCTTGGATGTATAATCCAGCTGCATAGTTTACAACATTTACTTCAGGAATTTAAGCATCCTCTGGAATTAATTTTGGCAGTGCTATATTAGCTTTCTTCATTAGTTTTTTAAATTGGTTGTTAGTATTTAACTTTAGCAACTTTGGTCTATCTCCAAACTCCAAGAGTCACACTTCCTGTTGGCAAAGTCCTCTTCCATTTGCATCTGCTCCCAATCAACTTGCCCTTCTGCAGGTGGTGGGTTGCTTGATTCTGATGTGGGTGATGATGATGGTAAGGATGGTGGAGGTGGGTTCCCTGCTTGAGCTGATGATGACTTCGGTTGTATGCTCTGTCTCAAGAGTATGCTCCTCCTGGTATAAAACAGGATTGATATGAGGACATGGGTTATCTTGGATCAGTTGTTGAACTCTTATCTCCATATGTTGCATTTCATTATTACAGAGATTTCTTCTGTATCCCAGAAATCAGTGTTGGTGCTGAAGTTCAGGGCTAGTGTTTTTCTGGCCTGGTGAGTCTCCCTGCAAGGCTGCAAGTTGGAAGGAATTGATCCCACTCCCAGAAATCATAGTAGTAGTAGTAGTAGTAGGGCTAATCACACTTGATAATGATCACAGGGTGCCTGCCCTTGTATATTCTATGACCAAGTGAAGTGGCTTCAACTCTCATCTCCACCACTTTTTCTACTGTTTACTTTTTTTCTTTTAGGTTGCATTTTTATGTTGGAGAAAACTTTTAGCTGGGCTTGGTATGGTCCCATACATTTTTACTGCATTCTAGTTCTAATGCTGTAAGAATCTTCCAGTGGATATATTTACATATTTTGTTGTGTTTGGCTGTATAGTGTACATCTGTCATGAGCACCCTGCAGCCCATTATTAGATGGCCAACACTTTCCACCTCAGCATGACAGAATCTACCCCTATCATTATTATCGAGTCTAGCCATTTTTTGTAATGCATTTGTTAGGAGTGCAAGATCTTTGGCACCCAGTATTAGTCATTCTCCATCATACTGCAGAACTTCTTTCCTTAGCCATTCCAATGATCCTTCTTTATTGATGTCTTTCTGAAGTTGTTGATAGTATTTCCCAGCCCTTTAGTACTGTTCCCATTCTTCTGCATGTTTGGTTTGCTGTTCTATGACAAGTGTTTTGTGACTTTTCCTAGCAATTAATATGGCTGGTACGCTTTCAGTTTCTACTTCTGTCATACTATTCCCTCCAAAGTGCTAGGCCAGTTTGGTTATAGAAGGTTGTTGAGTTACTGTTGTGGTGTAGTTTTCATATACCAGAGCTATTGTAGGGTGAGAAGAGCTCCTCAGATACTGCCTAGTGCTGATGGTCAATGATCGGTGGAGCTGGTTAATCTCAGTCAATCCAATCCCTCCCAATTTCCTTGGTAAGTACAATCTGGGAAGACACTGGTTCCAGTATATTATTACAATTAGAGTCAGGATTTTCCTGGTCTTAACATCTAGTTTGTTCAGTTCTGATTCCAGCCAGTCTATTATCTCTATACTATAATTAATAACAGGGGTGACAAGTTTATTTATAGCCATTACTTTGTTGTTTGATGTAAGTTGGGTCTTGCAAACCTTTTTCAGTCTGTGCACATACTCTCCACTGATTTTCTCTCGCATTTACTGATGCTCTATATTACCACATTCTTCTATTCAAAGGTATTTATAGCAACTATCCTCTTCCAAGTCCTTAATCTCAGTATCACTTCCTAAATTGATGTTATGGTTTGTATTTTCTTACCTCCCTTAAGTGTACATTTAGCATACTTGTCCAATCCAAACTTTATTTTTTTGTCACTAGAGAAAGCATGTACAATCCATAATAGGTATTCTAGGTTTTGGTCAGAGTCTGCATACAGCTTCAGATCATCCATAAACAGCAGATCATTCAAAACACTATCTGGATTTCTTTGCCTAGTTTGATTGAGGTTGTACCACTTTTACTATTACTGAGTAACTTCCTGATGGGATCCGGGGTGAGACAGAATAGCAAGGGTTACAAGCTGCCTCCCTGAATATACCCCTCAATCTTGACATGGGGGATGGATATTCAGGGGCGGATCCAGGAATTTAAGCAGAGGGGGGTCGTCTTGGTGGGGCTCATTACTGATATGTCCTCGGCCTTTGGCTGAGGACACATGAGCAAAGTGAGTGCCAGGGGGGGTGCCCGAGGGGGGTGTACCCCCCTCGGTAGGAAATTTTCATATTTGAGGATAGCTTTAGATGGATTTGAAGTATATTCCCGTTATCAAAATCCTGCTTGTTCACACACCCAGGCCAGGTCTGAAATGTCTCAGGATTGGACAAACTTTTTTTTCTTTATTCTTTTTAAGGAAATTAATTTTGTGGCAACCGGGATACATGTACCTTAAGCCATTTTAAGTCTTCAGGTCTTATTTTTCATATATAGGAGCAAACAAACGCAATCGAAAAATCGTTGGTCACCGTGAGCAGGGGGGGTCCGGACTCCCTCGACCCCCCCCCCCCCCCTTGGATCCGCGCCTGATATTTTATCCATTTTCATGGGTGAAATTGATGTTCATTCTCCATTTCATAATCTGATCTGTTATATTTCTAATAATGGTAGGATGGATTTTGTACAACTTAAGGAATTCCAAAATCCATGAGTGTGGGACACTATCAAATGCCTTTTGAGTGTCTATCCATGCCATACTTAGGTTTCTGTCTCTTTTCTTACAGTCTTCAAGGATAGTTAGTTTTGTTGATGAAAAGCTGACCCTTTGTTCCAAAGCAATTCCTCCTACATCCTTTTTGCTCTCTTTTTTTTTTTTTTTGTGTGTGTAGGAAGGAGAGAGCTAAGGGCGAGTGCCTGCAAAAGTGGCCCCTCCACAGAAGAGAGAGAGAGAGCCAAAAACAAGGTCTCCAAGGCTCAATAATGCCATTTTTTTTTTTAATTATAAATTTTGAAAAGGTTATGTAGTGTGTAAGATGCATGTATGTGTAGTGAGGAATAGAGGGAGAAGCGTGTGTTTCAAAGCATGCTGGACTGCTCAAAGGGTACATGAGAGACAGAAAAAGATCAGCAAAGGAGGACAGTGACAGGAGAAACAGGAGTTCCAGCACTCCCCTGACTCCTGCCTAACATCCATCCTGAAGTACTTCCCTGGTTGATTGGTGTCTACAATCTCCTCCTACATGTCTACAATCTCCAGCAACTAGGTGTTCATATATAGATACTGTCTGCAATCAAGTCAGTAAATAGTTTATGGGTGGTAGAGAGGCAGCAGATTGGGAGATATTTATTTGGGAGATTTGTTTCACAAGTCTTAGGGATGAGAGTTGTATCTCCACTTGTAAGCCATTCTGGTGTTTCTTCTTCTCCCTGCAAAATTCTGGGAAAGGCAGCAGTGTAATGATGGTGTAATGCCATGATCTGTTTCAGCCAAAAATTTAAAAGCTTATCTTGGCCAGGTTTTTTGAAGATGGAGAATCTTGCCAATTTCTTATCTTCCATCACAAATAACTCCTCCATTTCTGGTTCACCTTCATTTACTTCTTGATGGTTTCTGTTCAGTCAGCATCCTGGTTATGCTGTTATGGGATTTCAGAGAGTGACTTCCAGAATGACTCCAACTGGATCTGATCTGGTGGGTCATGGATGACTATTCCTTTTCTTATGAAATTTTGGTAAAAGCCTCTAGGGTTGGATGAAAATTGTTCATTATGGTTTTTCATATCTATCTGCTTTTGTTTATTCCCGATTCTATTGGCTCTGGCTGGGATTTTTCCCTTCAATTCCAGTGCCTTGTCATGTAGTTGATTATCTAATAAGTTATACTTTCTCTTTATTTTCCCTATTTGTTTTTTGAGTTTTCCTTGTTGTGGGGGTGCTTGGAAATATTGTTTTATTTGGTTCAATTCATGCCTGGCTTGCGTAAGTTGTTTAGTTAGTTCAATTTTCCAGGGAGGAGGTTTTGGTTTACACTTGGGGCTTTGGTTTGAAATTTGGAACAAGTTTCTTTTGTATATATTGGCCAGCAGAATAATTTATTTGATTAAGTTCAGTGAGATCTGTGTTGGGTGGGACTAATCTATTAACTGCTTCATTCACTCTGTATAACAGTTCCTTAAACTGTCTATTTTTCCTAAGTTTGATCAACTGGAGCTGGCTTTCCATACTCATGGTTTTAACTATTTCAATTAGATTTGCTAATTCCTCCTCTGTTTCTATTTGCTGTAAATATATATATCTTCAAGCCACGATGAAGGGGAAGGGGTTCCTGATGTGGCTAGGGAAGGTAATGGTGAGTCAGAGGATCCAGGTGAACTGGGTAGTGAGCCACCCATTCCTATCTGGTGGTTTGAGTTGGTTAGAGAATGCTGGCTGGTAGTCTGTCTGCTTTGGGTGCCATTGGGCTATCAGATGAATTATCTCTAGCATTTTGGGCTGTGTCAAGACATTGAAATAGTGGAATAGGGTTCATTATTGGGCTGGTTTCATTACAGATAAGCTTATCTATTTCATCATTCATGTATTCTATTTCTTGTTCATTAAATGCTTTCTGGGCTTTGTTCATTAAATGCTTTCTGGGCTTTGTTCATTAAATGCTTTCTGGGCTATGAAGTTGTACTTCTGAGAAGTCAGTCTTGCAGCTGGACTCTCTCTCTTATATGGGCAAAAGTGGAAGATCTCTCTCCATTCCCTTATGATGTCCTTCTGTCTCTCATGTTTCTGTCTGGCATACTTTGTAGCCCATAAAAATGTCCATTTCTCTTCTCTTGTCCATAATCTCTTTCTTTTTTCACCTCTTTCTTCTTCTCTGGCAATGTAGTCCTCATTTGCTTCCCTAAGAGCATTTTGCATGATGTTAATAATTTCATCCTCTCTAAGTTACTCATGTGCCTGTGAGGCTAGTGATTGTAACTTCTTGACAGAGGTATTTTTGTTTCCTTCAGGTAGGTTGGATTTCCTGATCTGTACTGCTAAGATTACATTCTTCTGCCTGCTCCATTTCCCAAACCACGAGTATTCAGAGCAGCGCAAAATTGCCTTCTTTCCTTCAATGGTCCACTTTACCTTATCATACCTACATAGGTTTCTACAAAGGTTATTTTTGGGGGGGCCATTTTTTGGTGATCCTGCTGGGGTCCACTGCAATGATCCCTTTGGTGAAGTTTCTTCTCGTCTAGTCATTGAGAAAAGTTGCACCATTGCTCTCCTCACCCATCCTGGCATGTAAGCAGGTTGAGGGGACTTTTTTATCCTAGGTGATATCCTGCCAGTATGGGTTTTCTTTAATAGACTTCCATATTTCATTTTGTTTTAGGTGACTTTAGCTAGGGTTACACATTTGCATTCTTCATAGCCTATTGCTAAACCCCTTGATAGTAAGAATGAAGACACATGAGGAATATGCCTAATAGGTATCACCTTCCCCACTATGAATTTGGAAATGATTCATTAAAGCACTAGACTTACAAAATTTCTTATCACACTGAGAACACTCAAAGGGCTTTTCTCCAGTGTGAACTCTTAAATGCTGTTGAAGATTATGTTTGTGTGCTGCAGTGTAAGAACAAATTTCACACTTAAAAGGTTTTTCTCCAGTGTGAACTCTTAAATGCACTTGAAGACTACGTTTGTGTGCTGTAGTAAAAGAACAAATATCACACTTAAAAGGTTTTTCTCCAGTGTGAACTCTTAAATGCACTTGAAGACTACGTTTGTGTGCTGTAGTAAAAGAACAAATATCACACTTAAAAGGTTTTTCTCCAGTGTGAACTCTTAAATGATCTTCAAGATTACTTTTCTGTGCTGTAGTGTAAGAACAAATATCACATTTAAAAGGTTTTTCTCCAGTGTGAACTCTTAAATGCACTTGAAGACTACTACTGTGTGCTGTAGTGTAAGAACAAGTATCACATTTAAAAGGTTTTTCTCCAGTGTGAACTCTTGCATGCCTTTGAAGACTACTTTCTTGTGCTGTAATGTAAGAACAAATATCACATTTAAAAGGTTTTTCTCCAGTGTGAACTCTTAAATGCACTTGAAAACTACTTTTAAGTGCTGTAGTGTAAGAACAAATATCACATTTAAAAGGTTTTTCTCCAGTGTGAATTCTTAAATGCACTTGAAGACTACTTTCCTGTGCTGTAGAGTAAGAACAAATATCACATTTAAAAGGTTTTTCTCTAGTGTGAACTTGTGCATGCCTTTGAAGACTACTTTTCCGTGCTGTAATGTAAGAACAAATATCACACTTAAAAGGTTTTTCTCCAGTATGAACTCTTAAATGCACTTGAAGACTACTTTTAAGTGCTGCAGTGTAAGAACAAATACCACATTTAAAAGGTTTTTCTCCAGTATGAACTCTTAAATGCACTTGTAGATTTACCTTGAATTTTGTCTGATATGGACATATAGAACACCTGAAAATACTCTTTTGTATGAACTGGTTATCATAATGTTCAAAATTAAGTAAATTTGTGACATTATTTGTAGTTGGAGTGCAGGCATTTTCTGTTTGTTTGCAAAAGCCAAATGACTTTGTTTTCTGAGCTTCTGATTTTGTTTCTGAGGTTTGCTTTAGTTTGGATCCCTGCAAATAAATTTCATAAAATTAATTACAACACTCGCTCAATAGCCCTCAGCTTAAGCTGTATTTAAGCTTTATAATTTCCTTCAGTGAAATCTGTAATTTATTGATCAAAATGCCAAGAATATTTTTTTTAAATTTTGTAGTTGACTTATATTTCCACACCATTCTTTTCAAACCATTAACTTTTACCTCAAAATATTTTCAGATTAAATTAAACATGATAATTCCTTTCTAACAACTTTTCTCTGCACTATTAGTCTTTTTCTAATATAAAGGATTTGCATACATCCTCTACTTCCCATCATGACAATGTGAACAAATGAGCTAAAGGCTGGCTGAACAAGCATCTGCATCTGTGTGTGCCATTTAGGTCTGCCATGCACCCCCCACTTCCACCCAAAAAAAAAGTTAATGAATTTTCACCATAGCTATGACATAGGTTAGCAATGCCCACTAGGTTCCATAGCAAATGTTTCTGCTAACTTCACTATTAAGGTCAAAATATATTCACCTACTCCCCTTTTTCACACTTAAAAATTTTATAAATCAAATCAATATAAGTCATTTCAGGGCTGAAATGTTGAATATTATCCAAATGTTTTAGCATACTGCAATTCAATTTATTAATAGCTGACTCAAACAGGTACATACAAGATGTTGAACTATTTATTTTAGTAAAGTAAGTTGGGTTGGGAAGAAGTTTAGTTGCCTATGAAAAAAAATAAAACCAGTTGTCCTTGGAAACTACATTATGAGTAATTTCATTCACCCAAATGATATGAATAACAAAGAACCTAGTTTTGTAGGATCTAATTCACTACGCTGCCAAAGAAGAACCAGAGAGACATCTTAATTGATGAAATCTAAAATTACAGCCAAGACTCAGAGAGACAACCTTCAGATAAACAGCCCAGTGTCTTACTACTATGCTACTCTGGCTGTTAATTCAGGCAAATGGATGTATGCATATGCCAATTAGGATTAAAACTCCAGAATAAAGTATTTTTATTAACCCTTAAACACCAGTCAACATCTATTGATATTCTCTTAGAGAACATTGGTCAACATCAATTAATGTTTTAGGTTTTCTGCAAATGATGGCCAACATCTATGGATGCTTTACCTTTCCTGCCTTTGTATATGGTTTAAAATGACTCGTAAAATCACTACAAAATTATTCTTGAATTCTTTTTCACCTCATTTTTTTGTGGACAGTGGGGTTATTGATCACATTCATACCTGGTGTTAAAGGGTTGAGAGGAGCTAATGCAAAAACAACATAAACAATGTTTTGCTTCTTTTAAAAGATGTTTGCCAAAACTACTCATTTATTTCTGTTCTTATGTTGACCTATATTTAGCTGAGCTAATGGAGGCAGAGAAAGCAAAGCAAATTTAATAAAGTTCTTCATATATAAAAGAGGATCAGGAAATCAGGAACTAATTTGCTTTTAATGACAACATTTATTCAAACTATAATATTTGGTCAAAGTCCATGATGTGTGATGGAGCCATATGTTTAATTTTGAGTGATGTATCCATCATCTCACTTCTAAATTCATGATTTTTAACAATTATTCTTTTCAAAATTTAAATTTCATCGATCAATATTTATAGGCAGTCAATTTTATACAAGCCAAATTTAAACTTCTGAAGTTATTCATCTCAACTGATCTCATTTTTTACATTATACTCCACTACCAAGTAAAACAAGAATCTCACATCCACAGAGTGTTAACATCAATAAATATTCATGTAAATTACTTGTTGCAGCTATATTAAAGCATTTCCTTTCTATTAAGGCTTTTATTGCAACCATGACATACTTTGCTTCACTCTCATTTTAACTTCCAACATTCTCATACCTCTCTTTTCAGTCAAACACCAAAATTTAAATATTTCCACAACCTCTAATATTTCTCTATTTACTTTAACAACACATTCTAACTGTTTTATCAATGAGAATAGTCTTTGATTTACACTTTCAATTATCTTTAATACATATAAAAAATACTTGCCATTACTCTCCACTTTATTCTCTGATTTACCCAGAAGCACCATGTCATCAGCATATGGTAAGATGTAACAACTACATCACATTCACACACATTCAGATATACTGCTCTTTCTAACATTCTTGCTTTCATCACCTGCATTACCCCATCCATGAAGGGAATAAACATACCCCAACTTAGAATTAACTAATTATTGTAAATATGGTTGTCATGGAAGGAACACTCCTCAATAAATCAACTTTGTAAGAGAACATTTCTAATTTAATTTACATATTTGAACCCTAATACAAGAGAATAAGAAAGTTCTTCCAAAGAAGTATTTCAGATAAATTTATAAATGATTGGAGTGGAAGTATACAAATACAAATTCAAAATTTCAGTGACATCTTATTAATGTAAATCTATAAAACTTGCATCTCATTTTGAAGTTGTTATGCTACTTTGAGGCATTTTAGGGTACAGACTACAGACCATCTAACATTTAAATACCATTCTATTCTGAAAATGGGAAACTGTAAAATTGTGATTTAATAAGATTTCATGACCAACTCTCTACCGAGTTGTTCATAGTCAGATAGGAAAATAGGTAATATAAGGAGCTAAAGAATAACTACTTTTTTGACTCATTTAGTGAAAGTATACAGAACCAAGCAGATAAGTATCAAATTGGCTTATTTTAGCAAAGGTATACAAAAGCAGAATTAGTGTTACAAAAAAAAAAAAAAAATTCTCCCTATTCATTAAAAAATCTATTCAAATAGAAAATAAATATATATGAGAGGCAGTCAGAAGTTTACACAGTTTACACAGCATATAATTTTGTAACTAAAGGACCTACATTATGTTTGTATCAGGTGAATTCATTAATCATTGTTGGCAACACTGTAATCGATTCAGCTGCCATCTACCGTACATTGGTTATATGAGTCAGTTGAACATGGCAACTCAACTGGAGCAGTGCCCTGCCCTACGGAGCAGTCCAGGATGTTTACGTTTAATGGCCACTTGTAAACGTTCCAGTGTTGAACAATATGCAGCTGCATTGATTCTTGTGCCTTTTTCCATGAAGTCTATGAGCAAAATGCCTTTGTGGTCCCAAAACATGGTAACTATCACTTTGCCAGCAGACCTCACAATCTTGAACTTCTTTGATTGCGGGGACCCAGGGTGTTTCCATTCCAGGCTTGCATGTTTTGTTTCCAGAGTATGGTGATGAACCCATGTCTCATCTCCTGTGACAATGCATTCGAGAAATTCTTGACCACTGATGGACTCAGAATATCATTGCAGAAATGACAGGGCACTGTTCCAGTCGAGCCACCATGTTCAATTGACAAGTATAACCAATGTACGGTAGAAGGCAGCCAAATCGACATGCAGTGTTGCCAACAATGATTAATGAATTCATCTAATACAAACATAATCAACGTAGGTCCTTTAGTTACAAAATTATATGCCATGTAAACTTGTTTCCTGACCACCTCTCAGTTTCAGTAAATTACTTTTTATATGTTCTAAAAATGTATAAAACATGCAATTTATTTATTTAAATATATATAAAAATAAACTTTCCTTTGATTAAATTGTGACCTACAGGCTACAGAATATGCTTAGTAACTTTTTTCAATTCTCTATATTTTAAACAAAAATATATAATACAAAATAATTGTTAAATATTATAAAAAAAATCTTTTCTAGCATGCAGATAAATTATAAAAGATTTTATATCTGTTAGTGTTAACCCTAAGCTCTAGAGTGGTGTTTCTCAACTTTTTCTCTGCTGGTGACCCCCTGAACCACTTCCCCTGAATGATAAGACAGCACATACTTAAACTATGAAAACAGCTCCTGAACCATTTTTTACACGATGATGGAAAGCTTGGTAAGAGGTTAATAATTTATCTATTCAACGAAAGGGTGGTAGAATTTGGCAGACTAGCAGGAAACCTACATGATAAATTGAGTGAACTACTATTGACAAGACACTATAGTTGTCATTCCTATCAACTTGTTTCCTTTGGGAATGACAGGAGTAAATCATTAAATATAATAACTTCCTCCTACAAAACAGAAATCAACTAACTCAAAATGTAAGAGAAATACAGCACAGGCTAGTATAGGAACACACAAGATCATACAGAGAAAAATTGCCAATCTTATTGTTATAATGAACTAGTTTCCTTTGGCATTGATAAAACTATATCACAATGTCTTATGCTTCCAAAATTAGATGCTGTCCTAATTCTTAAGTTTCTTCAACTATTTTCAAGATTTGATATCATTTCCTTCACTTCAACAGACCTTTTGCAAGCTGCATTTGACTTGGTGATGAGCTTAATGTTTTTCTTGGCTTCAGGTTTAAGTGATAAATTGTCAGCTTCAACTAACTTCTCGGAGTCTATTAGTTTGATCTTTTTCTCTTTAGGTTGATTTAGCTCTTCATAGATCTGTTTCTGCTTTCTCTCTACATCATCTGTTTGTTTGACTTTCTTCCAGTCTGCTAAGTAGTCTGAATATTTTTGTTGAGCTGCTCTACAATACATAAGCATTTGCTTATCCACAGTAATCTGTGACACATCCAATGAACCTTCAAGCTTTCGTGCTCCTCAAAACTCCATCACACAGTATTCTCTGACTTACAATAGTTTTCTCTATCATGTTGGGAGCAACCACATTACTATTTATACTGAAGCCTCTTTCAACCAATGACTGACCAATTTAGGGTGCCACATAAAAATCATTTTTTGATTTTTAGGACGGCCCTTTGTGGGATTGTTAGGTTGGGTGAAAAAGCCCTGAATATGAAATTTTAGCCAAATTGAAGGATATTTAGGGGTTCCGCATCAACCATCTCTGGCATACCACGTGTCAGAAGTAATGAGTTTCTCCAAGAAATTGCTCCAGCTCCAAGGGGTAAAGTAACATGTACAATGTCAATATAAATTCTATCATATACCATGGCGTAGAGGACAGTCACAGCTATATTTCCATAGCATTAAGTTTATTCCATCTCCAATATTTTTTTTATATTAATATTTTTGTCGCAGTTCAAAAGTTTTTTTTCAAAGTTTCACCTTAATACGTTTATGCTTTGTAATCCAAACCACACCAACCAGCAACCAGCTTATAACAACACAATACGCAACTAGCAAACAGTGGAAACACCTTAACAATATTGTTCAACATTATTTCATAATTAATTGGAATAAACTTGTCCCACCATGCCTGGGTAGCAGGATACTATTCTCTGCTCTGTGTGTAATGTTATTAATAATACAAAATCATTAAATCAATTTCAATTTTATTGCAACAAAACAACTTAATATTATTAAAATAAAAAACATTTTATTCTGTATTAATCATAGTAATATACTGAGCCTACTGGCCATATAAATCAAAATAATAACTAAGAAATAAAGTATATATGATTATACATTGTTATACAGGATTAATAGGAGTAACACCCTATAAAAATGAAGCAAATTCAAATATACCATAAAGTACTCCCAAACCCATTAAGGATTTCCGCTGCGGGCGCTCGGGTGCTCTTTGCGGTGCTTCTCAATGACTTGCATCAAGTACTGCCGTTGCTCCTCGTCCTTGGTGAGTGTGAGATTGTAGTTCTGCATCAGCGCGACCCCTCGCTCCGCCCGGACATTGACAATGCTCAACGTAGAGACACGCGTTTCCCCGCCAGGTAGGACACATTGTTCGACCAGGTAGCCAGCTCCAACTCTAGGAAAGAAGTATTGATCGCGAGCCACTCGAAAAGAAGCGTGCTGGATGTCATGCAAAAGTCTGCGACTGTCTTTCGCTCGAGCTCCTCCGGGCAGACATCCAGGGCAATGCGCTTGGGTGGCTCCTCAGTGCCCTCGACATCCTTGATGGCTGTCGCAATTCGACTCTTTTCCTCTAGTGGAGTGTCATCATCGAAGAGAGCGAGGGCGGCCAGGTGTTCACTCAGGTACCAGAGATGTCGTTGAAACACAGGGGAGGTAGCCTTGGACACGTCCTTGTCCACCTTGTCGTAGTCAACCAGCGCCTTGAGCATCGCCAGGTCAGTTCGAGGGGCAGCGGCAGGAAGGGGCGCCGTAAACCAGGCCGGAATGTAAACCAGCAGCGCAAAGTTTATGAAGCGCAGGATGCCCCGGGCCTCGCGAGCCTTAATGGGGAGCTGCTGCCGGAAGAGGTGGAGCTTGATGGTATATATCACTTTGGCCATCCACCGGGCGCGGTGGAGTGCGCCCAGTCGCATGAAGCGCACACCTCACTGGGGGACGCCTCCAAGCGCTATGATCGCCAGCTCCAGGAGCTCTCGGTAGTCGTCCCGCGGCTGGTCCTTGGTGATGTGACCCTTGAAACGCACGATCAGATCATCTCACGCCTTGAGCAGCGGCTTAGTAAGGTCTTCCTTGGAGATGGCGCTGAATTGGTCAGTGCAGACGGATTGCCAGCACTCCTTCAGTCGTGAGAACAGTTTAATGTCAGGACCAGAGGAGGGGCCCATGCACTCTATGAAGGCTTTCTCTGCCACCAATTCTAGCATGTGGTGCCGACAGGCCAGGTTCAGCAGCTGGAGGTGAAGGCCCTGCTCGATGAAGACGCAAGCGCCCGAAACGACGCCCGTGTTGGCAGCTGTCGTGTCAAAGGAGAGCTCGACGACACGATCAGCGATTCCCCAGTCATCCAACGAGTTCAGCACAGCATCTACTTGGGCGTGACCAGTTCCAGCAGGCAGCTTCGGCACGGAGAGAAGTTTGTCGACGCCGTCGCCGGACATGACTATGGCGAGGCGATCGACCTTCTTGCCACTGAAGTCGGAGACCATCTTCCCGTCCCAGTGAACGATGAGTGGGACACTGGGATCAAACGTCATCTTCACTTCTTTGGCAATTTCCCCTCGATGACGCAATTGCCAACGCTGAATCGTCTCGTGACTGAGAGCCAGTTCATCTGTCTCTTGAATATCCAGACTGGAAGCAGCTGCTTTCATGAGTTGAATGGCTCCACGGTTGCTTGTTTTGGTCCAGTCCAGTGCCGACGCTAGGTCTTGAGTCATAATGTTCTTTTTGCGACGGCGCTTTGTAGGTGGATTGCTTTCCTCTTCTGTCGAGCAATTAGGCGACGACGATGAGTTTGATGATGTAAGGGTTGCTGTTGCCAGTGATTGCTCTGATTGCTTTTGGCGTTGCCTTTCTTTGGCAGCTTCATGTGCGGATGCACGTTGCTCAATTCCAGTGAGGATTTTGTCCACCCCGGACATGACACCACGGCGACCCTTTTCGCGTTGAGCAAGAAGGAAGTCGCGATCCTCCTGGATGGTGATGACGGAGAGGGCGTTGTCGAGAGCCACGTCAAAAATGTCATTGAGTCCCTCGGTGAAGGCCACCATGGCTGCCTCACCTGTGGCGCTGGACCGCTTCTGGCTGCGCTGCAGTGCCTGCCAATTGTCGTAAAGTCTAAGCAGTTTTCACGCGGCGCTTTTGGAGGTCATGGTCGGGATTCTGGCCATAGCCCAGAAAGTATACACCTCCATGACTCCAGATTTGAAAAGATTTACTGGAGCACAGCTCTGAATTTACTTTTTTTCCCCTTACACCACTAGATAGGTTAATGATAGTAAACTCTTGAATTGACGACATACCAATTACAAATTGTTTTAGCTAAACATAATAATACAATAATGTACAGTTTATAACTCACCTTAAGTTTATTTATTCATTGCAGCAGCAACAGTGGACGATGTTAGACCTTGCATGTAGGCATTTGTTGTGAATTTACTGCCATGTATGCTTGGCCACTGATCAATGGCTTTCTGTGTGATCATTACAGCAGATCTAGTGCCTGGAGCTGGACCCTCCTTCACAATTCTGCACAGCTTAGTCAAATGAGATGGCTTAATGGATCCTTTGTGTTCAACAATGTAACCAAGAATGGAGAATGTCCCTTCAGCTGGTGCTTCACTCCAGGCAGTTGATCCATCTTTATCAAAATGCTTTAATCTCTCTCTGATTCCTTTCCACAGCTGTTCTATATATTCTGTCAGCCAATTTATCACTGAGTCTTTTGTAAAACTACTTTCAGATCTGGTTCTGGATGGTCTAGCAACTTCAGCAACCTGGTAGTAATCAGAACGTTTCTTGATGTATTTGTAAACTTCATTTAGGATGTAATCCTCAGCTGTTAGTTCCTTTTGCTGCCCTGTGGTATCGTGCTTAAATTCAGAAACTACATCATTTGCATTTCCTCCATTAGCTAATTTGGAAATTGTTTCCATCACTCTTAACAACAGTTTTCCCTCCTTCTTTATAAAATATATTTTCTACAAATTCTGCACTAACTGTGGTTTTTTGAGCTACTTGCAACATAATCTTTGTTACATAGGAAATCAATACATAGAACTTGGCACTAATTTCTTTCTCTTGTGGATGATAAAAAAAAAACAATTTTCCACAAATCTGTCAAATTGATCAAATTCGTAATTAACCATGCGAGTATCAGATTTGAGTTTTGGTCTCTTAAAACCAATGATATTGTCAAGAACCATATTGGTATAGTCAAGGCATGATCTCAGATTTGAAGTGTGATTCTGAATAAAGTCTAAAAGCTCACTTAGTTTACAAATTTTCTTCAATGCATCAACGTGGGCTCTGTTTACAAGATGCATTAAGTCCCATCGAAATTTGAAATTTTCTCCAAACAACTTTTTCATTTCATTTTTAAATGGCTCGTTGTCCTTACAAAAAGCCCCATCTCCAACCATTCCAGATACCTTGGATTTAATTGCTTCTTCAGATAGTTTCAAGTGATTAGGAGACTTCAACACATCAAAAATTTCATTGGCCAAATAAACTCCTGATTTGCTGCGTACTAAATTTATCCCAGCAAGTTTTACAGTCTTATCTTCTTCACTCATAACTAATACAACTAGCATGCTTAATCCCAAAATTGTTCCAATGTCAGCTGTTATTGTTACTGAAGTTTGTTCTAAGAACCACTTTACAGTTTGTTCTTTAAGTTGATTATCTAATAGCTCACAAATTGTCTCGCACGCATGTGTGCTATGATTCAAATTTCCAACCTCACAACCTGACCTATGTAATACAGCTAGAAGTACTGGATATAGAGCCCATGCAGTGTTTGTTTTCATTATGTAGTATAAGATGTTGCCACATAAGTCTTCTATGCATTTAGTAGTGTTCCGAGAAGATGTTTTCATCACTTCATAAACAGCAGCTCTTTGATGATGCTGAAGTTTAATTAAATGTCTCTTCAGGTGGGTTTTCAGATTTCTAAACCATCTCTCTTGATTTTCTCCTTGTTTGCATACATAGGTTAAATCTTTAACATTGAAGTAACCTTTTATGTTAGAATGTTTGTCTGAAGCACATGCTTTGGGGTCTGTGCAAGCTATGCAATATAATGTAAACATTTTATCATCAGAAGCATCATCAATATCTTCTTGATTATCATCATCTTCATCCTCAACAGCTATATCTACATCAGGCATATTAGTGTCACAATTTGCAATGTTTTCCATTATATCACTTGGTACTGAAAATGAATCATCAGCATGCCCTAGATCCTTTTTTTCCACCAATTTGAATGTAGATTTGATCAAATCATTGTTCAGGATTTCTTGTATTGATTTACACTTGCTTAAATGGGCTATGGAAATGTCAAATTTGTTGCTTTTTGCTTTATTAGATTTGGATGCAACACTTGAACTTGAAGGCATATTTTGACTCTTCTCTTTATTAACCACAACAGCTTGGTGAGTTTCTTTTGTTAGGCGCAAAATTGCATTCAATGTCTTCTGGATTTGGGAATTTTCAAATTCCTCTAAAGCAGTTTTGTTAGTCTGATGCGCAGATTCCTCACTTACCTTTTGTTTCTTAGGTGGAGGAGAAGCACTTTCTTCAGTCTGTGAAACATCTAGTGAAAAAGTTTCATTTTCTAGATTAGCAGTTGATGAAGTTGGTTCATTTTTCTGAGGTCTAGCACTAGCACATTTTGTGAACAAACTAAATGACTGCTTTGCCTTATCTCTGCTGCACTTCATCCTGGTATTTCTTTACTGCAATATCTAAGCTGTGGGCCCAAACTCTGGGACCTCTTGTATTGTAACAAATATTTTTTTGGAATTAAAATGTTCCTCCCAGTTTTGCTTCTTTGAATATTTGTTCTTGCATTGACCACAAAAGTAACCCCTTTTAACACCCTCACTTTTCTCTCCAACTTCATCAATATTAGGATCCATTATTGATTATTGACTACCTGAAAAAATACAAAATAAGTAAAAGTTAGTAAATATAGTATGGTAAAAGTGAGTAAAAGTAAGTAAATATAGTACAATGAAAGTAAGTAAAAGTAAGTGCTTTAAACTTAGTAAAAGTAGGTAAGTTAAAGTAAGTAAAAGTAAGTTTAAACTTAACTAAACTTTTCAATTCTAGAGTCATGGTGGATTACTTAAAACTGCACAAGTAATTATCTGGCCAATTTATCAAACCTGGCCGAGATCAATGGAACATAGGCCAATCTTGATAATTTTATATTAAAAAAATATACGTTTTAATAAAATTTTAATTATCAAAACATTGAAGCTTAACAAAAAATAAAAATAATTGTTAAATATGGAATTACCAACTAAACTTAAAATAACTAAATTTGTAATTTAAAAAAATTGGTTTGTACAAGAACGTATACGCAAAAAAATTGCATAACGTCTAGCGGATGAACAAAACCCAAACCCAAATTTACTTTTTCTCATGGTCAAATTTACTGGAGCAATGCTCCCAAGATCCCAGGAATCTGGAGTCATGTACACCTCGACGATCACATTACGCGCTGCCTCGGCTAGAAGTTGTTTTTGCATCTTATGAAACTGTATAAACCGGCGAAGCACTTCACCATTTGAAGGTAACCTATTTCCCGTTAGGGGGCTTGGGTTGGCGTGTCCGATTAGCCATATCTCGGTCTTGGATCTCAGTGAGCTTGCGGTAGCCATCACGAGATGATCACGCGTTGAATGCGTGAAGGAGACTGATTGACTGAAGACTGTGACAGTGTGACTCACCACACTAACCCGGCGTTGCGCTGTTGCCAGATCTCAATGCTGAAAAGTAGTGAAAATATATAGAATGAGAAGCAAATATTAATTATAAATATTTAAATTTATGAAATGCATAAATTATAGCAATATATATGCAGGGTTGGCTGGTTTAACCCAAATGGTTTAAACCATGGTTTAAACCATTTAAAAAAACCATGTTTTTCTGGGGTTTTTGTTTTTTTATAATTTCAATTTTTACAACACAAATTATTTAATTCATAAACTAATAGCTCTAAACTAAACTAAAACTTATTTATATTGATAAGACCTAAAAACCATCAGTTCAGGGTAGCCTAGTATGTACGGTAGTATATAATATAGCTACCTTGCACTAGCAGGCCTATTTAATAGTGGCATTGCACATAAAAGGATTGAAGTTACCTGTATCAATTACATTATAAATGCATGTAGCTACAAATATAAATGTTGTTATTAGGTTTATTTTCATTTTTGTGAAGTTAGCACTTCTTACATCTAACATCTTCCAATTAAAAAATGAGACAGTCAGCAATTCTAATTTCTGAGTACCAGTACCTAATTGAGTTATCTGAGTTAAGTTTTTTTTTTTTAAAACCAGTTTTTTTTTGTTTTTTTTAAAACATCATTTTTTCCAACCCTGTATATATGTAATAGTGCCATGGTTACAGGTTTCCCAGATAAATCCATTATTTCAAACACACGGTACAACAGAAACGGTCGATGCGGAACCTCTAAATGTATTTCGATCGGGCTCAAACTTCATATTTAGGGTTTTCTCATCCAACCAAACAATATGACTAAGGGCCATTCAAAATTTCCAAATTCTAAAAACTGCCCCTATAGAGTGTGGCACCCTACTGACCATGGACTAGCACAAAAAAACATTTGAAATAGCTTCCACAGTTTGCTAAATTCAGGTTTATCCAGTCATTTGCTTGTAGTGAAGTTATACTTTTTGAATTTGACTCTGTGCTCCAGTTTCACAAGCTTGACAAAATTTTTGTACTGCTCTAGAATGTTTTCACCTTCTAAGGTCCCATAATGTTTACTTCCAATAACTTCACTCACCAAGGATTCAAATTTCATTTCACCTGAATTCAGATGATTTGCATTTAGCATACTCTTATAGGCTAAACGTAAATAATAAAATTCCTAATTACACAGCAACCACTGCACCACTTTGTTGCATATAGATTCTATACATTTGATTTGACTTTCAATTTCATTTCACTGACATGTGGAGTTGCTAAATTTTCATTGACATTTCAAGTTGTTGGAACCCTATATACTTTGTGTTTAGTCTATTCAACCAAATATAAGAAGATTAACAAATACAAAGCAGGCACAGATAACTCAACGAAAGACAAACTAACAGTTATAAAGAGTATGACTAACAGAAGATAATTTCAGTTGTAAAACTAACATTACACAAGTTTTTAACTTAAAAAAAATAGCTTCTGCAGTTTTATATATTGTGATTTTTGCTTGAAAAATAAAATTATATTTTCCAAGTAGGCTGATTTTTTGGTAAGCAACAGGAGCATCCACTGACCTTCAGGTTGAGAAAAACAGCCCTTTTTAATAGTAACAGTCAGGGAAAGGAAAGTATGCTATATTCAAAATCCTAAATATACCTTAACATATTATATAAAAGTACTTTATTAATTATGATGTATCCAAACATGAGTGAGCTACTAAAACTTGGGGCAACACCCTCAGTAACAAATGCAGTGTGTAAGAGAAACTTCTCCACACTGCGATGATTGCATGATTATGTGCAATGTAGTGTGAGAGAGAACAGACTGTCAGGTTTGGCACTTATGCATATCTAATATGATATGGAAATTGACCTGGATCAGGTTGTTGATCTATTTGCAAAATAGCATGGGGACAAATTACAGAAAATGAATTTGCTCTTCAAATTGCAATTTTCAGATTGTTTGAATATAAAATATACTGTATTCTCTCTATGAATGACAAATGTTAGTAATAGTTAAGTTTTTAAAGGAGAGAATTTAAGAATTTATTTTATTTAAATCTGCTTTTTTATACATTTCCAACAGAAATGGGGTCATTGCAAGGTTTATCATTATCATTATCAGAAATTTTTCATTATCATTACAGCATTTTTGTTTCATTATCATTACAAACCCTTCATTATCACTGTAATGATCATTACAATACTGAATATACTGAATAAATGCTCCACTGGTGCACTGGAAGCAGGGATGCAAAGATGCTTGGCAGCAAGAACAGATACGTCAGGATATAGATGTGCATTGTCCCTCCACCATGTCAGGGGATTGCAGTCCTCATCAATGCATGGCTGGTCAAGGTAGCTGCCTATCTGGCTGACAATAGGGTTCTGAGAAGCTGTAGAGGGAGCTGGAGCAGCCATAAAATTGAACAACTTGCACTGCTTTGGTGCTGGCTGGGACTAGGAGGAATCAGAAGCCGCATATATAAAGGGTGATCCAGAGAAATGGGACCCAAAAGAAACCCCTGTAACTCTTAAAGTATAAGTCCTTTTATAAAATCATACGCATCATTCGAAAGAGGATAGTTACAAGTTTGTACAGGATTGTATAGGTTTTGACAATACAAGACAAGATAAGATACAAAACAAAATAAAAGTGTTAGTTAAAACTAACCCTTCAAGATGACTGCATGGACTGTGGAACAGCTGCGTTTCATAACTGAGCAATATTATGAGCATGGAAGAAGTGTAGTTTCAGCTCTTAGAAGGTGATTTTGACATCTGAAAATTTGTCTTGAAAGATCTTTGAGCTGAAACTACACTTCTTCCATGCTCATAATATTGCTCAGTTATGAAATGCAGCTGTTCCACAGTCCATGCAGTCATCTTGAAGGGTTAGTTTTAACTAACACTTTTATTTTGTTTTGTATCTTATCTTGTCTTGTCTTGTATTGTCAAAACCTATACAATCCTGTACAAACTTGTAACTATCCTCTTTCGAATGATGCATATGATTTTATAAAAGGACTTATACTTTAAGAGTTACAGGGGTTTCTTTTGGGTCCCATTTCTCTGGATCACCCTTTTCATATACAGTATTCCCTCGAATATCGAGGGGGTTACGTTCCAGAACCCCCTGCGATAGGTGAAAATCCGCGAAGTAGAAACGATATGTTTATTATGTATTTTACGCCTTTATAAACCCTCCCCGCACTCTTATAAACCTTTCCCACGCTCTTATAAACACTTTCTACACTCGGAGTATGAAAGAGACTAACAGTATTTTAAAAAGAAAACATTTGTATATACAGTATTTTTTAATAATTTTACCAACATTAAAATTTCGTATGGGTACTCACCAGCGAAGATACTAAAACTTGAATGATGACGATGATGATGAATTAGCTGTGCAGTACTGAACGATGAAGGTGATGACGATGATGAGATGAATGTACTGCACAGCAAAGAGCATTACATCTCTTCTAAATGAATAACACGTGGAAGCGAACTGAGCAAGGCGAGATGCTGAATGCTTCGGTAGGCTGCAGATCGAGATGCGACGAACGCTAAGCCAATCAGCGCCCAGGATACTGAACAGCGTGCTCTGATTGGTCGCGTCTCATCCATCGGCCAATGGTGTGCCGTGTACGGTATCATATAGGCAAAGTAGCTCAAGCAGCACAAGCTTCGCTGGTTTTCCTATCTTGCGGTTCTTTGTCAACTCAATTAGAGTACGTATTTTATTTCGGCTAGAAAAAACTGCGATGTACCGAGTCCGCGAAATGTGAACCGCGATATGGCGAGGGACTACTGTATATATATATATATACACACACACATATATATATATAGGGTGTCCCATAAGTCCGGCATCATAGGAAAAATAATTAAAAAAGGCAAAACAAAAGCTTTTATTTACAGAATATGCTCAATATGCCCACCATTGTTTTCAATACACAAATTCAGACATGATACCCAGTCACCAAGCACACGGTGAATGATGTCAGGAGTAATGGTGTTACATGCCCCAATAATGCGCTGCCGCAAATGTTCAACACTCCTAATTTTCTCTGCGTATACCAGTGCTTTCAAGTGGCCCCAGAGATAAAAATCTAGTGGCGTGAGATCCAGTCTTCTAGCTGGCCATTCTACAGGCCCTCAATGTCCTATCCAATGACCAGGGAATTGTTGGTACAGGTATTCCCTTACTTGGGTGCTGTAATGTGCAGGAGCGCCATCTTGCTGGAACCATGTTGGGAAATTTCCTTCTTCGTTCAAGACACTGGGAAATGCTTCTTCCTTGAGCATTCATCGAAAAAGAGGGGGCCTATGATGCGATCCTTCCAAATGCCACACCATACCATCACCCAAGATGCACCTTGTTCCTTTGAAGAGGTATACCAGCGAGGGTTGTTTTGAGACCAGTAGTGGGTGTTCTGTCAATTTATCTCGCCATTTCCATAAAAAACAGCCTCGTCACTGAACAGAATGGTGGATGGGAAATTGGCATCCTGAGCATAAATTATGGTTTGTAGAAATAGAAAAATATGAATTTCTCTTATGATGCTGGACTTATGGGACACCCTGTATATTGAAATTACACTGTAATGAAAATGTAATGATATGTAATGATTTATTACAGACCTTTCATTACCATTATTGCCTCAAAATTTCTTTCATTATCATTACAAGAGATTTGTAATTAATTATAATTAATTACCATTACAATGATAATGACCTCACATCTAATTTCCAACTTAGGAATAAATTTTCTTTAGCTTATTAATAGTCAAAAGTAAATACTGCTGCAGATATTTGTGTGTAATTACTTCACTTACAACCAAAGTATGTGTGATATCATATATAAAATAAGATGATTCACGCATGAAGGAAAGTGTTCAGACATCCAACAGGCCCTGACAATCTTTGTGTATGGCATATTGTTCCCTGGCTTCCTTCTCTGTACCTTCTCACCCCACTTTTGCTACATTACCATAAAATTTGAGCATAACCCTAGGAAAAGCTGGCTATGGGCATGCTCTTAATTCTCATATTCATTTTCATATATCATATTTGTATACTAAGGAATGCATACTGACAGAAGCTTGTTAATAAATCCAGAAAGGCCTTAAAATCAGAAAATCTTAATTCCTTCCTATAAAAAAAATGCATATAAATTACTGCTACAAATCAAATGATGAATAAGCATGTTGAAGTACTTAATTTTTAACCAAGGTGAGTTTGATGTAAAATTTTCAATTCCAAACATCAAGAAAGTATGAACATTTTTTCCAAAATTACATTTACAATATTTGAAGTATTTTCATCTCTCCAATTTCCTTTCTTAGTACTGCTGCTAGATTTCTTTAAAATAAACTTGGAAAAAGTTTTCATCTTACTTGTTCATTTAAAGGTCTTCCAACATTCCTCATTATATGGTTACTAATGTTCAATTTTTTAAGCTTAACCATCGGGTATTTGGAACACTGAATTCTTCTGAACAGAATATGCTTATTCAATGACACATCAGAAACTTGTTTCTGATTCTCAGGTTTTGAAATTTTCTCTGAATTTGAATCATCAAAAAGTTTAGGGCTTTTTTTCTGACACAAATTTTCAGATCTCTGAAACATTGTTGAAAATTATTTTAGACAACTTTACATGTAAATATTTGCTATAGATCAAAATTAATAGCTACTGAATTCTGATCATTTTATATAGGTACATCAACAAAAGAAGTTGCACTACAAGAAAACTTCAGTTACTTCATTATGAGAGAATTTCAAACTCAGGTTTTGAGTGTGATGGGTTAATCCATCTGACATTACATCAAGGTCAGTGACAATAAATATAGTTAGAGAATAAAAGCTATAACTTAAATAATAAAACTAAGACAAATGACAAATAGTGAAGTGAAAAATGAACAAGAATAATGTACTGTAATGAATGCAGTGGAAGTGAAAACAAATATGAAGTGAGGTTTAAAAGGATTACATGAGAGAGGATGACAGCCTCCTAATTACCTGAACAAACTTAAAAATCCTATTATTGGGAGAGCATTTATTCTGCCCAAGCTCTTTAGAGAGGAAAGTACCATCCTCATCTCAATACTCTGAGATGATGATGTAATCCTAAATTACCAAGACTAGGACACTCAATCTACAAGGGCAGCACAGTCGAAGGCACCATACAAACTTCAGAGCTGGCACAAGGCCCCTCTCAGACAAATACAAGTGGTTAAGGAAGATAGGGTATCTCTAAAGGGAAGCAAGTGGAGTTTGCTATCATCAGGACATAAAGAGATAACTCAAGGAATAGTCTGCATATGTAACTTCACATATCTTGTTGGGACCAAGAATAGTATTTCAACTTTTGCTGCCAGACAATGCAAACTGCAGCCTGAATCCATGGAAAGAAATACAGTACAATACCTCAAAAGCAATATGACATTCACCTGCAGAAATATGGGAAGCAACAGACTTTAGGAAGTGGGCCACCTCTTCATTCCCATTAATGGCAACCAAGGCAGGTAGGTACCCAACAAAACTCAATACACCATCCACAACAATCAACTAAAAGGTGTCACTTTAAGACATCTAAAAGTATGGGGCAACTCCGAAACTTTAACACTCTTGGAGTTGCTAAAAATGCAGAGAGTTAAGAGTAAAGACTTCTTTCTTAACTAATGGCTGACATAAGTAGTTTAATCTTTCAACAAGATGGGATGACTTCCCATGATGCCATTGCTATTTGCAACTTTCTAGATGCAACCTTTCCTCAATGCTAGATAAGCTGTGGTAAACTAATAGCATGCACCATAATCACTTGACTTAACCTCTTTCAATTTTTATCTGTGGGAGTGTTAAAACACTTGTGCATTGTAATAAGCTCTGTACACTGGCAAAACTCCAAAACTCCTTCAAAAAAAAACAGAGGTCAATAGACCCATTCTGCAAGAGCACCTTACTAATGCCCTAATGGAGTTTCAGTGTTGAACACACATTATAGTGACAAATGATGGTCATCTTGTAAAAAGTTTTCTAAACTTGTACAGTTTGGAAATGTAAACCACCATATACATATATTGATTAATGATTAATAATAAGAAAAGTGACCAATTACACTGGGCAACAAAAAATTTTTTTTTTCGTGTCCCAAGAATGAAAATACCTTATTCTTATAGTATTTTCTGTGCTGAATCCAAATAAGTTTGTAAAATTTCTCTATCAGGTCTGGTTTTTGTGTGACATGCAATTTAATTTTTAAAAACCCATATAGTTACATACTTATTAAAATATGATCGAAAAGACATACCTGTAGTTTAAAAAGTAGCTTGTTTTGATTTTCTGCTGTGCTTTGCCTCAGGCATGTCTCTCTTAAGAGTCCAGCAATAGTCAGCCAGCATACTGGGGCTCCATTTGCCTTGGTAACGGTTTTCCATGGCAGAAATATCCTGATGAAAACGCTCACCATGTTCATCGCTTACCGCACCTAGGTTTTCCGGAAAAAAGTCCAAGTGAGAGTCCAAGAAATGAACCTTTAATGACATATTGCACCCCATTGCTTGGTAAGACTTAAGAAGATCTCCTACTATTTCAGGATAGTTTTCGGCCTTGTGATTTCCCAAAAAATTTGTGCAGACACTTTTGAAACTCTGCCACGCAGCTTTCTCAACTTCATTCAACTCTCCTTCAAATCTCTCATCTCTTAACAATTCTCTGATCTGAGGGCCTACAAAAATGCCTTCTTTAATCTTGGCATCACTGATCTGGGGAAACTTATTTCTCAAGTATGTGAATCCTGTTTGTGCTTTATCCATCACTTTAACAAAGTTTTTCATAAGTCCAAGCTTGATATGCAAAGGAGGAAGGTACACTTTCTCAGGGTCAACAAGTGAACTATTCACAACATTTTTCTTGCCTGGAACAAGTGAGGTGCGTTTTGGCCAATCCTTCTTAACGTAGTGGTTTTGCTTGTCCCTACTGTCCCACTCACATAAAAAACAACAGTACTTGGTGTAACCTAGCTGCAACCCTAGCAAAAGTGCAATGACCTTCAGATCTCCACAGATATTCCACTTATATTTCTGATACTGAAACTTTTCTAAAAGCAACTTCATGTTGTCGTATGACTCTTTCATGTTTGCAGCATGTGCAATAGGTACAGAAGGAAATTTATTTCCATTGTGAAGAAGGACTGCTTTCAAGCTGACTTTTGAGGAGTCAATGAACAATCGCCACTCATCCATGTTATGTTCATGACCAAGAGCCCCCATGACTGAATTAACATCTTTACAAAACACAAGTCCATCTTCATGGGAGAACCATTCTTTGAATTCATCATGGCGGCTGCGGAAAAAACAAACTTTAGTGTCACATTGCAGTAGATTTCAACCCTTTAATCTTGAACCTAAAAGTTCAGCCTGCTTCTTAGATAATTTCAAATCATGAACTAGGTCATTTAGATCTCCTTGTGACAGTAAATGTGGTTCATTGGAGGAACAGGTAGCCTGGAATGTTGGATCAGAAATGTCTTCATCTTTTTCCTCGTGATATGCTACAGCTACGTTTGATTCCTCATCACTTAAACTTACATGTTCAGGAGGATTTGGTACTGGAAGTTGAGCACTGTGGGGAACTGGTCTCATTGCAGATGGTAGATTAGGGTATTTCATAAGGCTCTTTGTTTTTGAAGTGATCCCCTTTGTATTTACCAGGCAGAAATAGCAGTCTGTTGTGAGATCTTTGGGTTCCCTCCAAATCATTGGAATAGCAAATGGCATGTGACGTGAACCATTTAGCCATCCTGTAAGTAGTCTTACACATGTCACACAACAAATGTGAGGGGCTCAACTCTTGTCCTGATCGCCACTTTACATCCGAAATAAAGTTCAAAGCATTTTTTTACTAATGGTGTAAAGTTACGTTTCTGGGATTTTAAAGTTCCACGGCATTACAAAACATCTATATGAATACAACACTGGTGTAAAATTAACAAGAAGCAACAGACACTAGCTGTTAACACTGTGACATTTACAAGTAGAATGACTTGGAGCTGCTCTACACACAGAAACTAGGCTCATGTCTGAACAGGTACAAACATGTTTCAACCTGCACAGTCTGCTGCTCCGACCAAATTTATCCTGCCAGCATTATCAGAACTTTCTCCCCAAAGGAATAAATTGTACTAATTTTACAGAAAAATTAATACAACATATATATTAATATATTTTATTATAGTTATATTAATTAATATAATATATTATTATATTTATTATTTTTATAATGTTTTATATTATAATATTGTTATATACTGAATTATATATAATGTTATTATTTTTTTATCCGGTGATCATGCTAAATGAGGAAAAAATGAACATAGCATCACGAGTAAACTAAGCCTGATAGAAAAAATCTGATTTCATATTTAGATTCAGCATGAAAAAGTACACTTAGAACACCCATCAAAACCCTTGTGACAAAATTGTTGTTGACCAGTGTTATTTTTGCACCATTATTTCTTGGACACGCTGTATTTTCAACAATAAGAATTAATATGATCCTAAGCCAAGTCAAAAGGTTTTTTTTTTTTACATTACTTAATAATTTCATTAATTGTAGATTTATATTTAAAAAAATAAAATTACCTTTGAGCAACAATTAAAGAAAGTTGAATTTTTGCAATAATAATAAAAAAAGACCCCTTCCAAAAACCAATATGTTGTATCACTAAGTAAGTGTTGGCAAGGGTATTTTAACAGGCCTGGATAAAACCTGGTAAAAACCTGGTTGAATGATGGGGTAAAACCCTGTCAAAACCCATGAGCACTATTTTGATTCTTTGAAGTAATTAAATTTATACATCACAATTTCTATATTCCAAGTCAAAAAATATAAAAAGTGAGAAAAAATCAAAATTCTTTTAAATTTTTAATCCATGTCAAAAACAGAGTATAAAAAAGGATAAAACAAGAGTAAAATTCAAGCACTGTCATCTAATGTAAATCATGGTTAGCAACAACTTCATATACATGTTAGGTTAGGTTTGCCTAGGTTTGGTTTGGGTAGAACCCTGTGGTTTTTACTGATGGTTGTTAGTAGAGAAGCACTTGTGAATGAAGCAGGGTTGGCAAAAACCTGGGTTTTTCACAAAAAAAACAATCCAACTGGGTTTTTAGGTTTTTGATGGGTTGAAATTTTTTTTAGAAAGATTCGATAATTATGTAGTGCCTAATATATCTATTATTTTATTAATTTATTTATCTAATCTACAATATATATTAAAAAGATCTTTATTTCACAGAAAGTTCAGATAAGAGATGATGACATATTAGAATTTTTTCCATTTTAATTTTAGATCTTTCCTTTATTTCTTAACAGCAGATTTCAGCTTTGTTTAGACCTGACTCAAATTTAAATTTTTAAGATGTCAAGGAGTTATAGAGGTGGAAGATCTAAAGCTAGCGAATGGGACAAGGTGACTTTATTAAGTGATCAGCCTACTAGAGTACGGTACTATGCAATTATTGCAAAGAAAGTATCACTCGAAAAATTGAGAGAGTGAATCATCATCTAGAGAAATGCAGTAAAAGAAAAGTGGAATGTTTTGAAAATGAGGCAAGAGGTATGCCAAGACTCAAATTTGGAGCATCAGTTGAAACTGATTCACTTCCTCCAACTCTGGCTCCTGGCAAAGATGATCCAAAGATTATAAGTGAAAATGTGCCTGAAATGAATGACACCAGTGCAGGTTCTTCATCATCCACATTCTGTCATTCAACACCAATAAAGCATAAAAGGCAAAGATCAATTACATCATTTGTGGTAAGAATGACTGTGGACCAAAAGGAAGAATTAGATTTACAAGTTGCAAGGTTCTTTTTTCAACTAACATACCCTTCAACATTTTAGAAAATAAAGAATTTATAAAATTAATCAAAGGTCTAAGATCAGGATATGAACCACCAAACAGGAAAAGGTTGGCATCTGATCTGTTAATAAAAGTTAATGAAGAAGTAATCCATGAAATGAAGAATGACCTTAATCTTGATGATTGTACCATTACCCTTATACAAGATGGCTGGAGTTCAGTAGGTAATGATCCTATTATTGCATGCAGTATTTATAGTTGTTAATATACAGGGTGTACATAAAGTCAGGATCTATTTTTGTGAAGCACTTGGAAATTATATGGAATTCAATCATAAAATGATAAAGTGGTAACATTTATTAAATAATAAAGAGTAGGATTCGACATGACACCCATCAGTATCCCTGCTCAGCTCAAATCGTTCCGCAGCATTTCTAAACACATTCTGGAGAATTTGTGGGGTTATGTTATCTGCAGCAGTTTGTATATGTGTACTAAGTTTTCAAGACTCGTAATCTTCGTCTGATAGACGTGCGATTTGATAAAGCCCCATGCAAAGAAATCTAAAGGGGTTAAATCTGGTGATCTCGCTGGCCAAGGTCTGTTGCTTCTGTGTCCGATCCAGCGACTTGGAAAACGTCTATTTAGATAATCCTGAACAATTTTGGCATAGTGACAAGGAGCACCATCATGTTGATAGACGACAGGGATAGGATTGTTAGTACCGTCGTCTATCAACATGATGGTGCTCCTTGTCACTATGCCAAAATTGTTCAGGATTATCTAAATGGACATTTTCCAAATCGCTGGATCGGACGTGGAAGCAACAGACCTTGGCCAGCGAGATCACCAGATTTAACCCCTTTAGATTTCTTTGCATGGGGCTTTATCAAATTGCACGTCTATCAGACGAAGATTACAAGTCTTGAAAACTTGCGTACACGTATACAAACTACTGCAGATAACATAACCCCGCAAATGCTCCAGAATGTGTTTAGAAATGCTGCGGAATGATTTGAGCTGTGCAGGGATACTGATGGGCATCACGTCGAATCCTACTCTTAATTATTTAATAAATGTTACCACTTTATCATTTTATGATTGAATTCCATATAATTTCCAAGTGCTTCACAAAAATAGATCCTGACTTTATGTACACCCTGTATAAGACTGCATAACCATATTATAAAAAATGCCAAGTTAAAAATAAGTTTATGAGAAGTAAATTGATGTGGGTTTTTAGGTTGGGTTTTTGGTGAGTTTTTGGGTACCAACCCTGGAATGAGGTGTACCCAGAAAATGATATGCTACCTCTGTTATAAATGCAGCTTTTATCTTTACAGTAATTTCACTTTTTATTAATTAATAAGTCATATTCATACCTTATACAGTTCATTCTGATTTCTGGGAGTTGTCTGGGGATAGGCTAGGTGGGATTTAGCCTACTGGGGAACTCATTTCCCTTAACTTCACATATAAGAGAGAGGGTGATTTTCAGACACACTTTTCAGAAAGTCTCTCTCATATCATGGCATAAAATATAGGTAAATCTGAATTTCATGTTAAACCCATCCATACCTCTCCTCCAAGCTTCCTTACCACCCTGCCTCATAGTTTTCCAGGAAGCAACCCTCAGGCCAACAGTGGTGGGAGGGTGGACAAGGACATTGGTTGGACTCACCCAGGGAGAATAGGCCACTACCAGAGCAAGAAGGAAAGCAATAGTGCATACAATATCCAAACACCCAAAGCATTTCCCATAGCTGGAGAATACAAGACATGCATGACCTATCAACATACCCATTAGGAGAACCAAATATCCAGGGAGAATAGAGAGAAAAAACCAGCAGCAAAAAGTGTGGTTGATGACCATAACACATCATAGGCCAGAGGTAGCAAGGCCTCTGGATATTAACATGAGGCTCTGATCATTCATTAGGTGATCATTAGGGTTTTACCAGGGTTTGACCAACATTTGGATAAAACCCTGGGAAAACAAGAGGTTTTACCCACCCAACCCTGACACACACACACACACATTTACCTTAACCTCAAGTTTACAATCAGTGAAGTCCATATTTTCTTCAACAGGAATGTCTTCTATCCATTCATCTTTGATCTGATCACTCTGAAATTGGTTTTCTTTTCATTACATTCAATAATTAATTTCTTAGTTTAATAAAATTGCCTTATAATCTACAAAAGCTTTTCAAATTAATTCATCACCTTAATGTTTTCATGCACATGACTCCAGATTCCTGGGATCTTGGGAGCATTGCTCCAGTAAATTTGACCATGAGAAAAAGTAAATTTGGGTTTGGGTTTTGTTCATCCGCTAGACGTTATGCAATTTTTTTGCGTATACGTTCTTGTACAAACCAATTTTTTAAATTACAAATTTAGTTATTTTAAGTTTAGTTGGTAATTCCATATTTAACAATTATTTTTATTTTTTGTTAAGCTTCAATGTTTTGATAATTAAAATTTTATTAAAATGTATATTTTTTTAATATAAAATTATCAGGATTGGACTATGTTCCATTGATCTCGGCCAGGTTTGATAAATTGGCCAGATAATTACTTGTGCGGTTTTAAGTAATCCACCATGACTCTAGAATTGAAAAGTTTAGTTAAGTTTAAACTTACTTTAACTTACCTACTTTTACTTACTCTTCCTTACTTTTACTAAGTTTAAAGCACTTACTTTTACTTACTTTCATTGTACTATATTTACTTACTTTTACTCACTTTTACCATACTATATTTACTAACTTTTACTTATTTTGTATTTTTTCAGGTAGTCAATAATCAATAATGGATCCTAATATTGATGAAGTTGGAGAGAAAAGTGAGGGTGTTAAAAGGGGTTACTTTTGTGGTCAATGCAAGAACAAATATTCAAAGAAGCAAAACTGGGAGGAACATTTTAATTCCAAAAAAAATATTTGTTACAATACAAGAGGTCATCCCAGAGTTTGGGCCCACAGCTTAGATATTGCAGTAAAGAAATACCAGGATGAAGTGCAGCAAAGAGATACGGCAAAGCAGTCATTTAGTTTGTTCACAAAATGTGCTAGTGCTAGACCTCAGAAAAATGAACCAACTTCATCAACTGCTAATCTAGAAAATGAAACTTTTTCACTAGATGTTTCACAGACTGAAGAAAGTGCTTCTCCTCCACCTAAGAAACAAAAGGTAAGAGGAATCTGCGCATCAGACTAACAAAACTGCTTTAGAGGAATTTGAAAATTCCCAAATCCAGAAGACATTGAATGCAATTTTGCGCCTAACAAAAGAAACTCACCAAGCTGTTGTGGTTAATAAAGAGAAGAGTCAAAATATGCCTTCAAGTTCAAGTGTTGCATCCAAATCTAATAAAGCAAAGAGCAACAAATTTGACATTTCCATAGCCCATTTAAGCAAGTGTAAATCAATACAAGAAATCCTGAAATGATTTGCTCAAATCTACATTCAAATTGGTGGAAAAGAAGGATCTAGGGCATGCTGATGATTCATTTTCAGTACCAAGTGATATAATGGAAAACATTGCAAATAGTGACACTAATATGCCTGATGTAGATATAGCTGTTGAGGATGATGATGATGATAATCAAGAAGATATTGATGATGCTTCTGATGATAAAATGTTTACATTATATTGCATAGCTTGCACAGACCCCAAAGCATGTGCTTCAGACAAACATTCTAACATAAAAGGTTACTTCAATGTTAAAGATTTAACCTATGTATGCAAACAAGGAGAAAATCAAGAGAGATGGTTTAGAAATCTGAAAACCCACCTGAAGAGACATTTAATTAAACTTCAGCATCATCAAAGAGCTGCTGTTTATGAAGTGATGAAAACATCTTCTCGGAACACTACTAAACGCATAGAAGACTTATGTGGCAACATCTTATACTACATAATGAAAACAAACACTGCATAGGCTCTATATCCAGTACTTCTAGCTGTATTACATAGGTCAGGTTGTGAGGTTGGAAATTTGAATCATAGCACACATGTGTGCGAGATAATTTGTGAGCTATTAGATAATCAACTTAAAGAACAAACTGTAAAGTGGTTCTTAGAACAAACTTCAGTAACAATAACAGCTGACATTGGAACAATTTTGGGATTAAGCATGATAGTTGTATTTGTTATGAGTGAAGAAGATAAGACTGTAAAACTTGCTGGGATAAATTTAGTACGCAGCAAATCAGGAGTTTATTTGGCCAATGAAATTTTTGATGTGTTGAAGTCTCCTAATCACTTGAAACTATCTGAAGAAGCAATTAAATCCAAGTATCTGGAATGGTTGGAGATGAACCTTTTTGTAAGGACAATGAGCCATTTAAAAACGAAATGAAAAAGTTGTTTGGAGAAAATTTCAAATTTCGATGGGACTTAATGCATCTTGTGAACAGAGCCCATGTTGATGCATTGAAGAAAATTTGTAAACTAAGTGAGCTTTTAGACTTTATTCAGAATCACTCTTCAAATCTGAGATCAGGCCTTGACTATACCAATATGGTTCTTGACAATATCATTGGTTTTAAGAGACCAAAACTCAAATCTGATACTCGCATGGTTAATTACGAATTTGATCAATTTGACAGATTTGTGGAAAATTGTGTGTTTTTTGATCATCCACAAGAGAAAGAAATTAGTGCCAAGTTCTATGTATTGATTTCCTATGTAACAAAGATTATGTTGCAAGTAGCTCAAAAAACCACAGTTAGTGCAGAATTTGTAGAAAATATATTTTATAAAGGAGGGAAAACTGTTATGTTAAGAGTGATGGAAACAATTTCCAAATTAGCTAATGGAGGAAATGCAAATGATGTAGTTTCTGAATTTAAGCACGATACCACAGGGCAGCAAAAGGAACTAACAGCTGAGGATTACATCCTAAATGAAGTTTACAAATACATCAAGAAACGT
Organism: Bathynomus jamesi; assembly: GCA_023014485.1. Taxonomy (NCBI): domain Eukaryota; kingdom Metazoa; phylum Arthropoda; class Malacostraca; order Isopoda; family Cirolanidae; genus Bathynomus; species Bathynomus jamesi. The sequence goes on along the minus strand of JAJOZX010000856.1, from coordinate 712,974 downwards.
TCTGATTACTACCAGGTTGCTGAAGTTGCTAGACCATCCAGAACCAGATCTGAAAGTAGTTTTACAAAAGACTCAGTGATAAATTGGCTGACAGAATATATAGAACAGCTGTGGAAAGGAATCAGAGAGAGATTAAAGCATTTTGATAAAGATGGATCAACTGCCTGGAGTGAAGCACCAGCTGAAGGGACATTCTCCATTCTTGGTTACATTGTTGAACACAAAGGATCCATTAAGCCATCTCATTTGACTAAGCTGTGCAGAATTGTGAAGGAGGGTCCAGCTCCAGGCACTAGATCTGCTGTAATGATCACACAGAAAGCCATTGATCAGTGGCCAAGCATACATGGCGGTAAATTCACAACAAATGCCTACATGCAAGGTCTAACATCGTCCACTGTTGCTGCTGCAATGAATAAATAAACTTAAGGTGAGTTATAAACTGTACATTATTGTATTATTATGTTTAGCTAAAACAATTTGTAATTGGTATGTCGTCAATTCAAGAGTTTACTATCATTAACCTATCTAGTGGTGTAAGGGGAAAAAAAGTAAATTCAGAGCTGTGCTCCAGTAAATTTTTTCAAATCTGGAGTCATGTTCATGCATGTATTATGAAATAAATTACTAATCTCAGTCAATAATCTCTAGTCATAGAACTTCGAAGAATGAAAAAGGTCTTTATATTTGTTTCCATTATGCCATGAATCCACTTAAACTACACAAGAAAACAAATTTTTCATATTTACCTCCCATTTATCATAAATGTTTCTGTGGCCAATGGAATTTTCCTCGAAGTAAGTTGTTTCACAGAAAATTACTTCTTTTTTAATATCAGCTTCATCTTTAATATTCCCATAATTTTTCAAATCACACTCACTTTCACTTTTTTCCATTTTGAATTTCAAGACATCAAATGAGTGATGTAAAAAAATTAATTTCCTTAGCAAAAGTGACTGTCTTTAGTTAACTTCATTATTTTCAAGGACAGAAAATATTCCTTTTACTGATAACAAATTCTTAAAATTAAAAAGTTCATATTTTGCTTTTAATAGTTTCTTTCAAAGAAGTGTATCTGAAGAAATAACTTAGGAATGAAGATGGTTCTGTGCAATGGTAACTCAGCACCAAATCTATTATAAAAATAAAAATGTGGTTTACAACATTAAGACAGAAAAAGAGGCTCTTTTGCACTAGAGCCAATAAACCTAACCAACACAGGTCTATAATTTATAATTTATTCTTTCAAACTACTCACAAAAATCACTATTCATGGATGAAGTTCAGATTATTATATTTGTCTTCAAACATAAAATCAAAATTTTGACTGTACTGTATTCACTGGAATTCTTCTCACTTGTTTATTTCTTAATTTATTTTGACAAGACAATATGTACAGGCACTTAAGTGAAAGCTACAAGAAAAGGGTACAAGCTGGCAATGCTTCAAGTAATTTTGACTCGCATGCACAATACTGGATTGCCTTCCTTGAAGGTGCACGAAGTTCTGGATCCTTAGTGCTAAACTTCAAAAACATACTTTCTGGTTTCAGTAATGGACTATGATCTTGCCTTTTCTTGAGGTTAACAGGGACTATTAGGGCTAAATGCTAGACTAGGTTTTAATATCTAGTTCTGGAGCCGTTTCTAGCAAGATGCCCTATTAAACTGATTTGAGCACTTTTGCATCAACTACAGTCTTCCGCCTATGGACTTAATTAGGGTGGAGTGAAAAAATCAAAAGTGCCAGGAACAAAATTGAGGGGGTCTAATAGTTGTCTTTTATCCAGGATTAAACTTTATAACCAATTTTGGGTGGGTGCATCCAAATCTGTGACTGATACTGGCCAATTTATACAAATTGTATAGGCGTGTGACCAAAATTTGAACCCAGTGAACTATCTCAGGTTCTGGACATGATAGAAAGAATCTAAAAACTGTTTATGTATTTTTTACTTCTGAAGCAGATTCAAATATTTGCAGAGGGCTGCAGATTCAATAATGCATCAAAAAATCCATATTTCATCATTTTTGCTCAAAAAATGTAATTTTTCAGCCCTTTTCCTCCAAATATTTTTTTTATTTGAAATTATATCTTAGATTTTTCTTTTCAGGTTGAATTTATAGAACTGATAAATACATATGTATTTTGATAACCTTATTGCCAAAAAATACTGCATAGTAGGATGTTAAGATGCAGTGACACAGTTAATTCTCGAAGGTGGTCACAGATTTTCAAGCACAGACTCATTCCCCAATGGAAAGCTTTCTTTTGGTAAAGATGTCATCCAACTTGTAAGGGCAGAAGAGAACTGGACAACCAGACAAGCAGCTGATACAGTTGCACTAAGTCTGATTGAACACTGGATTTGGTGCAGTCTATCTAATTTCATGCCCCAGTGTCACCAGCAAGATTCAGGATCTAGTCAAAGAATTTTCGAGGTAAGACTCAAACTTTCAGTCCCTTATAAAAAGATTTAAAATATGTCATACTTTTGTGAATTTTGTAGTTATATTTGTTTGTTTGTGACAGTAATTTTATTAACATAATCATGTGATTCAGTGATTTGCAAATCATAAGAATGATTGGTAATAAATTCTGTTTTAACCAGAACTTAACTTTGGGTTTATAATTAAAATTTGCATTCACAACATTAAAGTTCTGGTAAATTTTTGTAGATGTGATTGATATCCAAAACAGAAACATGGTGACAAGTTCTGGAGTGATCTTTCTTCCTTCAGTGAAAAAAGAACTTCCAAGTTGTTTGACATCTTCTGTGAGGACTCAAATTGGAGAAAAGATTTGGAACATTTGTATCAACTCAAAATGACAGTCTAAGATGACTATGCTTTCTATGAGGACCAGAAAACAGCTAGAATAGGATGTGTTGGTTTTAAGGAGTGCCTTACATCAGCAGACATCAGATGCAAAAGAAGAGGCACAGCAGGAGCAAGCAAAAGAAAAGAATCAGTGAGTTTGATCTACAGTAATCCCTTGATTAGTGCGGTTAATTAATCCTCTGATGTCACCGCATATATCAAAACCACATTAATCAAAGTTAAGAACCAATGGAAATAATTATAATGAATCCTGGAAAATAAAAAACAATTTAGAATAACATTTATTTTAACTTTAAAGCATTTATTTTTTACAGAGAAACGTATCTATAGTCGATTGAACACATATTTAAACTTTAAAGCATTTATTTTATAAAGAAAAACTAATCTAAAGTCGATTGAACAGTGTTAGCTTTTTTCTTTTCTGACAACATTTTGCGATAACAATCAATTTACTTATCTAAACCACCGCGAATGTTCATGCTTCTGTCTACATTTGGATCCATCTCGAGTAAAAGATGTTTGGCCTTCTCAATTGTCCGAAACAATTCTTCAAGTTCTTTCACCATGATTTCCTTAGAAATATTTTCCGTTTCTTCAGTTTCCTTTTCTTCTCCTTCATATGCCTGTTGATGCTCGATTCCAAGAAGATCTTCATCACTTAGGTCTTTTGAATGTGAAGCCAATAATTCCCGAACATTTCCCGAATCAACATCCTCGAAGCCAAGGTCTCTTCCAATCATAGCAATATTATTAACGACTTCGTTGACAGGATTAATAAAACCACCAAAATCATTTGCACATTCAGGCAAAAGATTTTTAGTTGTAGCACTTTTTTTTGGATGCATGGTTACGTAGGAGTAATGTTTTTAATTTGAAAAGCACGTGGTAACTTGTGGATAAGCGTGTAAGACGTCTGTGCGCACTTGTGTCTGCCGATAAACTGAAGCGCAGTAGGGAAGGCGGGAGACAGTTTCTGCCCAGCTGGTTATTTGCCCGCCATTTTCAAACATTTTTGAACCGCACTATTCAAATTTTATACCGTAAATATCAAGGGATGGTCACAATAAATTTTTGCGCAGTAATCAAAACTGCATTTAGCAAAACCGCACTAATCAAGGGATTACTGTATATAAATTAAAAAACTTTTGATTAATGGCTACCAAAAATCTGGGTTTCTTAAAATGAATGTGCTACAAATTATAAAATTTTATTTTTGCATCTTTAGTAAACTATCTTACTGAGTGGACACATTCCTTGAGCTCTCTGATATTGTTTTTACTTTTGGATATTGCTGATAAATTTACTGTTGGAAAGTTCTGAATTTTATATACTGTATTTGCATTTATATTCACATTGTTATAGTTAAGTAACTGAATATTTGTGGTTTTTAGTGATTTAGAAGTTTTCAAAGCTTGCGACAGTTATAAACATTAACTACTTTAACTTGCTCAATGCCATCACAGAAAGCATTGTGTGCTAGGTGTGGGGTTAATCAGTGGTATAATGATTTTAAAGATTACAACGGTGGTCCTATGGCAATTACCAAGAGATTGGTTTCTTTCTTTTGTGAGTTGAGTGAAGATTTAACAGTGGATTTAATATGTAGTGTACAAGAGGTGATGGAAAGACTTGCAATGCTTGATGAAGGCAGGGATAAGTTTACAGTTGATGAAGGCCAAACCTATACTAACGTTGAGAACATTAGTAATTTGAAGGGTGAGGTTAGGAAACTAATTTCTAGTACAGGTAGCTTATCAGGAAGGTTAGCTACAGTTGAAGAAGGGGTTAAGGTAGGCCCAAGATTAGAAGATGGGGAGAGATTTATAGTAGTTAAGGGTGGAGCTAGGCCACGTACATTAGGTGATAGGAACCCATCCCCCTATCAAAGTTTTGAACCCTTTTGCCCAGTTGGATAGGGATGTGAATGAGGGGGAAATGATTTTAATTGGGGATTCCTTAGTGAATCATATGGATAAGGAGTTCATTGAATGGAATCCAACCAAGAGAAGGGTCTGTCTACCAGGGACCAGGGTTGACAGAATTAGAGACAAAGTAGATAGGACTGATGTTGCTTCCCGTCACTCGATGTTGGTGATGATGGTAGGGGTCAATGACTCATATAGACCTGATATGAGAGTACCTGACCTTTTGGAGAGATACAGGGGGTTAATTAGGTCCCTGAAGACAAAGTTAGAGAGGTCTTTAGTTCTAGGTATCACCCCTAGGTACGGTTTAGGTCTTAGGATTACATCAAAAACAATATTTTTAAACACTAAACTAGGAGAGATTTGTGCTCAAGAAAATGTACCCTTCATAAAGCTGTGGTCAGAATTTAGTGATCCTAGCCATTTTATAAAAGATTGGGGGTGCATTTCAATGAAATAGGGAATGCTAGGCTAGGTAGGTTAATCAATGAGAATATTCAAAAGCTGTATAGGTTGAAGCCCTCAATAAACGTTGTGGGTCCGGGAAATGTTGGCCCAATGTGGAAAATAGTTTAAAATGCCAGTCTGTGGTAAAAAATTTAAACATCTTTTATTGTAACATGTAGTATTAGAGTTCCGGCCATTTTAGAAAACCTCCTGCTCCAGCCAGAGGTCTCACTAAACTCCAGCCTCTGGCCAGAGGTGCCAAATACACCAAACTCAATTCTGACAACTTTTAGTTTTAACTCTATAAAACTTTATAAAACCTCATTTCTGCACCTATCCAAATATTTCAGTTCTCAGATGACTGTAATAATAATTTATTTTATGAGTGATCAGTGATTGTATTAATATTTCAGTTCTCAGTGACTGTAATAATAATTTATTTTATGAGTGATCAGTGATTGTATTAATATTTCAGTTCTCAGTGACTGTAATAATAATTTATTTTATGAGTGATCAGTGACTTTATTAATAATTGATTTGATATAGGTTACTTTACTCAGCATTCAGCAAGACATAAGTTTCATAACCTGAGGATATTCTGTTCAATGGGAATTTTTAGAGAAATTAGCACATACACAAAGCATAGAAAATAGACTTTTATAAAGTTTAAGTTATTAAAGACTTAATTTAAAATAGCAGGACTATAATATATATACCCTAAATAGATGAGATGATGGACCACACACACACACACACACACACACACACACACACACACACACACACACACACACACAATACTGAAATAAATCAATTGCCCAGAACCTCCGGCCTCTGGCCAGAGGAAAAAAGACAAAGCCAGAGGTTCTGGCCCTCTGGCCTCCGCCCAAAATCTGCCTCTGGTGCATCACTAGAAATAAAATGAACGAATTTAAGGTGATAATTTATTCCAGAAACTACGATATAGTTGCTATAACTGAAATGTGGTTGAAAACCATGACTTGGGACTTCTTGGGGGGAACTTGATATAGCAGGTTTTAAACTTTCTACTAATGACAGGTTACATAGGATTGGTGGTAGCATTTTGTTGTACATTCGTAATTCCCTTAGGGCTATCGAGGTTGATAGATTTCCTGGCAGCAATTAATGCGGTATGCGTTGAAGTTAGGGCACATAGTATTAGCTTTAATTTTGTTATTTATAGACCTCCCATTCAACCCCTTGATACAAATACTAGATTTTACACACTTCTTGGAAACTTTATTAATAATCGGGAGAGTATAATTGTCAGAGACAATAACTGCCCTAATGTTAATTATCTACAGATCTACAGAAGCTAAGGCTAACAAAGACCCTAAGATCCACTCTAAGGTTAGCCAGAGAGAAAGGAACGAGTAGAGGGTTAAGAGAAGAAAATAAGGGGTTAAGTAAGTAGCAACACCTGTCACTCATGGGTTAACATTCATTCAGAAAAAGAGAAAAAAGGCTCACCACCACCATCTGCCGGCCACTGCCAACAAGTCAGAAAAATAGTCAGAGAGAATAGGAAAGGGGTGAAAGATGAAAAGAAGTAAAATAAGAATGCTTACAAACCATGCAAACACAGTCTTAACTCAGTCATACCATGCAAACTATAGACATACAAGTAGAGAGAGTTACAGACATGCAAGTAAAGAGAGGATAAGAAAAAAAAAAAGTAGGTAAAGTTAAACAAAAAGTGGGTTAGTTTACTCTACAAGCTACATCTACGTTCATATTAGTCTAAATTTTTTTTTTTTTTTATTGCTGGCATCACAAGCTGGCATTAATTGTCAACAGACTCATCCTCGACCACCACCCCAAGAGCTCCTGTTACTAATTTTTTTTTATTTTAAACAATGTTAATATTTTTAAAATGCCTATCTAAACAGTTCTTAAACATATTAACACTGGTAGAGTGAATGACTGACGTGGGAAGATTATTCCAATTTCCATTTATCAATTACTTTAAGCATAAAGAAGTTTTTAGTGATATTAGTAATGAAATGTCTGCCATGCAACTTAAATCCGTTATTACGAGTATTGCTATTATCGAAAGTGAAGTTTGTCAAAACTTACATTATCAATGTTATTAATGATTTTGAGAACTTCAATAAGCTCCCCCCTTAATCTCCTAGTTTCGAGTGAATGCAAGTCTAACTCTTTTATCCTATCTTCATAAGGCTTGTTGCGCAATGACTGAATTAGTTTCGTGGCACAATGCTGAACCCTTTCTAACCTATCAATATCCTCACGCAAATATGGGCACCAAAACTGAATGGCATATTGTAAATGAGGCCTGACTAGGGACTTGTAAAAGGGCAATATAATATCCTTCGATTTAAATTTGAAATTACGTGCTATGAAGTCTAACATCCTATTAGCTTTTGCACAAGACTCCAGGCACTGGTTCCTAACTTCTAAATCCTTAGATACATGTACGCCTAAATCTACTTCCTCATCAACGCTTGCTAACTCTCTATCATCCATCATGTACGTATATTGTTACGAGAACCTACATGCAAAACTTTATATTTGTCTACATTAAATTGCATCTGCCACTTATCCATCCATTCCATAATCCTATTTACATCGTCTTGGAGCCTATTTCTATCGTCCTCATTAATAACCTTACTACCTATTTTAGTATCATCTGCGAATTTTGACACGTTACTAGTCAATCCTACATCTATGTCGTTAATATAAATTACAAATAGCAATGGGCCTAACACTGAACCCTGTGGGACACCGCTACCTACATCCAACCACCCCGATTCACTACCATTAACGACCCTCTGTCTCCTAGCACAAAGCCATTCCTCTAACCAGTTAGCTACCTGACCGCGTATACCATGTGCTTTAACCTTCACATTTAATCTTCTATGCAGAACTGTATCAAACACCTTTTTAAAATCTAAATAAATAATATCAGCCTCTCTATGCCTATCGTATTCGCGCACTATTTCGTTATAAAATTCTAACAAATTAGTTAAACAAGATCTATGGCTTCAAAACCCATACTGACTACTATTAATCAAATCCCTACTTTCTAAGTGATCGATGATACAATCCCTAACTACGAATTCCAAAAGTTTACCAACAATTAATGTTAAGCTAATGGGCCTATAATTGCTAGCTACTGTGTGGTCACCTTTTTTAAAAATGGGCATGACATTAACTAAGTTGAAGTCTTCAGGAATAATCCCCATTTCGAGTGACTGATTAAAAATCTTCTTTAAGGGGCCTACGATAACGTCTTTCAAATGCCTGGGATAAAAAACATCAGGGCCTGGAGCATTGCTAACTTTTAGCCTATTGATATAATGCACAATCTCACCCTTGTAAACAGTTATTTGCCTCCCAATGCAAATTTGTGTCATTCCCCATAAATAAGTTATCCCAGTCCACTACTCTCATCCTATCCGCAAAACTATCAAAATTAGCCCTACAAAAATCAGGGACTTCTATTACGTTACTATCCTTAGTGTTTTCTATCAATAACTTCAACTAAGAATTTGATGATCACTACATCCTAAACTCTCGCCTACTTCTAAACTATCAACTATATTTTCGCCATTTGGCATCACCAAATCGAAAATATTGTCACCACACGTTGGTTTGGTAACCATCTGTCATAAAAAATTATCCTCCATGAACTCAATCAATCTCAAACCCTCCTCATTACCAGTAAAAGTCTCATAATTAACATTAGGGCAGTTAAAGTCTCCGACAATTATACTATTCCGATTGTCAATAAAGTTACCAAGAAGTGAGTAAAATCTACTATCAGTGTCAAAGGGTTGAACGGGAGGTCTAGAAACAAAAAAAAAAAATTAAAACTAATACTACGCGCCTTAATTTCAACACATATCACATTAATTGCTGCCAGAAAATCTATCTTAACCTCAATAGTCCTAAGGGAATTACGAATGTACAGCAAAATGCCGCCACCAAACCTATGTAACCTATCATTAGTAGAGAGTTTAAAACCTAGTATATCAAGTTCCCCCAACAAGTCCCGAGTCATGGTATTTAACCATGCTTCAGTAATAGCAACTATATCATAGTTGCCAGAATAAATTGAATACCTGCAAGATTGTATTTTGAAGTTGAGAAAAATGATATCCATTTTAAGTCTACCGAAATGACATGGCACATACAACTAAGTACAGTTATTAAAGAACAATCACAATTCACAAGTGCTAATTTACCTATCAACAGCTCTGCACAGGATCTCCAGATCTTGGTAATTACAATGAGAGGAACCAGAAGGCTGTGGATCATCTCGAGAGTCTTCTGATGGAGTTTCGCTAGAGCTACCAGTAGTGTCTGGACTGTCTGGTTGAGGTTGTGATGCACTTGCCTCTTCTCTACAGCTTCATTCACTGAACAATTAGTATGACCAGATGACTAGATTTACTATGCCAATATATATTATATATATATATATATATATATATATATATGATAAAAAACATCAAAGGTTTATTTGACAGGTTTCATTATGAACCTTATATCTAATACTGTATCTAATTTATCTATCTTCTAATTGGCTACCTATATCTAAAAATAAATCATGTTTCTTTCCAGCTTTATAATTTACATAATTTAAGTGGTACCTAATATTGATTATTGATCAGTATGTTCAGCATCTTTTGACCTTAGGTGGCGGTAGATTCAAACCAACGTTTCTGCCTTTTCTTTCCCTAATCTATTTCGCATTTTACTCCATACCAAGCCAAATGTTAAAAAAAATCTTTCCAATGATCCTGAACTGGCCGGACAACTATGAATAGGTCTCATAAATTTAGCAAAACCTAATGGTAACCTGGTCTCCTTTTTTTCTTTCATTTCAACAATTTTCCACCAATTACTAGCTGATATAGAGCTCACTATACTATCTTTGAATAAATAAGGAGGAAAAATTAGTGCGTCTTAAGCGGAATGCATATCCTACCATGTATTCTGAATTTATTTTAATCAGTCATTCTTCAGCCTCTTCCTCTTGAACTCTATTCAGTTTTTGTCCTGAAAAATAATAGAACTGTATGGAAACAAAAATAAAGCTAATATAGATTACATAATTTATGTTATGGTATATAATTTATGCTAATTGTTATCTAATATGGCAATGCCAGATGATTTGATTCAGATTAGAGAAAACTCTTCTGCCCATACAGTTGAGTTACCTATGTTTTATATATTGATATTAGTTAAGCATTTAGGTCCTATTTACCTTCATACTTTGGGCCAGTTATATTTGCCAAAAGATGACATGGCTCCATAGCTTTTTTAAATCTCTTAATAATATCTTCTGTGTGTGGAGCTAATTTTTCATCTTTGATTAAATTGAGCCAAATTTCAACAGCATCAGATAATGTTGTATTATCAGCCTGCAACTGTAACAAAAAAAAAAAAAACTATAAAGTTATATATGGCTGAATGAAAACATCTGTAAACATTTAAAATTATGCATGGTTAGAATTTATTTTTTGGTGTTACAAGTTACAACACATAAAATGAAATGTATTTTAATTATTTATTAGTAGTGCTTTAGTACAGGATCCTATAAATAAAATGTGCACTATAAGTCTATAAAATATCTTTAAATTAATATTGGTATTTAAAGTTAAGTAATTTTAAATGCATAATATAAACACACCTTATCTAGAGCATTTCCAACAAGTAACAGTTGTGACTGTAAATTGAGTGCCTCTCTCTGTATAGATAAGTTATCTATCAATTTTCCAATGTTGTGATCAATGTCTTCAATATGCTCTCCTCTTATTTCTATATATAGAGAGTAATTTGATAAATAGGTTTTTATGCATTCTAACTTGAGAATTCCATCTGGTTTCATGTGGTAGTTGCGGCATCATACCTCCTTTCTCCATTAACCAACCCTAAAATATAAATTTTTATTACAAATATTGCTGGATTTGACAGCATAAATAAATAGCCTATGCAACTTATTAATGCGTCGTGAATTAGGATTCACAGTGGTGACAGTGCTAATGCATAAAAGTAAAGCTGACAGTAGCTAATTTATTGGATTTGCTTTTAGCTTACATGAGGTTCATGATGGTTTCGGAAATATTTGCTAATTTCTACAACATGCTTGAGAACTGATTTTGGGGAGATCTTTTTCTACCAAGTTTAGACGGTGTGCTGAACAGCCATAAGTAATAAGACTGTAGTTGTCCTCCTTAAGAATTTCTCTCATTCTTATCATTTTGTTTTCGTTATCAGTGCATATAGCAAATACCTGAAAATAAAATGTCATAACTCATAAGCAGTGGCGGACTGGCTCATAAAATTTTGTCTGCCAAAGGGGTCAGGGGGCCCATAACCCCATTACATAATTCAATTCCAGTCCTATCCTAAGAGGCCTATTTATGAATTAAGTTTGTTTAAATAAAAAAAAGTTAATATTTTTTTTATAAATTTATTTTACCAATAATTACAAATATTTTACAAGTATTGCCTGCATATACATATATACATACTATACTAAGAGTAGTTTTTTAAGTTCATTACTCGAGTTTACAAATCGGTCTATTATAGTTTCCATGTCTAACTCATCCAACATGACCTTTTCTATAGACATCAACATGTATGCTTCCAGATTCTCCTCTGACAAAGAATTTCGTAATCTTGTTTTTATTATTTTAAGCTTAGAAAATGCCCATTCACACTGAACTTGAGTCACAGACAGTGTACAGATAGCTTTGTACATTCGGTAAAGATTATCATATGCCTTGTCATTAAGTCTGTTTGATGCAAGAATATACAGAACACATGATGGACAATTGCCACAATATTTAGAGCATGAATTCATTTTACTCCTGCTCTCTGCATTATCATCATTCAGCAAAAGCTTAAATATTTCAAAGTTTGATGCAAAAGACTGCAATTCTAATTTTACTTCACTTCTATTTATCCCTGGAGCAAGCTCAAGAATACCTTCCAATGCTTCTTCTTCAAGACCATTTTTGGTAATATATTCATAATTTGATAGATTGAGGCATGACATATCCTTATATAGTTGTCTATGGTCAATGAAACGGGATTCCAGTGATTGTACAACACGATCCATTATCAAGTTGAACACATGTACACAATAGTCTGACAAAGAATCAGATGGTTTTTTTTCATCAGCAGCTAGTTCATCTGCCATTCTCTTTGTTTTATGTTTCCTCTTGATTGGTAACTCAGTTTTTACAAAATCAATTTTCACTGTTTGATTTTCATCATTGTTGAATTGTGCAATGTGCTCATTGGATTTGTTGGCAAATTTCAAAGCCTGACTATATACTTTATCAAATTCTCTTGATCTTTTCTTCAAATCTATAATGGATTTTTCTACCATATTCTATGCAGTAAACATATTTAAGCCACTTGTCTGTAGATAGCTTGACAAAGGGACTGTAATTTGAAAGATATATAAGTATGTGAATGCTGTCAATATTGTTTGAAATTCTAGAAGGCTAGACAGTAAAACATTTGCCTCCTGTTTTGTTTTTGCATCAAAATTGTTAGAGCTTTGAATAATGGATAAACATGTCAGAAGATCCACAAAATCACTGATACATATCTCGTCAAAATTTCCAAATATAGTAGTTGCTGCATTGGACTTCCTTGACCACCTGGTTTCACCAATTAGCTTTAATCGTTTCATCTTTTCTTTCCCCAGATGTCCAACAACTTCAATCCAGATAGCCATTCGCTTATATACCTTCACAAATTTTGCTAAATTCTGGAGTAAATTGAAGAAGGAAACTGCTGGTACACAACACTTTGTGGTTTCAGTAACTACTAAATTGAGTACATGGTCATAGCACCATACATGAACATTAGGGTGGATCACTTTCCATTTGGTTCAGTGGAAGTACACTGACACCATTTTTACCAAAATCAATCAATATTTAGGGGTCACGCATCGACCTTGAAAATTTCAATTTTGGAAATTTAGCCAAATTGACAATTTTTTACTGAATAAAGATAAATCATCAAATTACCATATTTTCTGAATCCTCTCAGTGAAAGAAATCCTCTCAGATACTTACCAAGTTGATAGGAGAAGTGGTTTAGAAGTTATACTCACCTTGATAGCATTAAAATTTAAAATACCGTATTTCTCCCCATACCTCCATATGCTGTCTGCCATTATCTGTTTTTTAGGATAAGATAAAACGAATAAGGAAAGATCAAATGTATTTTGTATTAAAATGGTTTACTGATATCACTAAAGGCACTTTCTCCAGTGCCCCTAACTAGGTTCAAAAACTGTATGAATCGTGGTTAGAACATGTGTCATCTTAAGGCGTGCACCATGTATGTACTCTGCTAACTCCCTTTCCCTCTGCGCTACATCATCTTGGAAAGTGACGACTTCTTGAAGTCACCAAGTTCTTTCCAGCTCTTTTCCATGAGCTGAAGAAGACCCTGCAGCAGTGACTCGTCTTTTGTGACAGTGTTCACGTAATCTATCAGTTTTATCCCTCTCTGCCACGTCGTTGGTAACTTTCAGATGCGAGATGACATTCTTCAGATCACAGTAGTTCTTATCTTGATCCCACTTATTCACCGGCAGAGTGAGCCACGTAGACGCGCACACCTGCAGGCCTGTGAACATGAACCATGATGACTCATCGATCAGGTCCAGAAGGCACGTCGTGTCATCAACCGAGACGTTGTCATACGTGAAGTCCTCGGGCACAGCGAGGCGGCACAGCTTCTTTGCCATCTCGTGCTTCACAGTGTCTTCCACTTTGTCACTGCAGAGGGCAAAAACAACAGTCTGAGGCCTCAGATACCACAAGTGCCGCCTGATCACTGCCAGTGAAGCCTCTGCAATCTCGCGATCCACAGAAGATGCTGGTACAACACAAGGTCATTCAGCGGGGCATCAGCTGCGACAGGAGCTGCCAGCCAGGCAGGTGCATAGAGTGCAGTAAATAGTACCACTCTCTGAAGTTTCTGTACCAGCTCATCGTCGAACTCCAGCTGACTGCTGAACATCAGGAGCTTCATGTAGTAGATGATCTGAAACGAATATGCACTGTGATGTATAAATACCGATACCACTCCATATAAGTTTGTTTAATGGTAAATTATTTATCTTATTTTTTTCTGGTAGGGACTTCAAATGGCTGCTTGCAGAAGGCAATACAATATTTAACTTCTAATTCAAAATACCAACCTTGGCCATCCACCTCGCATGATGGTAGGCTCCTGGGCGCATGAAGTGTGTGCCACGACATGGCTGGGCCCTGAGTACCAGGAGTGTAATCTCCGCCACTTCTCGGTAGTCTTCTCTGACAAGACCAGAAGCGGTGCCGAGGAACTTGACTGCCTCATCTCGGAGCTCCATCAGCCACGTCACCTCCGCCAAATGCTCGACCTCCAGCTCGCAATAAGTCGAGAGGTCGAGCTTGTCCCACCTGAAAGGGGAGTTATGAAAATATTGCATGAAAATGACTGAAGTTTCCCTTTTTGACTACTATTAACATCATTAGTAGAAGGACACTGATATCTCAATTGCTCTGAAGGCAAAAAATCATTGGAAAACAAATGTGCCTTAGACTTGAAATTCACCTTCTCCTCAGATACTGGAACAAAGGTTCAGTTGGTGCTGTGGTTCTTCCAAACACGGTGATGACCACTGCCCCCACAATGAGCTCCATAACGTGATGGTGACAGCCCAGCTGGAAGAGAGGTTTACCAAGCATGTTCTCCAGCCAGACCACTGCACCCTGCACCCTCCCCGTATTGGAGGAAGTTGTGTCGAAGCACAGTCCAAACATGTTGTTCTCGCATCCTCCAGTCTTTGAGAGCACGAAAGGTCGCCTGGGCCTGGGACAGACCGGTGCCATCAGCAACAGTCGGAACGGCCAGCAACTTTCCTTCTGTGCATTGGGGAGCTCCGGAGATGAGAATTGCCTGGTGGTGCTCCAATGATCCAAGAGTCTTGAAACGTATGTTATACACGCCAATCCATTATCATCCACTGGAATATGTCAATCCACTGTTGTCACTGGAACATGTTAATTCACTGTCATCCACGGTGAGGGCAAAACTAACCTTGATTACTTTACCGTCCCAGTGGACAACAGCATGCCTCGGAGATACAAAGGATTTCTGCACAGCTGTCGACACTTCACAATGATGTGCCACTCTTCCACGGCGAGACGTGTCCTTCGAGATACTGAATTTGTCCAGGTCTGCGGGCGGATCTGCCGAACGTAGGACTGCCACCATGACACTTGCCACCTATGTGCGAAATTGAAAGGAAATTGACAAGGATGCGTATGGTTTTTATGTGACAAAATAATCACTAAATTTTCCGTCGTTACATCTATTATATCTTTGTCAAGGAAAGATCATTACTAATATATACACACCTGATTATTGGACATCCGGAAGCGATCAGCCACTTCAATAACAGCCGGTGCAGTGAGGATGCGGTGAGGAAGGCTGATTGATACAGTTGATTCTCTCGGCTGTCAGTATGGTGGTTCTAGCTGTGATTCAGAGTTGCTCGATGATCTGCTTTCTATAGATTCATCATCGCTCTCAGCTTCGGTTCCTAATTTCATTTTTGAGGTGCCTGGCTCATCACGAGATTGTTGTCTTGAGAGTTGCCATTTTCTCTTGACAATGAACACTATCATTCCCACTCATTGTTGCCTGCCGCAGGCCCCGTTGATCCTCATAAAATTTAATATCTTGTTTGTTGTTGTCTGAGAGCAGTCGACTTTTCTGTATCTCTTCAATAGCATTGGGAGCTCCGATGTCCCAGAGCTTGTTCAGATTTTCTGAAAACTTCTCCCTGCCTTTTCCCGCATCACTGTCTCTCATCTTGCTCTTCTGCAGTGAGCGCCACTCTTCCCACAGTAACTCGTTTTCTTTCGCAGTTACGCCTCATGATTGTCTTTATACATGCCATGTTCCAAAATGCCAGAACATTGGCCACCGTGTCTTTTACGGCGGCCTTCCTGTCAGTAGTTTCCTGCTTGGCATAGAAGAAGTACTGGAGAACTTGATGGGTGGTTGGCAATTTGGCACCACCGATCGAGGAAGATGGCTGACCAATTAAGAAGACATCCGTGGCTGACCTTAGAGAAGGTGGTGCTGTTGTTGCTGCTTTCTCTTTTCCAGAATAAGTAACTTTCAGAGTCTTCCCACTCCTGGTTGTTTATCCATTGTACTAAAGTCTAGACTTATCAAACAAGAATCAATTGACACAGTTGATCTGTAAAAAACAAACTGTGATTAGTAAAAATATTGGTCATAGACATAGCGTGTGTGTGTAATTGGGATTTTAGGATGCACCAGCTACTGATGCTATGATTACGTCCATAACGGGGGACAAATATGGTATTTTAAATTTTAATGTTATTTCTAGGTGAGTGTAACTTCTAAACCACTTGTCCGATCAACTTGGTAAGTATCTGAGAGGATTTCTTTCACTGAGAGGATTCAGAAAATATGGTCATTTGATGATTTATCTTTATTCAGTAAAAAATTGTCAATTTCACCAAATTTCCAAAATTGAAATTTTCAAGGTCGATGCACAACCCCTAAATATTGATCAATTTGGGTAAAAATGGTGTCAGTGTACTTCCACTGAACCAAATCATGGGAAAAACTTTGCCCAGCTATAATTTTTTTTTAAAAAGTGAAAAGTGATCCACCCTAATGAACATGCTGATCAGCTACATCAGCAATTTTATTCTGTAAGCCATTATATTGTCCATGGTAGTTTGCAGCGCCATCTGTGCTATCTGATAAGCAGTTTTTCGGATCTATTTCAAGACGTTGTAATGTTTCATTTAATAGGTCAAAAAGTCCCTGCCCTGTACCATCATTGCTTGAAACAATTGCAAATAGTCATTCATGGATAGTACCATTTAGTACATATCGAATAACAATACTAAATTGATCAATTGATGAAATATCCTGGGTTGAATCTACTTGTATGGAATAATACTTGGCCTCAGCAACTTCTTGAGTAATTTTTTCCTGTATCATATTCTTCATAATTTGGGTCAAAGAGGAGATGGTTGTTTTACTCAAGAATGTGACAAGACTACCACGACCTTTACTTTGTGCCTTTCTTTGTTTTTCCAATCTTTCACATCGTTGTTCAGACTTTTCCTTCACCATGGAAACATGAGAAGCCATAATAGGATCATATTTTGCCATCAACTGCACAGTAGCCAAGAAATTTCTATGATTTTATGTTTCATCAAGAAGAGAATATGCTGACTTATTTCTGTGTCCACGAAAAGGAAGAGCTTGTTTACCTAACATCTTTATTATATCTACAACTCTGGCAACAATATTTCTCTGCTTTAGTACTTCATCTTTTTGCTTCTGCAATGATGCATCGAAAAAATGAGCTAAACCACCATCATTTACTACAATGATATATTCCTGAGCATGCTTGCTATGTATACCAGTTGATTCATGCTCTGATAAGCACTGGCTAATGCATCTGTAATCATTAAATCCTTGCACAAAAGCAGATGGGTTAGAAGAGGTTGGTGACTCAAATGCCAAGCAAAATGAAAAATATAGTGATCTATTCTTATTATATGTTAACCAGTGTCGTGAGAGTGTCACCCATAATTTTTCGCTTATATAACTTTACATTAAATGGCAGATCATGATCATGTGGCTGAATTGGATGCTCTTTGAAAAAAAAATTCAAATCTGTTCGTGCAGGATATTGAAAGAGCT